>CM060956.1:10032881-10632881 GCA_030765055.1 Mantis religiosa
GGTGGGTTAATTATATCCCCCGAATTTCTGTCTCCCCATCATCATTTCACGTCAACTCTCATCTGGTGGTCTGTTTCAGGGTAGAAGTTTTGGCGGGAGTCTCGGCGGTGCATGGCAGGATGATATGTTCTGAGCAAAACTACTTCCTCCTCCGGTAGGTCGGTTGCCGGTCTCCGCTCCTCTGCTGGCACCATTTCGGGACCGCCAGCCAGGGACTTTTGGGGCTCGTTACCGTCCTGCAGGAGGGGAGCGAGTTCGTTGTCCTGGCTTGTCGGGGGAAGTCTCTAGCCAAGTAAACTGTAGGTACCCTGCCCTCTGTACTGTCGTGATTCCTTGGGTCGACCTCCCTCTGTCTCCTTCGCCTCATCCTTCCTCCTGAGGGTGCCCCACTTGAGGACATAGGCACAATGGGCCGAGCATGGTGGCCTACGTACCGAATCCCCTCCGTAAAGAAATCCCAATCCCACATGGGATCTCAACTCTTCGGCGATGAAGATATGGGACTCAAGTATTTACGATAGTAAGTCACCACAAACGGTGTACATCAAATGCGAGAGCCCCTTGTGGTTTTCCAGGGAAATATACGAGTCAAATGGCATGTTGGCCATGGTAGCTCATTGGGTTAGAGCGACTGGACGGAAACCAGGAGATCTGTGGTTCAAATCCCGGCCATGGCATTGATTTTTTTATGTTGACTCTATCAAAAACCTTAGCCTATATACGGCTAGTGTGAAGAAATGATTAATTTACATCAATTAACTAAAATAACAAGAGTTAAATGGTGAAGCCTGGGACTCAAGTATTATAGCGCTGCTGGAACGCTTTCCATGGATTTAGAAAGCTCTCAGATAACGCACTGATTATTCTTGTAAGATTGAGAGCGGTACTGACGACCCTCCCGGTCATGTCCTAAGCACCAATTAACGCATAACTTCAGCCAATGAAATTCGTAGGAATCACAAATGACAGATGTTCACTCCACGTGGAGTAATCAGTGAGTTATCTCAGAGCTATCTATTACCAAAGATAAATCCATGGTGACCGTTCGAACAGCGCCACGATAGTAAGTCGCCACAAACGGTGTATCTAGAATACGAGAGCTCCTAGTGGTTTACAGGAAATATACGAGTCAAATGGAAAATGTAATGTGAGGACGGCACGTTGGCCATGGTAACTCAATGGGTTAGAGCGACTGGACGGAAACCGGGAGATCCGTGGTTCAAATCCCGGTCATGCTTTAGAGCCTTCAACGTTGCCACCTCGTTACCCCCACTCTTTTTATTTTTCCCTCTTTCTCGCACACTTGCAAGTGTTCTGGGCGCTAGACGCAAGGGAACGAACACAAACTGAATAATGCAGTTGTTGAAATCACAATTTCAACATGGATATTCTTGTATAACGCAAATGTTTTAAACATTTAGATTAACCTTAATTATAGTTTCTGAATTACTTATTTTTCTAATCCAACGAAAATACCAGCGGTACATCCGTATAGTTGTGAATGTTACTTACGTTAAGAGATAATTCGTCATTGTCATTGTCTTCAACGTCTGAGTACTGCAAATTTATGATGATAGGTTCCAAAATCTCGTTACGTACTATTTCTTTCCAAAAGTCGTCTTCTTGTAGTTCATCTGATGTCTCACGCAGTTTTCCCAGTCTTGTTGTGTTCCTTGTCAGTTTCTTCGTGAATAAGTCGTTCAACGTCAGTCAGTTTAAAAATATTATTTCTATTTAGAACATAATTTGAGCCCACATTAACTCTATTTGATTGTTCTAGCAGTAGTAAGGGGGAAGGTGGATCGTGTCTCATTGATCCAGCTGATACACTTTTTCATGGAAGAGTAACTGACTAATGCTGCTTTGAACTCTCTTGAGTAAATAGAGATTACGAACCATTCATAAACAAAGATATAATGTGACCAGACACGTTCTGTCAGACTAGCAAGAAGTGTATTGTTTCCTTTCATCGAATTTAACAAACACCTTGGCTTATTCAAAGTACATCTTTCTTTTATCACGTCATGTCAATTGTTTACGTTTCAGTTCTGAGTAATTTCAAATATACGTTCACGCATACATGACAACCAATAATGATACTCATTACAGTGCTTACGTCGTAATGCATTGTTATAATATAATGGTATCTACTTTATTTATTAGTATTAGGAAAACTATTTGAACTAAAAACATGGGGTTTTTACGCTTATGTTAGATATACGAGGGCTGTTCAATAAAGAATGATCATAATTTTTTACGGTCATAATTTTTCGCATTAAATCTCAATCTTATTATATTCTGTTAGCTTAATATGAAACAAACGCGCCGTAGTAGTTTCATTGTTGGTACTCCTGTTTCCCGCCTGTGAGAACCAGGCAAGTTCAGACATGTTCAGTATCGCCTACCGCTGTGATGGAGGTAACATGCAGTTAAAGTTGATGTTAGAGGAAGATACGGAGTTTCATTCGAACGTCATCACTGCTGATGAAACTTGGCTACATCATTTTGATCCTGACAGCAAACAGAAAAGCTCAGTGTGGAAATCTCCTTCATCACCAACCCTCAAAAAAAAAAAAAAAAAAAAAAAAAAAAAAAAAAAAAAGTGGTTGCTTCTGCTGGGAAAGTTATGATGATCTGATTCTTTGATATTCATGGAATGGTTTATCAGCATATTGTACCTGCACACACATCAGTAACTGGACAATACTACAGGGATGTCCTGAAAACATTGCAAGTCCACATCAGGCGCGAAAGACCACATTTCCGTGAAGCAGGCTGGATGCTGCACCACGATAATGCGCGGCCGCATATTGCCAATGTTGTTGCGTGAAGTACATCCCTCACTCTCCCTATAGTCCGGATTTAGCCCCATGTTACTTTTTTCTATTCCGTAACTTGAAGAAACGCCTTCGTGGGAGACATTATCCATCATCAGAAGCAGTGGTGAAGGCTGCGGAGGCGATTTTGAAGGATCTCTCAAAATTGGTTTCAGCATGTCTTTGAAGACTGGCAGAAACGCTGGGACAAGTGCATCGCATTCAGGGGAGACTATTTTGAGAAGTACCTTCAAAATTATGAGGATGAGTAAAGGTACGTTGTCAAAAAAATTGTGATCATTCTTTATTGAACAGCCCTCGTATTTACAAGTCTCTTGACGTTAACATGTGTTTGTTAACATTTTTAGAAAACAGGTTGATATAAATTGTACAATTGTCCATGCGAATTCCAATACATCTACATTTGGGGTAAAGAAAGATTAGTGCTATGTTAGCAACATTAAGCAAAGACAACGTAAATATCAACAGTGGAAATGTTTAAGGCTGTTCCCCTTCGTTTCCCAGAGACACACCCCGTCTATAAATACGGCAGTTTGTATTCAGCCTGCTGTATAAGCTACGTGTTTCTTTGCAACATTTGCTTTATCGCGGAACACTTTTTGTCTCCCTGCAGTGATAGGAATGTAAAGGCGGTTCATCGGCAGGTAATGGTGTCGACAAACACTTCACAAAAACAGTGTACGGCGAATCTTCATGCACAGTAGCAGCGACGTCGTAACATTTTCGTAACGGTATCTCGTACTCAAGAATGCAAGAGAAATTGTGTACATAACATGCAACAGACAACCTTGTGACATTTACATGATCTGTCACTTCAGAACTTTCACAGGAAATGTGAAGATTTATTTTATGTAAATGGGAGAGAACATGAAAATAACAAATGAATTCAGAAGCATACACTTTCCGATAAGACAATACGCTCTCAACTGCCTTGTCCCAAGTTTGGGACATAGTGTCACTTCAAAATCAACAGGTTCAAATTAAACTCCGTGTCAATGTCTTGTCCGCCTCAGTGGCTTAGATGGTAGCGTATCTTCCTCACATTCAAGAGGTCCCGAGTTCGAATCGTAGTTAGATTGAGTTATCTGGAAACGGCTTTTACCCCGGATTTTTCACTTATACTGAAAGATGAATGTCAGATAACACTAAGATCCATGAAACCTGGGCTCATTTGAGCATCATTTCACCCGTTTCATTCATCCTCCGATATGATTAACGTTGGAGGATGTAAATAAGTTATAGAAAAGTAGGCATTTGTCGACTTTTTTGAATAAGGAAGTGTAAAATTGGGTAAGACGGTGAATCCGCTAGCAGCCTCTAGCTGCGGAATTTGACCGTCATATTCCCCAGAAGTACTTTGCGAGATGGCTCCATAATAACGAGTAAGGCTTCTATTTGGGATATTCCGAGTTCGATTTCTAGTTGAGGCGACTACACTAGCCATATATATTTTTACTTGGTTGCTCGGGGCTACCAGCAAATTTCCTGTTCTATAATTTCGTTTCGCTTGTTTCACTTGTATTGCGGCTGAACGGTGGGTAAGTTTCCTTCCTGGCTGAACTGCTGGGATCCCCAGCATCCGGGATTCCCAGATGGCTAAAACAGGTTAGCCGGAATCAACATTGGTGCCAAGTTGGAATGTTAGAGACCCTATCTTCGGTAGCGCACATTGTCGTCTTGTTTGATCAGCCTTTGGGCTCCCCTTCATTACTTCCTTCCAGGAATCACATTGGAAGTACTATCACGTATTGTACTTGAGGTGCTATTCTCCAGTTACTGGAAGCCCCTTCTGTGTCTGTTCTAACTCTTCCATGTACGAGAACTAGCTAATCTTGATATTTCTTGTTATTGATTAAAGTCTACGGTTTTTACTGTTTGAAAACAACTTTGTTATTTGTTTTCTTAAGTATTTAAGACATTTAAATTAAATGCAAAATATAAATACTTACCTCCTTAGCCGCACGTATTTTGGAGGAATGTTTTTACATTTATATCATATCCTTAGAAGCTACAGAACAGAGCTGATTAGCAAACTGCGGAATTCTTAAAAACGACCCCAAGCTTCTCATGTTATATTTCAATTGAGATTAACACGAAAGTTAATATCAGACATTCTAAAACATTTTTGCTCTTTATCAAAGATCTTAAAAGCTACAAAGTTAAAATATGCTATGTTTATATAAGGCAAAATAATAAACAGTATAAATTAATATTATATTTTGAGTATATACATTTTAGAATATTGTGTATCTTTACTTAGAAAATTAAGCTAGCTGCAGTGAAGCAATGAATATTACACAAATATGACTATTTGCAACAAAAACTTTACTTAAGAAAATGATGTTAAAATTTTAATTCTAATTGAGATCGATTTCACAAACAAATTGCTTACATCATCAGTCCATCAACACACTTCGTTGTCAAGGATTCCAGTTACCATGTTTTTATGTTTTTTCAGTATTACCAAAGTCTGAAAACGAAACAAACGTAAAAACAGAATCAAAATTCATTCGCTGAGATAGTAAACATTTTGATTTTTTTTTTTTTAAAGAAGCAGGTTTAACTTTAGTTCCTCAAAATAAATATAGTATTAAAAATTTAGCACATTTCTCTAAAAAAGATAAAGTCCCTAATAATAAAAAATCTGGTATTTATCAATTTAATTGTTTAGATTGTGATAAAGTTTATATTGGAAAGACGAAACGTAATTTAGAAACCAGAATGAAAGAACATTTTCGTAACATTAAGTATAAACAAATTTATAAATCGGCCATAGCAGATCATTTTTGGTCATTTAACCATGAAATAAATCCTCAAGTTATATTATTAAAATAATTAAATGGTCCGATAGATTTAATGGTTTGGGAAAAGATATTTATTTTAAAAATGAAAATCGCGTAATGAATTTTGAAATACCAGCAGTTGATTCTGTTTTACATTTGTTTTGAAATCGGTTCATGAACACACATCTTACGGGCAAGAAAAATATAAATTCTTAGTTAATTTACATATTGATAGTACGTAGTCGGTGACGTTGATGCCATCGCATGATTCGCTTGGTCTTTAATTTAATATGATTGAGTTGCAGCAGAATAACTTAACCTAGAATTGTTTGAAGATACATTGGGGTTTCTGTTTTCTGTTACAGTTGTCGGAGGATTAGCTATTTCATTATGCCAAGAAGCACTGATGTTTTCTGTATTCGATTGATTTATTGCGCTACTTGAAGCTTGTTTGTTATCGTTAATTTCGTTCAGTAGCTTTGAAAAATCTTGCGAACCTCCATGAGAAGAGGTGGACATGGAGAACAAAGTAAGGGTTAGTTAAGGTTAGATACGTATTTCATCCTTACACGTACTGATATCACCACAATTCTATACTTAGTCACTCGCAGCACTATTACTTTGTGTTAAACAACGTCATATCGGTTTCCCAAATGAGTTTAGAATCACTGATAATTATAAAAATTCGAAGATACTCCGTAACACAGAAACTACACATACGTCATGGCCACCTCGAATCTTCGAAGTATCCTCTCTTGTTGATTGTGATTTCTTGCTATATCACTCTTACAGTGCTTGTTACTTTTGACCTAAAGAATTCATATGAGCCAAAGTTGATCGCGAGCAAAGCAAGGTTATAGATATACATATACTAAATTGAACACATCCATAAATATGCATATTTAGTTTGTTTAGTGTACGCTCAGATAAGCATCTTTCTATTCTCGAGTTACGTGGATTCATTTTGAGGTAACCAAAGTACTTCTGACCCTCAATTATAGATCGTGCTTCGCTGATATAAAAACAGGTATCGAACACAGTCCTCGTTCATTTGTAGCCTAAAGCCGTTGTTTCAAAAGAGAAACATGCATCATGCCACTTTCCCCGAGTAGTTTTTTGTTGCACCTTACATAATAAAGTATCTATGCAAATGGATTCTTCGAGGATAGTCTTAACGTTTTTTGTAAACATGGGTTTCTAGTACACAAACAAGCGTTTGGCATGGTAACCTTCTTAGGTACATAAAACTGTAATGAGGTGGATAACAACGACCACGCTGCATCCTTTTTCAAAACAAATGTAGTGAACTGTGAACTAATTGCTATTCTTTATAATTTATAGCTTTTGGAAGATAGTCTTTCATCCATGCGAAAGCTTGACACCGAAATTCTAAAGTCCTTTAAATTGAAAGAACAATGTTACATTAACATGACTTTCTATGGTTCTGTTGTTTATTGTTTCCAAACCATCCATAGATATCTTATTGTTCTGTCTATTTATTAGTTATAATAAAGAGATTTTTTTCAGAAATGCCTTCATTTATTTCGTTGTAATGAGTGAATGAGCGGATATTTTATACTTTATTAAGTATTCAAATGAGGCAAATGAAGTGTAATTAGTATTTATTGAATTCGCCAATACTAAGGAATAGAAATAAGTAAAAACAAAGTTATCTGGACCCACAGACGTCTAACATGTCAATGTGTGCAGCAATATTACTCATACCGAGTTACTTCCGCTGTTCATGTCCGACCGATCGTAGTGAAGTGGTTGATGATCTCTCTTCATTTGTTAAACAGAATTCATCTGAGCTCTTCCGAGAACCTATTAGTAGCCGCATGTTATGAGGTCGGATCTTGGAGGCCAAATGATAGGGCTACCTCGTCCTATCCATGTAGGAAAGCTGGTAGTTGTCCATTCCCTGTCCTTTCTGACCCCCAGCAACGAATGCTGGAAAGAATAATTATATTTCCGCAGTACTTCCACTAAAACAGATGTTTTGCGTATACATTCCCTTGACCGCAGGAAACGTATGGGCTGCAGGACAGTCCGACGACAGAGATGCGGCGATTCTCCCAAATCAGCGCAGTGGGCCTTATAGGTTTCGCAAATGGAGAGTCATAATGGATGGCTATTAGCCCACAGAAGAGCTCTGTCCTTCTGCTGGGGAAGGTCCTCCGCTGGCGTCCGGAAGGAGACCTGCGGTTGAGGCGGAGAAGTATCCCTTGGGTTCGATCTGCCAAATACCTGGATGTCCGACTGGACCGCGGCCTCACCTTCACTCCACATGCCCGTGAGAAAATCAGCCTCGGCGACGCTGCGCTCAGGCAGTTGAACCCCATATTCCGGTGAACCATGCCCACTCGCCTCTCAAACTACGGGTGTATCGTGCGATCACCCCGCCACTGATCCTGTATGGATGCGAGGTCTGGGGCTCGGTGGCTCGTACCACCATCCGTAGACTACAAGTCGTGCAGAACAGGGCACTTAGGATGATCTACGATACCGAACGTACGTTTCCATCACACATCCTACACACCTATTCCGGCATACCTTACGTTGAGGACGTTGTGCGTGAACGCTCGCACACATTGTATTCCAGAATCATACCTCATCCCAACCAACTAGTTAATACGCTAGCTCAATATGACCACCATGCACCAAGAAGGAGAAAGAGCTATCGCATTCCCAAGGACGCCCTTGTGTGGTGAGTTCAGCCTCACGTCCTTTCACTGCCAAACTCCGTCTGTCCCGGCCATACTGTGGCTGGATTTGACTTGTTGGCTGACCCCCGCCAGTCGAGTCCCCCCGGTGTGACCAGAACACAACCTGAACCTAAATGTTTCTCAGCCACCCGACCTCTCGCTCCTGACCCCGCCACACTGGACGGACCCTGCAAGCTGGCAGCTCCTGACGTGGCGGCATCGGGCACTGGCTTCCTTCCTGGACGCTCATCCCGCCACCAGGAGGACTAGCAGAGGTCGAATCAGGTCCATCATCTTACAAAAGACATCAAAGCTTTGAGAAAAGACAAAATCTATAAGACCGCACGGGTAAATCTGTTCAGCGTATAGGAACCGTGGCGCTCTGTCCACCTTCCGGGAGCACCCTGACGACTTCTTCTCGCTCATGGCTCATGGTCATAATTACTTCCCCCTCCTCTCTCCTGCGTATAAAGAGAACGGAATTTCAAAGCTATCAGATAGCGCCCAGCTCTTAAAAATTTTACTATCATTTAAGCCTCATGCATTCCCTATTTCCACGGTACCTACAAATCTTTATATTAGCATGAAGTAAATAAACGAATAAGTCTTTGTAAGAATAGTTGGTTGAAGTAAGGCTAGAGAAACTCACGTGAATGTAATATAAGATTTTTCTTCATATTTTGACTTCTCTTGTTATAACCTTTTCACGAAAACCATTTATCAATAGACTTATGTGAAGCAACATTGCCTTTCACATTGCCTTCTGGGATGCTCTATTTTAGTTTTATCTTTATTGCCGCATTGCCCATTCTCTTCGTGAGCGAACATTTAAGAAATATCAGATAATTATAAGCCTGGATACTGTTAATACCAAATTTTGTGAAGGTCATTTTTCCTGAGTGACGTTATTAACAACAGTATAGTGTACTTGTGTAACAGAAGGCTGTGTCTGTAACTTTCACTGTCTCTTATGAATAACAAAAACTGGATGAGCATCTCGTGTGCTCTAAGGAAAATATTACGACAGTAATGTGAAATAGAACTTTCTCTAAATGACAACTGCTATAACCTATCCGAAGTACTCCGTTTTATAGGAGAATTTCAGCAATTTATCAGAGATATCCCTAAAAGATTTGATGAGTAAAATTGTAAACGTTCATGAAACTAAGATTAAAAAATATACGTGTGCTTAAGACCACACGACAAAAGTGAAAACTTAAAAACTATTCATATAATTATTCTTAAAAATTATTTTCGAAAATGTAATTGACACTCATTGTTGCTTAAAGAGGTCAGTTGCGAGCTAAACATTTCATGTCTTACGCTAAGTGTGCTCTGAAACAACTGAATGACGACGGACTTGCGACCGTGCGAAGAGGGTTATACATAAAGGATGTATAAAGGAAGTAAAATCAAACCACATAATATACTGTTTTACATGTATTTTATTTTTATATTAAAATACATGCTATTTCACAATCATTTTTCATATTTTGTTTCTTGCTGATAAACATATTTCATTGCATTTTTATTTTTAATAAAAATACAAGTTCATACATATCTTATAACATAATTATATGATATTCATTTGTTTATTTGTATATTTTTTTGAATATTCGGAAATATTTGGTTACGTATACATTTTACACAGGTTATTACATATCCGTACATATACTCATTACTTTACAATTTACACGTTCGTACATATTTTCATACATATTTTATTACATGTCATATTCATTTTAAATGTTTTGTCACAATTGATACTGATATTAATACATTTTTAATTCAATTCAATTTTTCAATTTACAATTAGTTTATTCTCCAAACAAAAATACAGCACAGTTTCAAAATAAAGAAGAAAAACAGTACAATTTAACAAACAAGGATATATGATTATGTAATATATAAATGTAAAGCTAGAAGAAAAAGAAACAAAAAAACAAATGATGATTCGTATCATTTATTGCATATTAGACAATAAGTGTACCATCTTTTTAGTTTCTCATCCTTCAGATACAGAAAGTATTGAAATCGCCAAAAAATTTCTACTTTGATTTTTTAATGTTTCGTGGCATTTCTTAGGTGTAAAATTAAAAAGAAAAATAATTGTGTATAAATTACTCTAATGAATTAAGCCCTGAGTGGCCTTCATCTGCATCATCATGATCTAAAAATGAAATTATAGGTTTATGGTAACTAAAATATGAAATGAATATTTTTGAATAAAATCCAGTTTCTATATATACTCGGTCAACTGTTGTTCAATATTTCGTCGTACTTTCATTATGATCATTTGACATACTTAAATTTCAAAAAATCCCCTAGAAGCTTGGATGTGTCTTTTGAGAAATGAACATTGAGATCTGCACTCAATCATTGACAATCTGTGAAAGTTTTCATTGAGAAGAGCATATCCGGCTTTGGTATAGATAAGTAAATTTTGATGAATAAATTGGATGATTTTCTTTATATTTTAATTAGGTGAGATATAAATAGGTACCACTACAATTTTTGTGCTTCAAATTTCGCTACACAAGTTTCTCCTATTGATGATTGTGAATCCTAATGATTGTGAATTTTCAGATGCAATATTCATGTGCAAAGTGGTAATAGTGGAGGTTTCTCTGTTTTATTATTATTATTATTATTATTATTATAGTTAGTTACTAACACTCCCCACATGGCAACCTTGGCCTTCGGGCTAACCTCACCCCACCAAGTGATGACCGGACCCATTTCTCAGGTGGAGGCACCCAGAGGGCGGTGTCCATTACCTCCGATGATAGGGTAATAGTGAAGATGGCGGTGAGGTGAGAGGACCTACAGTTTTTACCGTGGACTCCGAACCACGTTGGGCATAGGGGATACTTCACGTGTGCTAGACAGAGGTGAAGGCGTGGATAGGGCCGACTTAAAATCGCCAACCCCAGAGTCGGGAATCGAACTCGGGACCCTTAGAACGGGAGCCGCGAACGAAACCACCGCGCTACCCCGGCGCCCCCTTATTATTATTATTATTATTATTATTATTATTATTATTATTATTATTATTATTATTATTATTATTATTATTATTATTATTATTATTATTATTATTATTATTATTATTATTATTATTATTATTATTATTATTATTATTATTATTATTATTATTATTATTATTATTATTATTATTATTATTATTATTATTATTATTATTATTATTATTATTATTATTATTATTATTATTATTATTATTATTATTATTATTATTATTATTATTATTATTATTATTATTATTATTATTATTATTATTATTATTATTATTATTATTATTATTATTATTATTATTATTATTATTATTATTATTATTATTATTATTATTATTATTATTATTATTATTATTATTATTATTATTATTATTATTATTATTATTATTATTATTATTATTATTATAGCTACACCTGCAGTTCGGTGATTTTTGAATTTAACAATACAATCAAAATTCGGGATATCGACGTTTTTCTCATTGTTAACCCAAGTTTCTGTTAAAATTAATGTATTTGAACGTTGATAACATCACCATTAAGGTCCGAAGCATGTGCGTGTGCGGGGGTTAGTTCGGATTGAACCGATTCGAGTCGACTTCACCCGAATCACCGTCACATATTCCAATTTCCACCGTGATGACTCACTTTAATTCACTACCTACAAAAAGTGCTAAACGCGCCTAAAGAAGTTTTCACTTCAAAAACGAAAAACAAATCGTTTCTGCTATGTTACAAGCACATGGCCTTCTCGGATTGCAATTCAGTTGTTTTTTAAATTCTGTTCTATGTATTGATCTTACAAAAGAATATTTTTCTATCTGTTTCTGTTAATGGTTTACAGAAAAGAGTTTATTGTATATTTCGTTGCAGGTAAAAGGGAATAGTCATTATGGAATATTTAAACAAAATTGGCAAGCCACCAAATAAAATCTGTAAGATAGCTCTCCCCTCCTCCCTTTGTATTCCTTTAAAGTGTATGATTATATTGGAGGCTCTGACTTGATTAACACCTGGTAGTGATGGTGAAGGTTTTATTCGCTTAAGTCCAGCTTTCTTAATATTAGCTTTTACTTTACCATGTACACATAGGTAGGTCCGCTCAACAATTTGATCTGAAGATCTTACAAAGACCTTGTTACAGAATTATTAAGACTGTATCCCTTACATTTGATAGCTGTTATGTCAATTGCAATGCCGTAGCTACCGGGGAGAAATCTGCTTCAGAAAAAAGGAAAACAAAATCCCACAGTCTAATCATAGGTATGCGTTTGCAATCATGTAATGCAAAACTGTGAGAGAAAACTGACTCTGTAACGGAACAAGAACCGTAGCTATGGTGAAGGTGGCCTAGTAACCTGCTCAATGTGAATAAAAAGGAATTAAGAGTATTAGAGCAGGAAGAACACATGCGTATACAAATATTTCCTATATGGAAGATGCATTAAAAAAGCTGTTAATTTTCTCCTTCTGTAACACGTATATATGTAGAGAGAAGGTAATAGGATAAAGCGATGTAAGGTTCTCTTTGTATTCTACGAGGGCTTTCCATTAACGAAACCACTTTTTTTTTTTGACAACGTACCTTTAGTCATCCTCATAATTTTAATGGTCCTTCTCAAAATAGCCTCCGCTGAATGCGATGCACTTGTCCCAGCGTTTCTGCCAGTCTTCAAAGATATGCTGGAAACCATTTTTTGAGAGATCCTTCATAACCGCTTCCGCAGTCTTCACCACTGCTTCTGATGATGGATAATGCCTCCCACGAAGGCGTTTCGTCAAGTTAGGGAATAGAAAAAAGTCATATGGAGCTAAATCCGGACTATAGGGAGGGTGAGGGATGTACCTAACGCAACAACATTGGCAATATGCGGCCGCGCATTATCGTGGTGGAGCATCCAGCCTGCTTCACGGAAATGTGGTCTTTTGCGGCTGATATGGACTTGCAATGTTTTCAGGACATCCCTGTAGTATTGTCCAGTTACTGATGTGTGTGCAGGTACAACATGCTGATAAACCATTCCATGAATATCAAAGAATGAGATGACCATAACTTTCCCAGCAGAAGCAACCGCTTTTGCTTTTTTGGGGGTTGGTGATGAAGGAGATTTCCACACTGAGCTTTGCTGTTTGCTCTCAGGATCAAAATGATGTAGCCAAGTTTCATCAGCAGTGATTACGTTTGAAAGAAACTCCGGATCTTCCTCTAACATCAACTTTAACTGCATGTTACCTCCATTGTAGCGGTAGACGATACTGAAGATGTCTGAACTTGCCTGGTGCTCACAGGCGGGAACCAGGAGTACCAACAATGAAACTACACAACGTGTTTGTTTTACATTAAGCTAACAGTAAGGATACGATTGAATTTTAGTGCGAAAAATTATGTCCGTAAAAAAATTATAATCATTCTTTATTGCACAGCGCTCGAACTTGAAAATAACTTTCTCTATGCAAGATAGTTTTAATATACCTATAGAAACCCTACATAGGTGGTCTGAAAAGTTTCTGACCTAATGAAGATACAAGACACTTTTTCAGAACTTTTTTTTATTTTTATTTTTCAACATAGTTTCCTTGTAATTCTACACACTTCTCCCAGCGATGCTCCCATCTCTGTAACCCGTCCAAATAGTACTCGGCGGTTTTCAACATTGTCTCCTTGTAACTCGACACACTTCTCCCAGCGATGCTCCCATCTCCGTAACCCGTCCAAATAGTACTCGGCGTTTTTCAACATAGTCTCCTTGTAACTCGACACACTTCTCCCAGCGATGCTCCCATCTCTGTAACCCGTCCAAATAGTACTCGGTGGTTTTCAACATAGTCTCCTTGTAACTCTACACACTTCTCCCAGCGATGCTCCCATCTCTGTAACCCGTCCAAATAGTACTCGGCGGTTTTCAACATAGTCTCCTTGTAACTCGACACACTTTTCCCAGCGATGCTCCCATCTCTGTAACCCGTCCAAATAGTACTCGGCGTTTTTCAACATAGTCTCCTTGTAACTCTACACACTTCTCCCAGCGATGCTCCCATCTCTGTAACCCGTCCAAATAATACTCGGCGTTTTTCAACATAGTCTTCTGTAACTCTACACACTTCTCCCAGCGATGCTCTCATCTCTGTAACCCGTCCAAATAGTACTCGGCGTTTTTCAACATAGTGCCCTTGTAACTACACACTTCTCCCAGCGATGCTCTCATCTCTGTAACCCGTCCAAATAGTACTCGGCGTTTTTCAACATAGTCTCCTTGTAACTCTACACACTTCTCCCAGCGATACTCCCATCTCTGTAACCCGTCCAAATAGTACTCGGCGTTTTTCAACATAGTCTCCTTGTAACTCTACACACTTCTCCCAGCGATACTCCCATCTCTGTAACCCGTCCAAATAGTACTCGGCGTTTTTCAACATAGTCTCCTTGTAACTCTACACACTTCTCCCAGCGATGCTCTCATCTCTGTAACACGTCCAAATAGTACTCGGCGTTTTTCAACATAGTCTCCTTGTAACTCTACACACTTCTCCCAGCGATGCTCTCATCTCTGTAACACGTCCAAATAGTACTCGGCGTTTTTCAACATAGTCTCCTTGTAACTCTACACACTTCTCCCAACGATGCCCCCATTTCTGTAACACGTCCAAATAGTACTCGACGTTTTTCAACATAGTCTCCTTGTAACTCTACACACTTCTCCCAGCGATGCTCTCATCTCTGTAACACGTCCAAATAGTACTCGACGTTTTTCAACATAGTCTCCTTGTAACTCTACACACTTCTCCCAGCGATGCTCTCATCTCTGTAACACGTCCAAATAGTACTCGGCGTTTTTCAACATAGTCTCCTTGTAACTCTACACACTTCTCCCAGCGATACTCCCATCTCTGTAACCCGTCCAAATAATAGTCGACGTTTTTCTCTGCAAAATAATTGTTCACGAAGGTGATTGGCTCTTCATTTGACGAAAATCTCTATCCTCCGAGCGCAATTTTCAGATGAGGGAACAAATAGAAGTCGCTGGGGCTAGATCTGGTGAGACAAGCAGCTGAAACCGTAATTCGTGGATTTTCGCCATTGCAACCGCTGAATTGTAAAACAGTGCGTTGCCTTGGTGAAACAGAGCTTTCTTTTTCTACAAATGTGATCGTTTTTTCCCCAAGTTTTACCTTCAGTTTG
This sequence comes from Mantis religiosa, assembly GCA_030765055.1. Lineage (NCBI taxonomy): Eukaryota > Metazoa > Arthropoda > Insecta > Mantodea > Mantidae > Mantis > Mantis religiosa. Next base: position 10,048,416 of record CM060956.1, read on the forward strand.
TCAAGTAATAATGCGTAGTATGCTCCTTAAATGTTTTTTTTTTAAGATAATCGATTAAAATAACTCCATGACTATTCAAAAAAAAAAAAAAAAAAACAGTCGCCATCACTTTCCTAGCCGAAGAAAACTTTTTTTTTTGTGCCGGTTCCCCCTTTGCAGTTCACTGTTTGGACGGTATTTTTGTTTCTGGCGTATAATGGTGTATCCAAGTTTCATTTACAGTAATTAATCGGCGCCAAAACTCGGATTTATTGCGCCTAAACTGCGGCAACAGAGCGTTGGAAATGTTCATTCAAACACGTTTTTGGTCTAACGTGAGCAAACGCGGCACCCAACGCACGGACAGCTTTCTCATGTCTAAATGTTGATTTAATATATGACAAACACGTTCCTTTGACATGTTCATAGCCTCTGCTATCTCTCTCACTTTAATTCGGCGGTCGTCTAGCATCATTTGGTGAACTCTGGCGATGTTTTTGTTGGTAGTTGCACTTTTTGGACGTTCCAAACGTTCATCGTCTCCCAAGCTCTCACGGCCAAGTTTAAATTCAGCTGCCCAAAATTTCACTGTGGTAAATGATGGTGCAGAGTCCCCATACACAGAATCCAACTCATCTTTGATTTGTGTAGGCGTATTGCCTTTCAAAAACAAATATTTAGTGACAGCTCGATACTCGATTTTGCCCATTTACATAAAAATACTCTCATGAACTCGCTCAAACGACTGTTACATAACAACTTAGCGTCGAAAATGACTGATACTTTGGTGAGTAACTGTCAACAGATGAACAACGAAATTCACTAGCTTTTATTGTCATGTTGAGGTCGGAAACTTCAGACCGCCCTCGTATAGCAAAGATTTCATCAGTTGCTTCAATAATTGTTTCACTGCCAAAGTATCCAGAAGTACAGGAAACACCTAATACATTCGACCCAAAAATTGGACTATGGGATGTCACCAGAAATACATTTTTTAGGCCTCCTAAATTCAAAATAAAGTACTCTAGAAAAGCTTGCCGTGTGTAGGATAGGATTGCATTCGGTACATCGACCAGACCTGATCTATTGTACCTAAGTCCCAAGTACCTAAGTCCCAAGTGAAGCATTCCGGGAGGAAGAATGAGGTGAGAGGAGACAGAGCTCAGCCACCCCAAAGAGTCACACAAGTGCAGAGGGCAGCGTCCTTTATATTGGCCAGTTGGAAACTCCCTGGCAGGCCTGTACAACTGGTATCCCACCCCGTAGTCCTAAAACAGCCCGGAGACCGTCCTAACGGAAGAGGAAGTATTTATCAGGAGCGTACCATCCCACCATGCACCGCCGAGACTCCCGCCGACACTTCTACCCTTAAAGAGACCACCAGATGAGAGATGATGTGAAATTATAATGGAAAATGTAATTCACCTACACAGCATTCGCAAAAATAAAGTAAAATAAAAAGTAAATCTCTTAAAAATTTAATTCAAGTAACTTTTTTGTTGTATCCTCCATTTTCAAGATATCCGTTATTATGAGCTTGAATGTTTCAAAATTTGAAAGTGCTGTCGCTTTCTTATTGGTTCTCGCAATGTTATGGGAAGAGTACAGAATTTCTAGATCATACAACGATCTATTATGTGTTTCAAATGGGAAGAGTTCTCGCCATTAGCGAATCAGATGCCTTAGAGCCTTCAGCGTTGCAACCTCGTTACCCCACTAGACGTAAGGGAACGCAAACTGAATTTTCTAAAGTTTTATAATAATGCAGTTGTTGAAATCACAATTGCAACATGGATATTCCTATATTACGCAAATGGTTTAAATATTTAGTTTAAAATTAATTGTAGTTTATGAATTACTTATTTTTTTAATCCAACGAAAATACCAGCGGTACATCCGTATAGCTGTGAATGTTACTTACGTTAAGAGATAATTCATCATTGTCATTGTCTTCATCGTCTGAGTACTGCAAATTTATGATGATAAGTTCCAAAATCTTGTTACGTGCTATTTCTTTCCAAAAGTCGTCTTCTTGTAGTTTATCTGATGTCTCACGCAGTTTTCCCAGTCTTGTTGTGTTTCTTGTCAATTTCTTCGTGAATAAGTCGTTCAACGTCAGTCAGTTTAAAAATATTATTTCTGTTTGCAACATAATTTGAGCCCACATTAACTCTATTGGATTGTTCTAGTAGTAGTAAGGGAGGAAGGTGGATCGTGTCTCATTGATCCAGCTAATACACTTTTTCATGGAAGAGTAACTGAATAATGCTGCTTTGAACTCTCTAGAGTAAATAGAGATTACGAACCATTCATAAACAAAGATATAATGTGACCAGACACGTTCTGTCAGACTAGCAAGAAGTATATCGTTTCCTCTCATCGAATTTAACAAACACCTTGACTTATTCAAAGTACATATTTCTTTTATCGCGTCATGTCAATTGTTTACGTTTCACTTCTGAGTAATTTCAAATATACGTTCACGCATACATTCCAACCAATAATGATATTCATTACAGTGCTTACGTCGTAATGCATTGTTATAATATAATAGTATCTACTTTATTTATTTGTATTAGGAAAACTATTTGAGCTAAAAATGTGGGGCTTTTATAGTTATGTTAAGTGCATTACTCTCTTCTTCCTCGTGGATCAGTTTTTGCAAAATCTGAATTTTTGTCTTAGCGCGAACAGTATTTCATACACATTGATTGGGTTAGCGCTCGTCACACACCACTTAGAGGGAATGCAATACGACAACACCGCAGGACTCTGATTGGTTGCTTACCTAGCAGCGCTCGACAAACATCATCCCATTTGAAACACATAATAGTTTGTAAATTCTGACTTCGGTTGGGCTTCCTTTATCTCCTTGTAACCACAATGAAATGAGTAATTAAATTAGTTGTGCAAGGGTTTATCTCGGTTAATGTGAAGTGGACAGAAAAATAAACTTTCGAAAGAATAGTCTGTAGAAAGCAATATAAAACTAAATGATAAGAGTCGTGTGAATAGCTTTTATTGAAACATTTCCATTACAATTCATTAGTCAATTGTTTGGTTCTTACTGAAATGATATTAGAGACTGCTGTGCCTATGGTGATAGCTAGTATAACAGATTGTTGTGGCCTACTCTGTATGAACATGTTTGTTGTTTTCAGGCCATGAAGAAAGCAGACCTAGCTCGCATGCGTGCTGCCACCGCTCGACCACCTTCAGCCGTGCCCATGGTGACGGTACCACCCTTCAGGCCTCTACCCCCAGATACGGCCCCTCCTCCAGGTCCTCAAGTAGGATCTGTATTGCAGCAACAGGTAGGAGCCGGTATGCTCGTAGCACCAGCCAACATGTCGCGTCCTTCACGTCTGGTCGCAGTGCCATCAGTGGTAGCAGTACCTGTACCACCATTCCAAGCTCTACCACCATCCATAGCTCGTCTACCAGTGAATCAGCAGCAAGGCGTCATGGGGGTCCAAGTTGTGAGGGCGCCACTGGCCTTCAGGAACTCCCTTCAGGTTGCAACCAATCATTTTATGGTAGGAAACCATTCCCTCTCAACTATTTGCCTCCAGCGAAAGTATGTATTCAGGTATAGTCGAGCTGCTGGAACGGTTACCATGGATTTATCTTTGTTAATAGAAACCTCTCAGATAACATACTGATTATTCTTGTAAGAGTGAGAGGGGTGCTTCCCGGTCGTGTGCTAAGCACCAGTAAACGCATTACCTCAACCAATGGAATTCGCATGAATCACAAATGACAGATAGATGTTCACTCCATGTGGAGCAATCAGCGCATTATATGAGAGGTTTCTGTTAACAAAGATAAAACCATGGTAACCTTTTGAGCAGCGCGACTATGCCGATTTCAGGAAGATAATTTTAACTGCCACAGCCCGCTCCTTTTTCAGTTCCTCCCCAACACTGTAACATTTGTGGAATTAATACTCAGTTTTTTTTTTTTAAAAAAATAAACGCAATCATTTTGCCTTTATCGTTGTTTAACATACTTTATTGCAGTTTGATATATCTGACTGTTATGCGAGGTACGTTTAAGTTATAAAAGCTCCTATATTTTTTCAGGACTGGCACCACATAAGTATTTCTGTTTTTTTTTTTTTTTTTTACACACGTGGACTCTTTATGAATGCGTGACAGATTGCAGCACTGTAAAATGCACAGAACTCTAGTGGCAGCGATGAGAGTTATGACTATTTTTGATACTTAAAATGGTGATGTTTTCATTGCAAGAACAGCGTCTAATCACTCGTTTTCAACATTTTCGTGGTGTGACATCGCCAGTTGAGTGAGGCATGTGGTGATGGTACCATGGATGTGTCTAATGTACGTTCCTGGGTGTGACAGTTCAATGAAGACAGAACATCGTGTGACAACAAATCAAGACAATCACGGCCTTGCACCAGCCGGTCTGACGATATGATCCAGTGAGCGGAGAACATTGTTTAGGAGATTGGCCAATTGAGAATTTTCAGATCTTCATGCAGGATTGTGTGCACAGATCCCACGGAAATGCCAATCTTAGAGGCGATGTCTGCAACTGTCTTGGTTTGTTGTCACATGATGTTCTGTCTTCATTGAACTGTCGCACCCAGGAACACACATTAGACACATCCTTGGTACCATTCAACTGGCGATGTCACATCACGAAAATGGAGAAAACGAATGATTAAACGCTGTTCTTGCAATGAAAACATCACCATTTTAAATATCAAAAACAGTCCTAACTCTCGTCGCTGCCACTAGAGTTCTATGCACTGTACAGTGCAGAGATTGTGACGCATTCACAGAGAGTCTACATGTAATTTAAAAAAGAAATGTTCCTATCTGGTCCCAGTCCTGACAAAAAATTAGGAGGACTTATAACTTGAAGGCATCTCGTAATTATTATAAAAAAAAAAAAACAGAAGGAACATAAAAAGTGACATTTTGCCAAACAAACTAGTTTGTTTCATGGAAAGGTTTTTAAAATCAAATATGTAGAAGTTATTTATTTTAAGTACTTAAACACATTTTAAAGGGAAACAAGTTTCGAAGGCACAAATCAAAATATAGATCTAAATACCATGGAGTATGAAACTAATATATAAAAAAACATACAAATTGTTTTTAAAAATATATGCAGAAAATGATACTTCAAATGCAAAAACCACAAGTAACATAGAAATGTTGATTTGAACCAAACTTGGACCGAACATGTTAGAATTAGTTCAGTGTATTCTGTTTTAGCAAAGTCATTTATAATGTCTGCAAAGTTAGCTCGTGGTGTAATTTACTTTCCAACGTTATTGGGCTTTGAATTGTATTTTACATGCATTTGTTTAAGTCGTCATTATCATAAGTTACAAAAAGTTATTTTTCACGTGTCTCAAATTTTTTGGTCTTACTTCTCCCGCCCCTAAAAACGTGGTGGAAGAATTTGAGAGTGAATGTCGAATTGGTCCATTGTAATTCATGTCCCGTAACAAGTGAGAACAATAATTGCTGCTGCAAACACAGTATTTACCGTTTAGGTGCCAAACGCAGTGTTCTGGTTGAGATACTGTTGGTTTACACTCTCAGAACAAAACACAACTCATCCATAGAATAGAATTACTCCAAACTGCTAAATTGCCATTACATTTAGATTACCCATTGAACTCAACTGATCTCTCACGTTAACTCACTGTTATCCATTTCACAATTAACTCCAACTCCACTCGACTCGTCTCAGCTCGAATGGCTAGATATCCACCGGATGAGGAGATAAAACTTCCTCACCAAAACACGCTCGACAACTACAATGTGCTCCACTAGGAGCTGTGTGCTTTTCGCTGTCAGCTCTCCACAACACATCTCCCTCACATTGTGGAACAGTGGCACTGGCTTCAACAACCACCTCTAGCCCTCTTCCTAGATGTCTCTCGAGCCTTCGATTCAGTGTAGCATGAAGGCCTCCTAGACTGCCTCATTCGCTATGACCCTCCTACCTAGTTCACATCACAGTTAACTACAAAACCGATGCTTTATTGTTGCCAGATGCGACATATACTTCCCAACTATATGTCATGAATGCAGGGGTACCTTAAGATAGCGTTCATTCCTGCTATCCCTATCTTACAGGATGACAGCTGGGACTGTTGATTCGAACAAAAGCGACTCAGAATGCAAATTTTGAAAAGAGTTCGGTTAATTTTTAGACAATTCTTATCGACTTTCTGCATTATTTACAGCAAATTATGAAACATTGGTTTACTAAAACAGAAATGAAACAAAAAGGCTGTATAACCAATGGAAATACCAAGATTATCCACTATTAAGGAAGGCAAACTGTGTAAAACTGGAAGCGGGAAACGTGTGGTCGATTTTCTGGAATACCGAGGTTGTTTCTTAATTATCTTCCCCTGGGGAAAAAAATTATCGGAGTATATTATACGCTAACCTTCTAGACAGTTTGTAGATCAAAATACTGAGAAAAAGGTCTAGTTTGTTATGGAAGAAAGCCATCTGCCATCAAGATAATACTTTCACACAGACACGTGTTGTTGAAATAGGAAATACAAGCAAATTAGATATGATTTACTAGTTGTATCAGGTTTCAATCTGCTCCCCAACTTTAGACATACTTGATAGAGAAACAGTTCCATCCGATAAGAACTTAAATGATGAGATATAAATATTTGGCATTTTATTCTTGACAGGAGCATAGTTGAATCAAAACACTTTCAGAGATGTGTGGCATCATTTGTGCTATTGTGAGAATGTATAAAAAATAATGATTCTTGTATTTACTGAATGCTTCTGAAATTAATAAAGATTTTCTTTTAATCATGAAAGAATGTTTTCCCTCAACTTTATTATCCATTGTATTTCAGGTTAGAAAAGATGCTCCACCTACAGCAAATGATGGAGGACTCTCTACAAACACGCTGACACTAAGGACGGGTTCGTCACCTCCAGAACCAGCCCCAGGTACAATGGCACACTCTATTAAAACCTTAGCTAAGGCTGCTAACGTGACAGAAGAGGCCATTGCTGCAGCAATAGCCCTCCGACAGCAGCAACTACAAGAGGCTGCCAGAACCACTACAACTACAACTACGACCACCACTACTACTACACCGCCACCGCCGCCTCCACCAAAGGTAACTCTTTTCTTTATTTAGTTTCTTTTCTTTCTGCTTAACTCATGTATATCCAATTTCATTATAAAAGTCAATGTTCGAAGTTTTCACAACCATAAATATTAAAGGAGAAGCATTATTAATAGTGAAGTATTATTCATTTTTGAGTTTGATTAATGAGTCATCAAACAGCTGAGGATGAGATTGAATGATCTTGAAAACGTTTCTATTATACAACAACATAGTAAGTGAAGTTGAGTGTAAACATAGTGACTCATTAATCAAACTCAAAAGTTTTCACAACCACTTCCAGCAGTCACGAATACGTGGAGAGGGAAAGAAATGTATGAAATATGGCAGGTCTGTTTGGTACTGTTGACTCTATCCCTTTCTTCAGTGGGTACTGTGGAACTCTTCTTCAGTTCCTTGAAATGTTCATTGTACTATAAATCCCTAGCATCTACTTCGACAGTTTTGGATTCTTCCGCTTTCAAGACTCTGGAACCATTTCTTCATCTGCATAGTTCTAAGTTTTTCACCCTTGAACAAATATGACTGGTGTAGAGAGAAGCAGTGGTAAGATACTGTAATGTATGAGATTTAACTTGGCACTTTTTGCACTATCCTTGTCTAGCACAGGTGCTGCGTTTCTCTCCCTAAAGTGGTCAATCCCTTTTAAAGCGCTATTGTATTCCCTAATTACCTGCTGTGGTATGAGGGTAAGCACAAGCAGGCATCTGTGGTGTTGCTAATGAAGTATTGTTTGTTAACGTGTTGGAAACGTGAAAAATGTTTTTAGAAGTTGAGAGTTTTGTGATTATTCTAAACAAGTGTTGGGAATAGTGGTAGTGCTTGAGTTAGATCTAGGAGGCTTGGGAAGAAAGAGAAAAGCTATAAGATCAGATGGCAGGGAAATTGTGATTAATGTCCATAAATTTTTATAGACGAATGCGGTGCCCTGAAATGTAGAAAGCCAACTATATCTGTGTCGAGCATAATAAAATTTAGATTATGAAAGGGTAGAGCCACAGATCTTCTGGTCTCTGTCCAGCCGCTCTAAACCATTGAGCTACTATGGCCAACGTGCCGAAATGACATTAAATTCTCCACCTGACTCGTGTTTTTTCCGGTAAACCACTTAGGAGTTCTCATAAATACATGAGACAACTACCTTAATGACGACTTACTATGCTGTAAGTACTTTAAGACCCGGGTATGACATTAAATTCTCCAACTGACTCGTGTTTTTCCTGGTAAACCACTAGGAGTTCTCATAAACACATGAGACAACTACCTTAATGACGACTTACTATGCTGTAAGTACTTTAAGCCCCGGGCTTTATAGCTCGGACCACTATTAGGTCAATTAATGGAAATTAATTGTTCTTTCACACTAGCCGTGTGTAGGACGCACTATGAAAGGGTAGAGCCAGACTGAAAAATTCAATCCTATAGCTGGGATTTGAACCATGGATCTTCTGATCTCGTCCAGCCGCTCTAAATAAATTTTTCAGTCTGACTCTATCTTTCCATATTTTAGCCTACACATGGCCAGTGTGAAAGAACAATTAATTTCCAAAATTTAGATTTGTAAAGAACTCACGTGGAGGAAAATTTCTGAATGGAACGGCCAGATGTTGTGCAAAAGATTCACATTTCTAAGAAAAATGAAAGAGATATGGATTTCCGGTGCTCCTATTATTTACTTAGATGAATCCTGGATCAATATAAAATATATAAAAACAAAGTGTGGAAAATTGAAGAGGACTATTTGGAACTTTCACTACGCATCCCAATAAGCAAAGGACAGCGCGGGTAGTTTGACGGGTTTCATTCCCAGTGCTCTTTTGAGTTTTAAATGAAAAGCAAAGACTGTCCTGAAGAAATGGGTACTGAAACATTTAAAAATTGGTTTATTAATCAGTTATTACCCAACATTCCCCCCAATAGTGCTATAGTAATAGACAATGCCTCTTATTATTCTACTCAAATCAACAAGGCTCCGATATCATCATCACTTAAATCAGTAATGCAATCATGGCTCCATGACAGTAATATTGAATTTGATTCACTTTCCATCAAAGCTATAAGATACGAACTAATAAAGTTGAAAAAAGACGGTCTCGAAATTTATGAAATAAATCACATAGCGCAAATGCAAAACCACGCTGTAATACGACTACCTCCGAATCATTGTCCCTTAATGCTATAGAACTTATATGGGCACAGATAAAAATGATGTCGCGAAACACAACATATCATTTAAGCTTAGTGACGTAAAAGTGTTGTTTGATAGTGCAGTAGATGAAGTGCCCAAACAAAATTGGCGGGGAGTTTGTGAACATGTTGAAAAGTTAGAACTGTTTTATTGGGAGAAAGATGGATTAATAGATGAAATTTGTGATAGGTTCATAATTAATTTAGAAGATGGTTGAGATAGTGAACATGAGGAAAATTTTGAAATTTCTGACAATGAAGAAGGGAAACAGGAACCAAATTTGGAGGACAAAGAGGGATCATCCACCACTGATGTGTCTGCCCTGCCTGGCAGGCCATAATAGAGGGGCGGGTTAGAAAAAGATGGTGAATACGTATTTCTTTCTCTTTCTTCAAACCAGGGGCCAACTTAAATCTCGTATACTATACTGTGTACAATTCGTCGCCATCAATTGTGACTCGGCTTGTCTTTCTCAGTACCTGATGTAGAAGGGTTTTCAGCTCTGTCTGAAGTCTGCATTCTCTTCTCCACACAATGGACATTTATCTAGCTCCCTCTATTGACCTATACTTTCAAGTTTCTCACTCCTGTTCTCGCCCTAACTTATTACATATGTCTATATATCCTTCCCTGCCCCAGGTCTGAACAGTAAGTTCCAGGTCGTATATCTATCCCCACTTCATTCGAGCATTTAGGAAATTACTAATGAATGAGGAGGGGAATATGTTAGGCCATGCAACCCTAAGCAATGCATTAAGTCTTAGTTTAAATCGAACAACCTGCCCATATCAGATACATACACTGATAAATGTCTCCCTCTAAACTGTGCAGGTAACCAGAACAAGGTCACCAATCAAGAAGTATCCATTGGCAACTCCAAGCAAAGTGATGAATGCTCCCAAGGAGTACTACCCTGTTGGATATGACAAGAACTTTGACGATAACTTCACTTCAAAAGTGGAGTTACCAGAAACTTCTTTCTACTGTGGCGATCAAAAGCACTTTCCTGGACTATATGCTGACGAGGATCTTGGTTGTATGGTGAGTAAAGAATAACATGCGGACCTAGAAGATGTTCTGGACCAATTCAATCAGCTGAGTGAATGTTTGTTCTAGAATAATCTGTGGTTTTTTCTTTGCATAGATACAGACCTTCTATTTACTAATTGCACTTTTGAAAGTGAATGTTCAATGTTTCTGTTGTATGAAGTGGTTAATTGTTTAAAATTTGTGAGTATCCAGAATTTGTCACATAAGCATCCAGCATGGCAGCATGGCAGTGGTAGATATTTTAAGAATTGAAAAGCCGGTTATTGTGTAGTCATTTTAATTCATTTTTGTTAACATTGTGCAACGTAGATCATATTGAACAATGAATAAAATGGATAAAATGCTCAAATAAGGCCAAAGTTCCTAGAGCTTAGAGTTATCTGACATTCAGTTTTTTATGATAAGGAGCACCCTGGAAAAAAATTTTAGTCAGATAACTTACCTTCACTGAAATTCAAATTCCCAACCTGTTGAGAGGCAAACATGCTACACCCACACTGCAGTATAACTGTTATACTTAGAGGTATAATATTGTAAAAACGGAACAAAAATTTTAAAAAATAGTTCATGTACAACTAGATTAAGATTTAAAAAAAAAATTATTTATTTAATTAAATTTAAAGGGAGTTGATTAATGACACTAAACAACACTTACTTTTTATATATCGAGATTTAACTGTATTGGAACACCACAGTGAAGCTAATGTTTAGTGTCATTAATCGACTCCCTTTAAATTTAATTTATCATAACAATACTGTTTTCAACACTTCCAAGAAAGAAATTGCAATTATTTATTTGCTTTTATTTATAATTGTTCTCTTTTACAGGTGTTCCATGTGTGTGCATTTACTGATGATGGGCTAATTATGAAGAGTTTCTTATGTCCAGAGTCTACTTTGTTTGATCAAACCATTCTTAAATGTAATTGGTGGTTCTATGTGGATTGTAAGGCATCCAAACGACTGTATGACAGCAATATCCCCATCTCAAAAAGTTATCAGTTAATGAAAGCGCTGACATTCTTCTCATCATACAATAAAAGCAGCTAGTTGGTGTACAAAGAGAAATATCATTATTGAGACATTGTTACATCATTAGACATGTTAATGTATTTGGAGTGTATATTTATCATCACTCATGGAAGTAGAGAAAGAGTAGATGAACTCAAAGCAAGTGCCTTCATAGTAGTTGCTTTATAAGTAACTCTAGTCTATCAATGTGAAATAATAACTTTAACTGGAAAGAGCATTAAGGGTGCTTGATACTGTAACTTCACTTAGTTTTCACTGTCACTTCACTAATGTTATTTAGTTGAGTTCTCACTCTTAATTGAATTTTTCCTTGCACTTACACAGCAGCATAACGAAACTGATATAACTTCCAATGAGTAAGGACTATGATACAATGAAGCACAAAATTAATATAATTTTGAGTCAAACTAATACTCAGTGCTCCACTTATTGCTAGTATTTACCTAGAACACGTTTCGTTAGGATCTTCCTAACATCATCAGCTGTTGTCGACTAATGGATGTTGGTTTGGTGAACTCCTTTGTGATGAAAGGTGCGTCTCTGTCAGTATCTTGATGAACTTGAAGTTTGGGCTTTCTTCAAAAGTAGTGTCGAAATTAAAAAAATTTATTTCATATTTCTTTATGAAAATTTTTTTTTCCACGTGATTAATGCACCTGGACCTTGGACACCTTTTAATAAGTGGATTTCTCGTTCTACATCATGATTCTCCTTCCAAAATGGTACGTTACTGCCGATTTATCTATTTCTTTGTTCCTAATGTTCCTAAAATGCACTTTAAGCCTAATGTTCAAGTTCCTTTTTGTTTTTCCAATGTAAAAGTTGTCACAGCCTTTGCAGTTTATCCGGTACACGCCTGATTTTTTTGTCTGTGGGTATCTCCTTTGTATTATGTAATTTCATAAGATGTTGTACACTAAATTTGTTCTGTGGGACCAAAGTAATATTGTGCTCTTTGAAGACTTTTTGGAAAAGGTGTGTCAAAGAGCACAATATTACTTTGGCCCCACAGAACAAATTTAGTGTACAACACCTTTTCAAATCACATAATACAAAGGAGATACCCACAGACAAAAAATCAGGTGTGTACCGGATAAACTGCAAAGTCTGTGACAACCTTTACTTTGGAAAAGCTAAAAGGAACTTGAACATTAGACTTAAAGAGCATTTTAGGAACATCAGGAACAAAGAAATAGATAAATCGGCGGTAGCGCACAATTTTTGGAAGGAGAATCATGATATAGAACGAGAAATCCACTTATTAAAAGGTGTCCAAGGTCCAGCTGCATTAATCACGTGGAAAAAAATCTTCATAAAGAAATATGAAAGAAATTTTTTTAATTTCGACACTACCTTTGAAGAAAACCCAAACTTCAAGTTCATCAAGATACTGACAGAGACGCACCTATCACCTCCAAGGAGTTCACTAAACCAACATCTATTAGTCAACAACAGCTGATGATGTTAGGAAGATCGTAATGAAATGCATTCTAAGTAAATACTAGCAAAAAGTGGAGCATTGAGTATTAGTTTGACTCAAAATTATATTAATATAACTTCTTCTTTTTGCTGCAGTTGTTGAGGCATTAAACCAGTCCACTCCGTTTTCCTGCAGTGACAGCACTTGCTGTACATCACATCTTACTCTTAGAATACACAGTGAGCAGCGTGCTTCCTTATACATAAATTTGAGAATTTCTGGAAGTTACGTAAGATGGGGGGAGGGAAGAATATAAAGAAGTTAAAAAATTCCCATTATCTCTCAACACAGCCTCTGGAATTTACAGCTAGACAGCTAGGTGAGAGTCTTCCTCCTCTCCAGGCACAGCTCTGGGCGAATTGATTAGGTGACTCGGAATATTGGTTAACCTAAATTAGCAAAATCAGCATCACAAAAACGGATTTTATACTGAAATAGTGGTTTTGAATTTTGATGGGGCTTCCCTCTGTATATAAATCCAAAAGTTCCTTAAAACTACCTTTATTTAAAGAGTCCTCGCTTTCATTATGTCCACGAAATGTCATTTCTTGTCTCTTTCCCTAATGGGTGAATGCATGAAAAGCCTGTTAAGCTTAAAGTTCTCATTGTATTTTACAATATATAGACGTGAGCTTTCCCAAAGAGCGTCTGTAATTTTGTTAGTGTTTATTCTCAGCTCCTTCAATCTGACACAGTTATGTTCCTCAAACCAACGAGTCTTAAATGTCCTGGTGTATTTTGAAGATGCTCTGTCGCAAACTGAAAGCTGCTTAAGTTTGAGTTACTGGTTCTGTGAGCTCATTTAATATTTAGTATTCCTGTATTCTTGCTTTCATAACCTTCAACACCATACTTTGTAGATTTCTGAAAGCAGTCACAACTCTTTGGTAGTTAGGAAGCGTGAAGCCTCTACAGTATATGAAAAAAAGTTGATTTTTTGTTTTATGTGTTGCTTTTAAATACAATTGTAATAGCAATACGTAGATTGTTATTTAGTGCTGACAAATTCTTGTGAAGTTACTAGCAAAAGTGTGTGGATTGCATACTTGTTCATGCGATGTGGTCCAGCTTTAGGAAAAATTGGAATCTCTGAGTGGAGAGGGGAAGCAGGAATGTCTGCTTGTAATGCTAGAACGGTCTACGTGTGACTGTACGATAGTAAAAGTACTAAAGAATAGCTTTAGCTCTTTGAATCATTATTCTCTCTTATTTTAATGAAAGTTATTACTTGGAGCTTTAAATTAACTTTAAAGAGAGTCGATTAAAGACACTAGACAACACTTACTTTTAAATTTTTCCGGAACATATTTCAGAGGCTTTGCCTCTATCATCGGCCGGCTCTCGACTGGTTCTCGTTGGTGTAGCTGACGATATTTTGTCACAGGTCTCCTCTGGTGGCGGTTCAAGGAACTTGCTGAACAAATCTTTCTGGGGGATGTCGAAAATATTATCACCAAAATATTCAAACAAAATATTATCACCAAACTTCAGGGTTAGCAATGGGCAACCCCCTATCACTCTTCCTGGCCGATCTGTACATGAGTGCATTAGAAATAAGGATCAACAAAGGTTTCCCTTGGATGTTCAAACTCTGGCAACGATATGTAGATGACATCTTTGCAATAGTACCAAAAAAACACATCAGTGATGCACTAAAACTTTTAAATACCCAAGAAAAAAGCATCAAATTCACTGTAGAAATAGAAAAAGATGAGCATTTACCATTTTTGGATCTAAAAATAATGAGGAATAAAAACAGACTAAACTTTGGCATTTACAGAAAACCAACACAGACAGACAACTACATAAAAGCTAATGGCTACAACCCAAGATCCCACAAACAGGCACTCTTTAATAGTTTAGCACACAGACTGGTAAACATCCCTCTCACAGCAGAAGAATACAAAACAGAATACAACAAAATAATTGAAATAGCACAAAAAAATAACTTTCCCAAATCATTAGTGGACAAAAAAGTGAGCTTAGCAAAAAAGAAGAAGCTACTAAAGGAAACCACAACTCTCTCAGCTACAGAAACTAATATGATTTTCAAAAAATTCACTTACCATCCATGGGCCTATGATAAATTCAAAAAAGTCTTCAAAAAACAAAATATTCAACTAGCACCAGTCAACCATTTCTCCTTAAAAAACCTAATTTGCTCAAACATCAAAGATGCCATTCCATCTAACAAAAAATCTGGTATATATCAAATTGAATGCAATGACTGTAGTCAAATTTATATTGGAAAAACAAAGAGAAATTTAGAAACAAGAGCAAAGGAACACTTTAGAAACATAAAATATAAACAATTAGAAAAATCAGCAGTTGCCACACATTTTTGGGAAAAAAACCACAACATAAATCCAGAACCAAAACTACTGAAACATACATCAGGAAAACAAGAACTATCCACATGGGAACAAATCTTCATTTCAAAAAATAGGAACAAAGTATTCAATTTCGACATCCCCGAGAAAGATTTGTTCAGCAAGTTCCTTGAACCGCCACCAGAGGAGACCTGTGACAAAATATCGTCAGCTACACCAACGAGAACCAGTCGAGAGCCGGCCGATGATAGAGGCAAAGCCTCTGAAACATGTTCCGGAAAAATTTAAAAGTAAGTGTTGTCTAGTGTCTTTAATCGACTCTCTTTAAAGTTAATTTATCATAACAACACTGTTTTCAACACTTCCAAGAAAGGACTTGGAGCTTTGCTTGTTTTGAAAGTCATGTCTTGCCACTAAACGTAATGCTATGTTGAATAGTAATCTCACAATATTTTCAGCTAAATTATTTAAATTTGTATAAAGTGTCTCAGTACCAAGTACCCTTAAGCTAAAATATTCTTTGTCTGTTAATCCATATTGTATTTTTGTAATAGCTGTTAAATTTTATGTTATATGAGATGCATGCATATTCTAGGCTTCCTATTTATTTTCTGACAAGTTATTTACATAAGGAATTTGAAACTTAAGTTAATTTTCAACACACTCTCGCTACATACACACAATTTTTCAGGACCTCACTGCCTTCATTACATGACTGTGTCAATGCCTTTTTGGGAAAAGGTCAGGTGAGTTCAAAGCACAATGAATTGCTTCAACAAATAATAAACATTATTTTTTTCTTTAATTCTAAGCATCACTCCACGAATTTAGATGGTACCAGGGTCGTATTCCTAACAAAAAAGTGGTGGGACAAAGACCTAAACAATTTTCCAGATGCTGGAGAACCGAAGAGAATTCTGCACTTGTAGATTCGCCTTCCTGATTTGGTTGTTCTCAGCATGCGTACGAATTTTTATCCATTTTTTTTATGTAATCCTCTGGGATCCACATATGTACTGGAGGTCCGTTAAGTGATAAACTTTATTTGAATGTATTTTGAATGTATAGGTTTTTTATTTTTACAGTATTTTGAATGTTAAATTAAGAAAGGTAATGGATTAAAATAACTATAAATAATATTAGTAAGGGGACTGTGTCCCCCTCCGAAAAATAGTGGGGGATGGCACACATCTGCATTCCCCCTCCACTACGGCCCTGGATGGTATGCTTACAACGTGTTCAAATTTTATGTGGTATGACATACTAGCTCTTACCAGCCCCCAACTACAGCACTGAAGAGCATTGATTTGATGAAAAAGCACAAACTATTTTTGTTGTAATTCTGGAGGAAGCAGCTCTAAAAATTACAGATCCTCCATAACAAGGGTTGTCATTTATAGATGTCATCTTTTACCCTTCTTACTAAACAAGAATATTTCCACATTTTTTATTGTTAATAACTTTTTGTATAGCATAAAGTTGTAAATGATGAAGCAAAGAAATCTATTAAAAAAGTAGATAGTTATGAATTGCAACATTGCATTTCACTTGTATGAAAAGGAATGCATTCAGCTTAAAAAGTTCACTTATCACCTTTGGGCAGACAGATGTTATACAAATGTACAAGCAGATTGCCAGAATCAATAAAGTATATGGAAAGCCTAACATCAGTATGTACAGGGTGAATCATCTAAAACTTGCATTGAAAATATTTTGGAAATAAAATGTGCTAAGCATTGACTGAAGTCAGGGGCTTGTACTTTTAGCCTATATACAAATTTTAGTAATACTGAGAAAGTGTACTTTTGAGTAAACATACAGTTTTATAAATGGAAGAATGCCCAGTTATGAATACAAAATAAAACTAGGACAAATTAGAATGTCAATGGTGTTTATTGCAGGACTCTAGTACATGTAGTTTACGAGAAACCTCATTTTGAAACTCTTACACAGACAGATGTACAACCTAAAGAAAAACAAAAGGAAATCACACTGTTTCTGTAGATTCTGAAAAGTAAAGAGAACTCGTTTTGGATAGATAGAGACAACCTGAAAAATTCAATTCCATGGTCAGGATTTGAACCACGGATCTCCTGGTTTTTATAAGAGTTAAATGATGAAGCCTGGGACTCAAGTACTTACATTAGTAAGGCGCCACAAACGGTGTATCTCGAATACGAGAGCCCCTAGTGGTTTACCAGGAAAATATATGAGTCAATTGGAGAATTTAATGTCAGGATGGCACGTTGGTCATGGTAGCTCAATGGGTAAGATCGACTGGACAGAAACCAGGAGATCCGTGGTTCAAATCCCAGCCATGACATTGAATTTTTCAGTTTATTTCTATCCAAAACCTTAACCTATAGACAGCTAGCATGAAGAAATGATTAATTTCCATCAAATAACTTAAATAACTTGTTTTATTTAATGAAACAATGAGAGATATACTGCTTGTTTATGATATAAGGATTTTAGTACATTTTTACTGGTGTCTCTTAGTTCCTCAAGCAGTGGAGAGAGTCCATGAACTATCATATGTTTTAATGATTCTATACTAAAGTGGTAAATTTGAAAAATGTTAATTGCAGATATTTGTTACAGATTTAGTAGCACATCTCTTTAATATTAAATTAAATGGAATGCTCAAATTGTTAGTTACTTAGGTTTCTGTCATATAACGTGGATACTTTACCTCAATAAGCTCTTTGTTACTAAGCAATTCTGTAGTTGTATTTATGCTAGTTATATTAATTTATCAACAAATGTGCAAAACATGAATGTAAATAAAGTATTTTTATACTGATTATTGTCAATAAATATCCAGTAGTTTTCTCTTAAATTAATATTTGTATAAGAAATGTCTTTTTTTTTTCTAGGATAGTGGCATCCTATCTATTACCATTTACTCCACTAGACCAATCATGTTCTACAACCTACTCCTGAGTATCCTAGACTGATTCTGTGTCTCATATTCTGTGAATTTTGGTAACCATAAATGCACATTTTTCATATTCATGTTGCACTCACTGTTATACTCATTTAATAAGTACAGGGATATATAAATGAATATCAGGGTTTTAAATGCTTATAGTATTTATTACATTAAACTTACAGTTCTTAGTGATATGTCAAACGAAAAAGCAACTCAAACAGTTTTGTTTGTTGGCATCAGTGTGCATGTGCGTGCAATGCTTCTGCCGCAATCTGCTAGACAGCGGTAGTAGCAAAGATGGCGACTAGTAAACAGAAAGCGTTTTGTGTTTTGCAGTTGGCAAAGACCGAATCTGTAGTTACTGTGCAACATGCGTTCCTCATTAAGTTCGGTTGTGATCCTCCTAGTGATAATAACATTCGCAGATGTTATCATCAGTCTGAAGATACCGGCTGCCTTTGTAAAGGGAAGAGCATGGGACGACCAAGAGTAAGTGAAGAGACTGGTGAGCGAGTGAGAGAGTCGTTCACTCGTAGCTCAAAGAAATCAGTCCGGAAGGCTAGTCGTGAATTACAAGCTCCTGTGTTGACTGTTTGGAAAGTTGTAAGAAAACGCTTACGGCTACGTCCTTACCGTTTACAGTTATTACAGACTCTAAAGCCGACAGACCACAGATTACGTGCCAACTTCGCAAACGACATGTTGTTTCATGACGATGACGATTTTATGGATCGTGTTGTCTTGAGTGATGAATTGACCTTTCACCTTAGTGGACATGTTAACACTCTTCATGTGCACATCTGGGGCTCAGAAAACACTCACGAGATGGTACAAATGCAACAAGATTCCCCTAAAGTGAATGTTTTTTGTGCAGTATCCCAGCGAAAAGATTATGGGCTGTTCTTTTTTGGTGAACCTACTGTAACTGGCACTTCTTACCTTGATACACTAGAGCAATGGCTCTTGCCTCAGTTGGAAGAAAATGAGCCAGAGAACTTCATTTTCCAATAAGATGTTGCGCCATCTCACTGGTATAATGAAGTACGCTATTGGTTGAACGTCACTGTACCCGAGCGCTGGATAGGCTACAAGAGCTCCAATGACAGGGCTTGCTATGCATGGCCTCCACGTTCTCCTGACCTAACGCAATGCGATTTTTACCTTTGAGGCTTCATCAAGGATCGTGTGTACGTGCCTCCGCTACCAGCTGACCTCCCTGAATTAAGAAACCGGATTGAAGCAGTTGTTGCTACAATTACTGAATACACACTTATCAACATTTGGGAAGAACTTGGCTATAGACTTGATGTGTGCCGTGTGACAAAGTGTAGTCACATTGAACATTTATAAGGTTCTTGGTGAAACTGTTTGAATTGCTTTTTCATTTGACATATCATTTATAACTGTCAGTTTAATATAATAAATATTATAAAGAGTTAAAACCCCGATATTCATTTATATATACCCTGTATTACAGCTGATTTAATTCCATGTAAGTATAGATATACTTGATGTGTGTTTGGAGGAATTTAGTAACAGTGACGTCAAAATTAATATAAAAATTATTTGTGGTTGGTTTATTGACACTCGTCACTTACTTTTTCATATATTTATGAGAGACTAGTTTCAAAGGCCCTGGCCTCCATTTTCAATCTCAGAGATTGAAAATGGAGGCCAGGGCCTTTGAAACTAGTCTCTCATAAATATATGAAAAAGTAAGTGACGAGTGTCAATAAACCAACCACAAATAATTTTTATATAGATATACTTACTCTGACAATTGCCATGTGGAGTATCTGACCAACATCCAAGTTCAGCAAGCCAGATGCTGCTCCTGTTATGTTCTGTACAAAAATTCTATTATATTTAAGATATTTTCGCAGTGAAGAAAAAGAATTGGAGACCCTTAGAACTTGAATGTACCTCATTCTAATAAAGATGATGTGTTTCTTTAAGTGCTCTTCCAGCATCATTGTACTGTAAACAGCATTTACAAAATAATATGATGATCCTCTAAACTCTGGTTGGATTTCAATGAGGTTCAACTACAATTTACTATTTATTTGGAATTTGCTTAGGAAAAAAGATTTGCCATCCATTTCCTTAAATCATTAAAGTATTTTACAAATTTTCTATTGCCTATCTAATTTAAATTATATGTACATACCTACTTTATTAGTATTTTTCCTTTATTCATTTGCTTTCATTCTATGCATGTAGATCATATGAACAGAGCTACCAGACATCCATAAAATTCCAAACATAACCTGTATTATAAGCTTCTGGCATCCAGAAGTATACCGTGGTGTACGGCTTTGATGGCCAGAGTTGGTAATTCTAAAGTATATTCTGAGCTGATTTGCAGTGGTCTGCTGAAGTAAGTAGATCCAGACGTTTCTTTCACAACTCCAGTGGACATAATCAGTAGTGCTATCGAAGTCTTCTAAGGAAGGTCCAGTTGGGTCTGAAGCATTGACTCACTGGAATGAGATATTTATACATGAGTGGGCCCTCTTTGACTGGCTCAGAATCGGCTGAGACAGTGTTTCTGCCATTGAAATTTATAAGCACCCTAACAACTTCAACAGGAAGAAGCCCTAAACTCAACAGAACTTGCCATCCCATCATTAATAACATTAAATGACAACCCAGAGAAACAAAAACCAATCAGAAACTAGAAGTAACCAAATAGTGTGTTAGTTTGTCACAAAGTACATTGCATTATTGTTGATTCTTCAAACACTAGTTTCTTTTCACGATGTTGTCTTACTTGCAATTCACCGTTATCACATTATATTCTCTTCTCATGGCAAGCATAATTAAAAGGCACCTACCAAAAGAATCATGTATAGCATTCCTAGCACCTACAGAAATTATTGTGTTAGCAATTAAAATAAAAAGCAACTGATTAATGAAAGAATTTCACTAAAGGAAAATATACACAGGTGTTCAAGATATCCCAAGAGACCATAGAATCAAAATGGTTAAAGCAGTGCATTAATAGAATGTGAGGAGCATTTCAGTTTTGCTGTCAAGGCTATGTCTGTTATGCCTATTAAATATTTGAGAGAAAGAGATAAGTTAGGAGAGTACAAAGGGCCTCAGATCTGATGGTGCCAGGCATAACGAAGTGTGTTCTTAACATTTTCATGTTGAGAGACTCACATATTTTCAATACATTTCTATGTACGAGTGATCTTAAGTGATGGGAAAAGTACAGAAATAAAATAATTGGAATTACTTACCTAAAAATATTTTGCACTTTTAAAATTAAAAATAACTGATTTGATTGATTAGCTGATTGATTACTAATAACTGCTTCACTGACTGACTGAGTGATGGGCAGGTGGGTGGATGGACGGACAGGCAGGCATGCAGGCAGGTAGGAGGCTGGGCATTAACTTTTCAAGCTTTTTATGTTATTTATAGAAACAGACTGAACTAACTATAAAAGCAGATCACTGTGATAGATTAATGTATTATATGTGATTTAAGCTATTTGCTAGCATTAATTTTCATGTATTGTAATATATTTTCTATTTATCAAAATTTTACTGTATTGAAACACCACAGTGAAACGAAACATAATTAAATTATAGATGAGTCATATTTTTTACACATAAGCTTCACTTGCCTACCTATATTGAGGACGTACAAACAGTAGTTCGCGAAACATGTCCTCAATATAGGTGAGTAAGTGAAGCTTATGTGTAAAAAGTACGATTCATTTATAATTTAATTATTTTTTTTATTACTGCTCAAAAGAAATAAATATTAACTTATTTTTAACATACTGAATATTGAGACTAATCTAATGCAAAAAGCATCAACACTATTGCTTTGCAATAAGACCTAAGTAATTTTACTACCACTGCAAGCTGGTCATTAGCAGACTCCAGTTCAGACTCCAGACTCCTGCTGGAAGGTAAACAATTTTGTTTTTCCTTAGAATTCATCTGCACTATACATAGAGCCTGGAAGTGTGAATGGTAGGAATGCATGTTTGAAAGAAAGTTTAATGTCTTAATATTAAAGCCAAAGGTTCCAATATGTCTTTGCATTTAGTTATTAGGTAGTCAATTTTAACACATCACTTTCCATACTTTAGCCTCCTGGCCAGTGTGAAAGAACAATTAATTTCCATTAATTGTACCTAATAGTGGTCCGAACTATAAAGCCCGAGCCTTAAAGTACTTACAGCATAGTAAGTCGTCATTAAGGTAGTTGTCTTATGTGTTTATAAGAACTCCTAGTGGTCTACTGCGAAAAACACGAGTCAGTTGGAGAATTTAATGTCATACCCGGGTCTTAAAGTACTTACAGCATAGTAAGTCGTCATTAAGGTAGTTGTCTCATGTGTTTATGAGAACTCCTAGTGGTTTACTGGGAAAAACACGAGTCAGTTGGATAATTTAATGTCATACCCGGGTCTTAAAGTACTTACAGCATAGTAAGTCGTCATTAAGGTAGTTGTCTCATGTGTTTATGAGAACTCCTAGTGGTTTACCGGAAAAAACACGAGTCAGTTGGAGAATTTAATGTCATACCCGGGTCTTAAAGTACTTACAGCATAGTAAATCGTCATTAAGGTAGTTGTCTCATGTGTTTATGAGAACTCCTAGTGGTTTACCGGGAAAAACACGAGTCAGTTGGAGAATTTAATGTCATACCCGGGTCTTAAAGTACTTACAGCATAGTAAGTCGTCATTAAGGTAGTTGTCTCATGTGTTTATGAGAACTCCTAGTGGTTTACCGGAAAAAACACGAGTCAGTTGGAGAATTTAATGTCATACCCGGGTCTTAAAGTACTTACAGCATAGTAAGTCGTCATTAAGGTAGTTGTCTCATGTGTTTATGAGAACTCCTAGTGGTTTACCGGGAAAAACAGGAGTCAGTTGGAGAATTTAATGTCATGTCGGCATGTTGGTCATAGTAGCTGAACAGTTAGAGCAGCTGGAGGCAACCAGAAGATCTGTGGTTCAAATCCTGGCTATGGCATTGAATTTTTCAGTCTGACTCTATCTTTCCATCACTTATTTAATCAGTAAAACAAGTTTCAAGAGCTAATTGTTGCCATCTTCCATTCCCAGCTAACTGCCTGTATCATTCATCATGGTGGTTGATCTTGTCCCTGATAGTAGTTGGATAAACTTCTGCATAAGTATGTCACTTGATAGCTTTTCGAAATTGAAAATACATTTGCTGTTTTTTCAAATGTAAATGTTTTCCCAAACTTTGAGAAGTGTGAAAGACCATTTACATTTGGAAAAACAGAAAATGCATTTTCAGTTTTAAAATCCCCTCAAGTTTCATACTTAAGCAGACACATTTAAATAAAGAATAAAGATACCTCCCAGCTTTTGTTTGAAGGGCAAGGACCTCCTCCCTGCTGGCAGGGTGAGGTCTGTGCTACTTATAGCATGAGCTAACGACTGTAAGCTTGCTTCTATATAGTACTGTCTATTCCTTAATATATAAAATTTGTCTTTAATTATGGTCTGTTATTTTATCAATAACTGATCACTTCTATCTTCTGTACTTTTGCACTTTGTTATAGTCTTTGTACATTCCACTGACTTTGAACTTAAGAACTATTCCCTCTTGTCTGAACATTCATTTTAATCAATGTATGGTGATATGTTTGTAGTCCTGGTCCACTGGACACCAGCTACCTTCTGGAAATCTTGTGACCATCTGTGCTGAGGGCATCCTCATCTCCTTTTTTGTATCTGCGGGTCCCATATTGTTGTGGCATAGGCCTATGTGATCTAGTTCTTCCTTGCTTCAAGGTATTTCACTTACATATTGTGAGGTTAAGGTCCTGAGTTTGGCTTCTGGTAATCACCAACTATAACCATGGGGTTTTCATGGTTCCCCTAGATAGATAGGTAAATGCTGGAGTAGTTCCTCTCCCACTTCAAGTTTCCTGTCCATTATTTGCTACAGACACATTATGTCCATCATCTGCATCAGGGTTAAAGGACCAGGGATGTTTGGCGGGTTACAGCTGGGTAGTGGTGCTGTAGGTGATACAGTCAGTTTATTCAACCTATATAATGGCACAATGACATAGGAAATGTCGTTTATAAGCACTGAATTACCATAAGAAAATTGAATTACAAAAGCTATTCAATATATCAGGCTTATGAATAGAATTTTCATATTTAAAGCAAAAAATAAAAATATAAAGCTATTCAATATAAAATAATGCTAACATACAGGCTTATAGAGTCTTCATATTTAAAAAAAAATAAGAAAACAAAAGCTAACCTAATTTAACTTCAATATTAACGAGCTAAATACTCAATAGTATAAGAACAGTTATCAAGCAAGTATTTTTTTAAATTTAGATTTTAATATTTTTGGATTTTTATTGATTTAATGCAATTTGGTAATTTATTATAAAGTGTTTCACCCATATGAACCATATTCTTTTGAAAAACAATTACTGGTTCTGTTTATGTGAAGGTTACGGTTTTACCTTGCATTATGTCCATGTGTATTTCAATTGATGAGAGTAAGGTTACTGTATTCTGTTACACTTTGTGAAGGTTTCTCCCACCATTAGTTGGACTAATGGCAGATCTGGTTTCTATGAACAGCTTCCCTTAAAGGATCCCTTGGACTTGAATAGGATACATTTAATATGGAATCGTTAGGGACTCCGTCCAAGCTTGTACATGTCTCCCATATCTGGTCACCCTTCAAATCTCACCCTCATCCTCCCTCCAGGGATCGCATTCAAAGCCTGAAGGCCCACAATGACCTAAGCTCCGGTTCCGAGGGCTCCCACATGAAATAAATAAAAACTTAAGGCATCCAGCCCTAGACCTATCAGGGGAGTAATGGCACTGACAGACATTTCTGTGGCTTTACCTTTTTTTTTAAACTTATGTTCTCCAAAGTTAAGTTATATAAGATGGGTGAAATGATGCTTAAATGAACCTAGAGTCCATAGACCTTAGAACTGCCCGCCTCGGTACCATAGATGGTAGAGTGTCTGGGTGTGTGTAGTGTATAATGCCCGCTTTTACTACATTCGGCACCACAGGCGCCTCATGTTCAAGAGGTCCCGAGTTCGAATCTCAGTCAAGGTAAGTTACCTGGATAAGGTTTTTCCTGGGTTTTCCCTTATCGTTCAGGACAAATGTTGGGTAACTCTAAGCTCCATGGACCCTGAACTCATTTGAGCATCATTTCATCCAATTCATTCACCATCCGATATGACTTAACGTTGGAGGACGTAAATTAAGGAGAGAGAGAGAGAGAGAGAGAGAGAGGGAGAGGGAGAGAGAGAGAGAGAGAGAGAGAGAGAGAGAGAGAGAGAGAGAGAGAGAGAGAGAGCTTAGAATTACCCCACATTCATCTTTCAGGATAGAACAACCCAGAAAAATCCGTGTCCAGATTACTCACCATGACCGAGATTCGAATTCGTGACCTTTTGAACATAAGGCACACACGTTACGTTCCACCTACGCTTCAAAGGCGGGAATTTTGTTTGTTAACAACGCTTTCAATTGCCAGGTTCGTATCGGAGCTGGAATTTTCTCACAAGAAGTTTCATATGGCAGTAAATATACTGACAGACGACAGTTGCTTTTAATCGCACTACTATTTTTAAGAAATTGCCTTGTGAATGACGTTCGCGATGCTATGCTGCCGATTCAGTTCGCTGTGACTATTTGCTTGCATCCTCCTTCAGCGGTAGCACTAATTTCTGGGAGATACCTGCCTAAAAGACAAGTTCTGAATGCAATTAACACTAAAAATGAATCAAACCTTGCAAAATTACTGTGTGACACTACCGAACACTTCGCTAAATGAAATAAAGGCTCAGATCGATATATGCATGTGTAAAGGATAAAATTCCACCGAAAACGTTGTATGTGACGGCAATAAATGTTGCTATCTGCTTGAGTTCTTGTTAGCTGATAATATACAGCTCAAGTGTCATTCATAAGGTAATTTCTTACCGAATACAAAAACCATCGGTCTGGGCCGTGTTTCAACCCACGATCTCCGTGTTATGATGTACTTTATTGAAGATAATTTATTTTTGACTTTTAGTGATCCTATTCTTTTAAATAAACATTTTGTACAGAAGATGTTTTGTGTTTATATCTATCAACCACTGCCTATCTCAGTTCTTATACAAATTTATGTGTTTTTGCAATATTCTCTGGCTCTTGTAAGACCAAAGCCTAAAATTCATTGTTGATCAGGATTAGGGTAATATTCTGTTCTAAATATCAAATAATCACTTAAATAATTTCACTAAATGAAAGAAGACTAATTGGTTACCTGATTTTTTGTGCGCTTTGGCTAGTGTGATCAAGGTAGCACGTTTCCAACAATCAGGAAAGTGTAGTTTTAATTTGAGGCAAAATTGTCTCACAACCTACTTCATTAATGCAATGGGAACCCTAAGGCAGTGTTCTTCACCTCCTGCTCTTCCTAACCTATATCAACACCCTCCCTTCCGTCAGAGGCTGCAACGTTTATTTGCTGATGACACAGCAATAACCACGGCAGCGGTACAACGTGCCCAGTGTTATGCAGACATGCTTACCGTCTGGTTTACAACTTGGTGTCTCAAGATCAATGCCAACAAGACTCAGGCAACCACACTTACTCATTTACCTGGAAGGCACATATTATATACTAGCTTCCAGATTATCCAAGTGTATGGCGAGGCTCTGTACAACAGAAAATCACCTATGACTCTGAGGAATAAGCTCCTTCTATACAAACAAGCAATAAGACTCACCTTCACCTACGCCTGTCAGACCTGGGGCGCAGCTGCAAAAAGTCACCCCTACAAACATCGGAATCGATACCTTCAAGTAGCAACAGCTGCTGAATAGTACATTCCTAATGCAAACATCCATTTAGACTTATCCTTTCCCTCTCTCCCAAATTTTATTCCCTAAAGCTTCAATCAACTTATCCGAAACTTCGGGGAATCAACAACACCTCGGTGTGTGTGTGTTTGTTTGTTTTTAAGATTAATTAACAGCATGTCCCATTACAAGTAATGTTACATGATTTGTATTCTTTGGTATTCAAGTTATTTCTTGATTTGGTTATTTTTATGTCCTTATAGTTCCTATTATTGTCCTTATAATCACTGCTGATATCACTCTCACTGTCATGACTTTAACTCTTTGTTTTTACACTGCACTGCACTTCACTTCACAATCCTATTGAATTGCAGAATTGTTGGAAGTCTCTCAGATATTTGGATACAAGCTGTTGTGCAGTCGCTGGCCAGCTTTCCCCTCTTTTCCCAATTTATTCTCCTAATTTGTTTCTTTGTTGTAGTACTTCTGAGCTTTCATATATTATGTGAAGTACTGTTTGGTGTCCTGTGTTGCATGAACATGTAGGGTTATCTGTGATGTGGAATCTGTGTTTGTATGAATTAGTTTTCCCATGTCTTGTAGTTAGAGCTGTAAAACATGGCGTGAGTGACGGTCCTCGAGTCTCTCTCTAATGGAGGGGAACAAACTCCTTGTTATTGCCTCTTTGGTTTAGTTGTTCCATCTATTCTGCCAATCTTGTATTACCTTTTCTCTGATTCCTGCTTCGATTGTAGATTTTGGTATCCTGTTGTAAACTGTTTCTATTCCTGTTTCTTCTCCTGCTTGCTTTGCTAACTTGTCTGCTAGCTCATTTCCAGGAATGTCGATGTGTGTGTGTGTGTGTGTGTGTGTGTGTGTGTGTGTGTGTGTGTGTGTGTGTGTGTGTGTGTCGTTTTCAGCTGTTGCTGAAGAGTTAAATGCACCTATTTACAGACTTTTTTAATAGATATTTTTTATTGCAATGTTGGCCATTCCATTTTTTCTAGCCAATCTGCTGTACATTCAGATAACTTTCATTTCCCACTAGGCTTATTAGTTGCATTTTTTGTTACTGATCCTCTGCTAATGCATATTTAGACTTCCTGATCTATCCCACTGGAACAGTATAAGCCTTATTGATTTCGTAGATAACTATGGCAACGTGGTCCGTACACACAAGTTTTTGTTGTTGTTGTAATTTATGTCCTCCAACGTTAAGTCATATCGGACGGTGAATGAATTGGATGAAATGATGCTCAAATGATTCCAGGGTCCATGGAGCTTAGAGCTAACCGACATTCGTCTTGAAGGATAAGGGAAAACCCCGGAAAAACCTTATCCAGAGATCCGAACTCGGAACCACTTGTACGTGAGACAGACATGCTACCATCTACACTACCGAGGCGAGCGTACACACAAGTCCTGTTGTATTTCATGTTGGGCTACATCTATTATCCTGTTCAACAAAAATACACTTTAGGATTCTTTCCTTTCTAAAAATAGCTAAACTGCACTAATTTTGGGCCAAGAAAAACATGACATGATATCACATTTTGTTTATTAGTCCATTTTTAGGATAGCCTAATTTGAAGCAGAAATACTTAAGTACATTTCGAAATCTTATCCTTTCCTTTCTAAAACTAGCTAAACTACACTCATTTTCAGTGCAGAAAATTAAGTGTAAGAGTAGACATTGTTTTCCCTGGTTTCATAACTTCGTTAATCTCAAATAAAGAGGTCCATTTTTTCTGACCATCTTCTCTGTGCTAGTGAGTTGTATTCATGTTCAGGGCATTCTCAATATACAACAGTAGTCCCTAAGCATAGAAGCATTTCATTTTCCCTGATACATTCGCCCCATTTCTTAAATGTCATGTGGAACTGCTCTCCATGTTCGTCATTTACAGCATTGCAGTTGTCCAGATGAGAATGAAGGAAACGGATTTTAAGTGACACGTTGGAGCCTAATTGATGGCACCTTTCTAGAAAATAATTCACAATCCCAATGTAGTTATAATTTGTATTTTCCAATAAGTCATCCAGAGCATCTAAAATGATTTCCATGCTACTTTCTCATGACACTAGAACTTGATTATAGTTCTTTTTAAGATGATGACCAATCTGCCAGCCAATTAAGATAAATTCTTTAATGTCAGCATCACTGATGTGTCGAAATGTCCTCTGATGAACTCTAAATTTCTCCAGCTTGCTCGAAAGTCCTTGTTTGCAAAGTTATTCATTAATCCAAGTATTAGTGCAGACAGGAAAAGGAATTTTGCTTCTTTGTAACAGAACGTCATGTTGGACGCTTTCTCTCCGTATTAGAGATTTTCATATGGGGGTCACACCTGTCATGTAGTGAGATAGCAGCCGATGTCTCACTGACATTCCTGTCGACCAGTACGTTTTGTATACCAACTGCATGCCCAGCAATTATCCACAGATACCTGCGTATGTCACTGCTGATCGGTTTACTTAATTGCCGTCAGAAATGATTTCGTATGTCCATGCTTTCGTGCACCTATAGAAACTGTAGTGAGTAAATTATAATTTTGTAAAATTACACCTTCTAAGATTAGTTTTAAAGAGACAATGGATAGCCCTCAATAATTTAAATTGCATTATAAGCGTAAAGTATAGCTATAAACATAACATGGAGGCACTAACCTCAGAACTGTCCCTGATAATAAGTATGTGAGTGCTAAAAATTAAAAATTAATGTTATTTATATTTAAAGTACTTATAGTAACTAAATTATATATATTTGATATTATACAACTGCATTAATTTTGGAAGTAAATGAACTTATAATTTTGAACGAATGAAATTCTTCTCTGTAGGTGCGAGGATAATGCTAACTTGAACTTATTATTATTACTTTTTAGTTCCTTTAACACTTCTGGGTTTCGATTAGAATTAAAAGTATAACTTAAATATTACTTATTTTTAAAAATAAATATTTGTTAACATTTACCG
Organism: Mantis religiosa; assembly: GCA_030765055.1. Lineage (NCBI taxonomy): Eukaryota > Metazoa > Arthropoda > Insecta > Mantodea > Mantidae > Mantis > Mantis religiosa. Next base: position 10,078,373 of record CM060956.1, read on the forward strand.
AATTCCCCAGAACGTTATTCTGTAAATAATAATTGAATAGAAATAACCATTTATTTACTGTTTAGGATGCTTTTATTTGCAAATTATATCTACTAATAAACTTACTGCAAAACACGCAGAGCTTAGTTTCGGCAGATTATAGTAAACATTGTGATAATAAACAAAATTCCTCTCAAACTTCTTTATATTCAGTAAATATAAATATGCCAACTCACAATCGCCTCTTTTACACAAGTACACAGTTTCGACACGTCTATTTAATGCTTTTTATGACTGTTTAGCACGCACCAACTTGTGCTGCTAATAATCTTTCTGAAGTCCAGCTCTATATACCACGGAGGTACACGTCAATTCTGAGCACAACTTCGATATTGACAGGTAAACTACATCACTGCCTGTTTCATAGTCCGCTGATCCTTCACCACGGAGCTGCGCTTACAGCTTTGTTAACTGCTTCCCGCATAGTTCCACGACCTGCCGACTCCTTATCACGCAGCCTGAAACATATCACACTCATGCACTGATCGGTCGACTCACACGATTCGACTGCCAACTGATTCGGAAACTGCCTTACGATGCCGACTTCTCAAGGAACCGAACTCGTCGACTGACGCTCGAAACACACACAAATATAAAACTCTCACTACTGTACTCTGGCTTCACGTGGATTTTATACACCTGTCGGGCGTACCAAGAAGCTTTTGGTAATGTATTCTTCTCGAAGCACCTCCTAGAGCACACTGGAAAGGTGTCGAACGATATCTGAGAAGTAACAACGTTGCTCGCCCCTACCTCCTGACATCAACTCGTAGTTACCCTTAAAGCTTAAGGGCACATTCTCTTCTGCCCACACTTCTGCCCCTCCAACAACAGAAGACAGAACCCCAGTGATTGATTGACTCCACCCATAACAGACAGCAAAGGCGTCGTTATCTCTTGGCAGGCCACATGAACCTCTTGTGAGAAAATGATCCTCAATAAAACCAAAACTTTTTTTGTAGAAAGTATATTTGTGATTCACGGATTTTGTTCAACTAAGTTTAATAAAGGAGGACGATCTCGGCAAAAATTAATATTTTTCTTACACAAGACTACACATTAACTCAAGGCCGACTCTACACTTTTAGTGCAAGGAGTATAGATTCAATAGTTGCAAAGACGATCATTTGCGCAGGCATTTCTAAAGGAATGCGCTCAAGATTAATCATATAAATGGTTGTTTCCGGTACTATTTTGTCGACATCTTCAGGAAAACACCACAAGCAAAAGTAGGTGTATTGCAGTATGGCGGATACCACAGTAGATGCTACGAGGCGGCTTAACGTGAAAAAACAGACTTTGGACGATGCATACGCAGCTCCTGCTAATTTCCTAGAGATAGATGTGATAAATCCCATTACTCACGGCGTTGGAAAGAAGAGATATACGGATTATGAAGTCAGAATGAGGGTAAATAGCAGATTTTTGTATACATGCTTCACAGTGTCAAATAATTCAGATATTGCGATTTGTCATTAATTTGTGCTGTATTAGAGCTTTAGCTCATTGATTTTTAAATAAGTGGAATTCTGTTTAAGTCAGTACATAAGAGCATTACTTGCATTATGCAATGAAAAGCTCAGAAAAGCCTGTTAAGGCTACTTATATAATTGGATTAAATGTATTCGCCTGTGTTTTACGAACTTGTAATGCAGCACTGTCGTCATTAATTCGTTTTAGACTAAGTAACTGCCTTAATTCCTTAGAGTCCATTGACCCCTACATTTTTATAATCCTTCCGAGACGAAGATAAGCTTGAAAATATGCTTTACAAGTGTTCATACCGATATAATCAATACGAAAAGAACATGTATTCTGGCACATAGGATCTTGGGGTGTTGACATTGTGTTAATACAATTCAGAAAGAATTACAGCTAAAAATAACTAACTAATTGTGAAGTGTACAAATATTCTGTGATGTTGACAGATCTTTTTAAACATGGCAACAGCTGCTCTTTGAATTTCTAAAAATAAGTAGTATACAAATTCGTTTTAAGCATTTAGCATATTCGTATGTGGTAATGCGATGGTTTCTGAATGTTTTAAATTAACCCAGTTCAGTTTGATTGACAGTGCTTTTAGCCTCTGTGCTCACAACTTGTCTTCCAAGGAGAACTGGTATGTCTCTGCAACTGAGGCCTTGTGATGCTAAAGCAGCTTGATTTGATGTTTAAATACTGTTAATAAAAGATACACTGAAGTTCTTGTTTGTATTAAACACAGTTAACACTTGACATAGGTTGAAATTGGAAACCATTTTGTAGTAGAACAAGATAAAATGTAAAAGGATTATGGGACATATGTTCATATGAACTTTTTTCCTCTTTTTGGTGTGAGGAACCCATACCTGAAGGTTGTAAAAGTATTTCTGAAAATTCCTGTATACATAGTGTGTGTATATAGGAAGACCTGTAACTTGGAATTATTCTCTTTGTTAAATGAAATATCTGCACAAAAGAACTAACTTTACCAAGTAACATTTGGTGTCCCAAGATTTTACCTTCAAGAAATTGTAGACCCAAATGGTTATTCTCATTTCATGTGTTTGAAGTAAACTTCTTTTCCTCTGCCACTTTTGCTTAGCAGGCCTTGCAGAAAAGTATATTTCTATCCGTAGAGAAAACCTTTTACCATAACGTAAAACATAATTTTTAACTTTTGTGCCATACTTTGCATTATTTTAGGCGCGATGAGCTCCCACCTTAATTCTTTATACTGTGTAAAAGGCCCCTAATCTGTGCCTGTTATTAATAAGGTAACAAACATAGTTATTTACTAAGGAATCAGCTACTTGTTAAGTTAATTGGTGACTGAGTACATTGTTTGAGCAACAGAAGGGGAAAGAAAGTGTATTTGTGTAGTTCCCTGATACTTAAATGTACTTTTAAATTGGTCTGTTAAGAACCAGGCAGAATAATTTACTAAGAAATGAAGTGTAAAGAATGGAAATGTTTCTTTGCCCTTGAAAACAAAGAAAGGTGAAATGCACCTAAGATGTATTAAAACATGCAATAACTGTGCTTGAAATACATATAAAAATGCACCATGCAATAAAAACCCTAAAAAAATGCCTGAACAAATATGGTTACTTATTAAATGTATTATAACACTGTTTTCAACACTTCCAAGAAAGGAATTGAAATATAGTTACGTTAACTTATTTTACTGTGAAGCAGATTTATATACAACTAATTAATGAATTAGACTTGCCAAAATAAAGAGCAAAGTCATCAAAATTCTAGCCCTAATAATGACATACAAATTTCATTGTAGTGATAAAGTTTTGCAGGAGGTAATTCTGTACCATACAACATTTTCCAAAAATTAAGTACAGTACCATTTAATTTCTCATTTGTTCAGTTTGAGTATTTTTTGTGTTTGAAACATTACTTCCTATGTTCCTCATAGATCGCATTTTGCAAAATTAGTGTTTTTGTGTTAGCACAAATAGTATTTATTAGAAATGGATTCACGTGGTGCTCATTTCACTCTACATCACAGGAATACAATATAACACCACAGGACTCCGATTGGTTGCTGGTCTGATAGCATTCAAGGACAAAAATCATCCCTTTTTTTAATAATTGTTTGAAGAAATACATCTGAAACATTAATGTTGAGGTTGGTTCCAACTTGTGAAAATTATATGTAAAGTCAAATGAAGTGAAATGTTTATTCGGATTTGAACGTGAAGCCATGGTCACATTAGTTCATAAACACTTAGTTAACTTAAAGGTTAATCTTAATTGGTTAACCGTAACTTAAATATAAAAATGCAAACCCCTTGGTTTCATTGTTGTCTACAGTCTGAAGGTGTCAGCTGCCATTATCAGAATTTTTATCAAAAATGTTTGAAAAGGACTGTAACATATGGAAAGAAAATCTAAAACTGAAATTTAAACAATTTATTAAAGTAGTAAGGAAAGTTATCAATTTAGACTTAGGTATAATTGACTGCTCTAGAATTAGCAAAATAGGATAAGGAGGTGATATCTAAACAGATTCAAAATATTTTTGTTCCAGGTGTTTGAAGAGTCTAAAAATAAAATTAATTTTGAGGCAGATCTTCCAAAACTAGCATTAACTCTTTGAATTCTCAAATTATACAAAATTCATAGTGAATGAAGAAGACGTCACAGTCTGTGACACAAGATAAGGACAATAACAAACTAACTCCATTTATTAATGCAAACAAGGGAAAAGATCCTAGTTAGGGATATAGTTATACTGCTTCTGTCAATAGCCACCCTTCAACTGCAAGCAAACCTTTCTAAAATAACCTAAAAATTAACACTGCTAGTTCAGTGCCTTCCAAAGATGTAAGTATTTTTGCCATACATGTGAAACAACAACAAATGCTATATTAGGAATGTACCAAAAATTAGCATATGAAGTTACATACTAAATTAAATGAAATTGTAAAAGAAACATGACCATTTTTTACAACTTTTCTATTTGTACATTAGAAATAATAGTTGAAAAACAAAGATACAATTGACAGTCTTAACACTTTGTTGGCTATACCTAGGCTTTAATAATGGCCTTACACCTTCTCTTCATAGAACTAACCAAGTTTCTGCATTCTGCTGGGGTGATTTAATTCCATTCTTCCTCCACAATATGTTTAAGCTCTTGTTTATAACTTACTTTGCTTTTACAGACTCCTTTCTTCAGAATTCCCACAATTGCTCTTTGGATTCAAGTCTGAACTCTGGGGAGGTGTTTGCAATAGTTTGGGTACATTCCATATTAATCAGGCCATGTTCATTTTGTGTCTTATGTTTACTGTGCGTTGTGTTTACTATCATCTGTTGGAAATCTATAACCAGGTGCCATGCACATTATCTGGGCAGTTTTCCTTACATTCTTTAAAAGTTTAAATACATATGTTGATCCATAGTGCCATGAATAAATTTTATATTACCAGCACCATTAGACGACATGCAGGCCCAAATCATAATGGAACCACCATCATGTTTAACTGTGGAAAGAATGTTTCTGGGATCATTGTCTGAATTTGCTTTTCTCCAGACTCTGTTTATCCCATCTGACCCGAAGAGGTTTATCCTAGTCTTGTCTGAGCATATCACGCTGTTCCAGGAGCTTTTATCCTTGTGCATATGTTCCTTTGCAAATGCAACTTGTGTTTTCCTGTTTGCTGCACTTACTCAGGCTTCCTCCTGAGTGTTCGGCCATGATATACGTACCTCTATAAAACACAATGAACAGTTTGGTGAGACACCTTTCCATGCATATTTTCAACTAATGGACATGAATGAGGAATACTTAATTTTGGATTTTCTCAAATTATGCTCAGATTTTCTCAACATTCGTCTCTTGCATTCAGTCTTTCTTTAGGTTTTTGTGGTAAATTATTTGTAGAACCTTGTTCCATAAATTTATTATTTACTGTATGTAGAATTCGACTTGTTTACTATTTGTGCTATTTTTCTAAGAGAATGCCCTTTAAGTGCCAAGTTTATAATTACTTGCTTCAGATCAGAACTATGTAAGCTCCTTTTTGTTACCCATTTCGACTAATAGTGACAGAACGTCTACAACTGTGACCACAAGAGCTTAGGCGACCTTTGAAACAGATGCATATTGAAGCTGTTTGACAGTGGTTATTCTTAACCCTAGGAGTAGGAAAGTTGCATAAAATTGGGAACAACTTCTTTAATGTGTGTTTGGAGGAATTTAGTAACAGTGACGTCAAAATTAATATAAAATTATTTGTGGTTGGTTTATTGACACTCGTCACTTACTTTTTCATGTATTTATGAGAGACTAGTTTCAAAGGCCCTGGCCTCCATTTTCAATCTCTTCCCAACTGGCAAATGTTGTTATCTGCTCTCTCTGGTGGTGGAACTATGAACTTTTTTGTCAAATTATCTGCTGGCGGGATTTCAAAGTTCATTACGCGATCCTTATTTTTCCAGATGAATATGTTCTCCCATGTTGTCAATCTATTTTGGTTTATCACTGCTTTTAATAATTTTGGATTTGGATCAATGTCATGGTTTTCATTCCAAAAATGAAATGCTACTGCTGACTTGTCTTCTTGTTTCAATCTGATGTTTCTAAAGTGTTCTTTGACTCTGGTTTTTAAATTTCTTTTTGTTTGACCTATGTAGCATTTTTCACAATTCTTGCAATTTATTTGGTATATTCCAGATTTGTTACCTGAAGGAATTTCATCTTTTGTTTTTGAATTTAGTAATTTTAAAATTGAGTATCTATTAGTAGGTGCCAAGATGATATTTTGTTCCTTGAATATCTTTTTAAATTTATTAAATGTTTTTGGATGATATGTGAATGAACTGAATATGCTGTTGCTTTCTTTTTCTTTAATAAATGTGGTTGTTTCCTTAATGGTTTTCTTTAGTTTAGATTTTCTAATTTTCTTCAACACCAAACTTTTGTTGTATCCGTTTTCTTCTGCTATGTGTATTATTGCTTTTTGTTCCTTGAAATATTCTTCTTTTTCCATGGGTATGTTGACTAGTCTGTGTGTAAGGCTGTTTATTATTGCATGTTTATGTGTAATTGGGTTGTGGCTATTATTTTTTATATAATTTTCTGAATGTGTTGGCTTCCTGTAGATTCCAAATTTTATTTTTGTATCATTCCTGATGATATTTAGATCCAAGAAAGGTAGTTGTCCATTGATTTCCTTTTCTATTGTGAATTTGATAGTCCTTTCTTGCAGATTGAGTAATTTTAATGCATCATCTAAATGTTTAATTGGTACAATTGCAAAGATGTCGTCAACATATCTATACCAAACCTTGAAGATCAATGGGAAGGACTTTTTAATTTGTGTTTCAAATGCACTCATAAATAAGTTAGCCAAAAAAGGTGAAAGTGGATTGCCCATTGATAGTCCTGATTTCTGCTTGTAGTGTTTTCCATTAAAGCTAAAGAAGTTTTGTTCAATGCATATTTTTGTTAGAGAAATATATTCTTCTGCTTCTATTGCTTCCATATCAATTGTAGCTAGCCATTTTTTTAACACAGTCTGCAATTTTTCTGTTGGTATGCTTGGAAATAAAGATGTGACATCAAATGAAACCAGTCTGTCAGTTTTGTCCAAATTTATATCTTTGATTTTTTCTACTAAATCTAAAGAGTTTCTTAAATTTGCACTTTCAAATTTTGGAAAACTATTAAATTTACTTAGTAACCATTTGGCCAAATTATATGTGGGGGCATTTATGCTACTAGTAATAGGTCTCATGCCTTTCCCTGTTTTATGAATTTTTGGCAGCCCATATACTCTTGGTAATGTTGGATTATCTACTTTAATTTTGTGCAATTCTTTTTTGTTGATTATTTTGCTCTCTTTTAGCGTTTTATTTGTGGTTTCAATGCAGTACTTTAATGGATTAGTTTCTACTTTTTGGTAATTACTGTCTTCTAACAAATCTTCCATCCTCTTTGTGTATTCTTCTTTTTCCAGAATTACTAGTTTATTTCCCTTGTCTGCTTTAGTATAAATAACCGGTTTCTTTTTAAGAGCTTTTATGATTTGGTTACTAAAATTCTTTTTCTTTTCATTTTTAATCTCTTCTACTATTTTGGAGCATTTGTTTTTTACTGTGTTTTTACTTTCTTCATTAAGTGTTTGTGTAGCAATTTGGATGTCAGCAATGTAATCTTCAATTTGGTTGGAATAATCTACACATGTCTTTAAACCTAGATTCAGCATATTCAGTTCTGTTTTTGTAAAATTTTGGTTTGATAGGTTTACCACATTGTTTAGATGATCTTTTAGGTTATGTTTGTCTTTTTTATTTATCTTTTTAAAAGTGCCTGCTTTCTGGCATAAATTTTTTAATTTATTCTTTAACTTTGCTGTTTTTGTCTTCATTTTTCTATTAAGATATGCTAATAAATTGTTTTCAAAATTTTCCCAAAATATACTTCCTAATTGTTTGGTAAGTTTTTGATGCAAATTGTACAATTTTATTTCTAGCGTGTTTTTATTTCCATAGTGTTTATTCTTTTCTACAATTAATACTTTTCTCTCTGCTGCTTTTTGTTGTCTACTATTTTTATCAAATTTTACTACTTTTCTTACGAAATTCGGTACTACTTTTTTCTTGATACATAAATTTATAAATCTTATGTCCGCTGCAATTTTTCTTCTTTTTTCCTGTAATTTTTCGAAAAGTTTTATATCCTGTTTGATTTCAACTGATAAATGTCCAAATCCTACCTTGTTGGTGGTATCCATGTTCCTTGTTCCACACTTTAACTCCATTTTGGTTATTCCTCAAGACTTATTTGCCTATACTTGATGTGTGTTTGGAGGAATTTAGTAACAGTGACGTCAAAATTAATATAAAATTATTTGTGGTTGGTTTATTGACACTCGTCACTTACTTTTTCATGTATTTATCAGAGACTAGTTTCAAAGGCCCTGGCCTCCATTTTCAATCTCTTCCCAACTGGCAAATGTTGTTATCTGCTCTCTCTGGTGGTGGAACTATGAACTTTTTTGTCAAATTATCTGCTGGCGGGATTTCAAAGTTCATTACGCGATCCTTATTTTTCCAAATGAATATGTTCTCCCATGTTGTCAATCTATTTTGGTTTATCACTGCTTTTAATAATTTTGGATTTGGATCAATGTCATGGTTTTCATTCCAAAAATGAAATGCTACTGCTGACTTGTCTTCTTGTTTCAATCTGATGTTTCTAAAGTGTTCTTTGACTCTGGTTTTTAAATTTCTTTTTGTTTGACCTATGTAGCATTTTTCACAATTCTTGCAATTTATTTGGTATATTCCAGATTTGTTACCTGAAGGAATTTCATCTTTTGTTTTTGAATTTAGTAATTTTAAAATTGAGTATCTATTAGTAGGTGCCAAGATGATATTTTGTTCCTTGAATATCTTTTTAAATTTATTAAATGTTTTTGGATGATATGTGAATGAACTGAATATGCTGTTGCTTTCTTTTTCTTTAATAAATGTGGTTGTTTCCTTAATGGTTTTCTTTAGTTTAGATTTTCTAATTTTCTTCAACACCAAACTTTTGTTGTATCCGTTTTCTTCTGCTATGTGTATTATTGCTTTTTGTTCCTTGAAATATTCTTCTTTTTCCATGGGTATGTTGACTAGTCTGTGTGTAAGGCTGTTTATTATTGCATGTTTATGTGTAATTGGGTTGTGGCTATTATTTTTTATATAATTTTCTGAATGTGTTGGCTTCCTGTAGATTCCAAATTTTATTTTTGTATCATTCCTGATGATATTTAGATCCAAGAAAGGTAGTTGTCCATTGATTTCCTTTTCTATTGTGAATTTGATAGTCCTTTCTTGCAGATTGAGTAATTCTTGAGATATTCTTGAGTAATTCTTGAGATATTCAAGGAACAAAATATCATCTTGGCACCTACTAATAGATACTCAATTTTAAAATTACTAAATTCAAAAACAAAAGATGAAATTCCTTCAGGTAACAAATCTGGAATATACCAAATAAATTGCAAGAATTGTGAAAAATGCTACATAGGTCAAACAAAAAGAAATTTAAAAACCAGAGTCAAAGAACACTTTAGAAACATCAGATTGAAACAAGAAGACAAGTCAGCAGTAGCATTTCATTTTTGGAATGAAAACCATGACATTGATCCAAATCCAAAATTATTAAAAGCAGTGATAAACCAAAATAGATTGACAACATGGGAGAACATATTCATTTGGAAAAATAAGGATCGCGTAATGAACTTTGAAATCCAGCCAGCAGATAATTTGACAAAAAAGTTCATAGTTCCACCACCAGAGAGAGCAGATAACAACATTTGCCAGTTGGGAAGAGATTGAAAATGGAGGCCAGGGCCTTTGAAACTAGTCTCTCATAAATACATGAAAAAGTAAGTGACGAGTGTCAATAAACCAACCACAAATAATTTTATATTAATTTTGACGTCACTGTTACTAAATTCCTCCAAACACACATCAAGTATAGGCAAATAAGTCTTGAGGAATAACCAAAATGGAGTTAAAGTGTGGAACAAGGAACATGGATACCACCAACAAGGTAGGATTTGGACATTTATCAGTTGAAATCAAACAGGATATAAAACTTTTCGAAAAATTACAGGAAAAAAGAAGAAAAATTGCAGCGGACATAAGATTTATAAATTTATGTATCAAGAAAAAAGTAGTACCGAATTTCGTAAGAAAAGTAGTAAAATTTGATAAAAATAGTAGACAACAAAAAGCAGCAGAGAGAAAAGTATTAATTGTAGAAAAGAATAAACACTATGGAAATAAAAACACGCTAGAAATAAAATTGTACAATTTGCATCAAAAACTTACCAAACAATTAGGAAGTATATTTTGGGAAAATTTTGAAAACAATTTATTAGCATATCTTAATAGAAAAATGAAGACAAAAACAGCAAAGTTAAAGAATAAATTAAAAAATTTATGCCAGAAAGCAGGCACTTTTAAAAAGATAAATAAAAAAGACAAACATAACCTAAAAGATCATCTAAACAATGTGGTAAACCTATCAAACCAAAATTTTACAAAAACAGAACTGAATATGCTGAATCTAGGTTTAAAGACATGTGTAGATTATTCCAACCAAATTGAAGATTACATTGCTGACATCCAAATTGCTACACAAACACTTAATGAAGAAAGTAAAAACACAGTAAAAAACAAATGCTCCAAAATAGTAGAAGAGATTAAAAATGAAAAGAAAAAGAATTTTAGTAACCAAATCATAAAAGCTCTTAAAAAGAAACCGGTTATTTATACTAAAGCAGACAAGGGAAATAAACTAGTAATTCTGGAAAAAGAAGAATACACAAAGAGGATGGAAGATTTGTTAGAAGACAGTAATTACCAAAAAGTAGAAACTAATCCATTAAAGTACTGCATTGAAACCACAAATAAAACGCTAAAAGAGAGCAAAATAATCAACAAAAAAGAATTGCACAAAATTAAAGTAGATAATCCAACATTACCAAGAGTATATGGGCTGCCAAAAATTCATAAAACAGGGAAAGGCATGAGACCTATTACTAGTAGCATAAATGCCCCCACATATAATTTGGCCAAATGGTTACTAAGTAAATTTAATAGTTTTCCAAAATTTGAAAGTGCAAATTTAAGAAACTCTTTAGATTTAGTAGAAAAAATCAAAGATATAAATTTGGACAAAACTGACAGACTGGTTTCATTTGATGTCACATCTTTATTTCCAAGCATACCAACAGAAAAATTGCAGACTGTGTTAAAAAAATGGCTAGCTACAATTGATATGGAAGCAATAGAAGCAGAAGAATATATTTCTCTAACAAAAATATGCATTGAACAAAACTTCTTTAGCTTTAATGGAAAACACTACAAGCAGAAATCAGGACTATCAATGGGCAATCCACTTTCACCTTTTTTGGCTAACTTATTTATGAGTGCATTTGAAACACAAATTAAAAAGTCCTTCCCATTGATCTTCAAGGTTTGGTATAGATATGTTGACGACATCTTTGCAATTGTACCAATTAAACATTTAGATGATGCATTAAAATTACTCAATCTGCAAGAAAGGACTATCAAATTCACAATAGAAAAGGAAATCAATGGACAACTACCTTTCTTGGATCTAAATATCATCAGGAATGATACAAAAATAAAATTTGGAATCTACAGGAAGCCAACACATTCAGAAAATTATATAAAAAATAATAGCCACAACCCAATTACACATAAACATGCAATAATAAACAGCCTTACACACAGACTAGTCAACATACCCATGGAAAAAGAAGAATATTTCAAGGAACAAAAAGCAATAATACACATAGCAGAAGAAAACGGATACAACAAAAGTTTGGTGTTGAAGAAAATTAGAAAATCTAAACTAAAGAAAACCATTAAGGAAACAACCACATTTATTAAAGAAAAAGAAAGCAACAGCATATTCAGTTCATTCACATATCATCCAAAAACATTTAATAAATTTAAAAAGATATTCAAGGAACAAAATATCATCTTGGCACCTACTAATAGATACTCAATTTTAAAATTACTAAATTCAAAAACAAAAGATGAAATTCCTTCAGGTAACAAATCTGGAATATACCAAATAAATTGCAAGAATTGTGAAAAATGCTACATAGGTCAAACAAAAAGAAATTTAAAAACCAGAGTCAAAGAACACTTTAGAAACATCAGATTGAAACAAGAAGACAAGTCAGCAGTAGCATTTCATTTTTGGAATGAAAACCATGACATTGATCCAAATCCAAAATTATTAAAAGCAGTGATAAACCAAAATAGATTGACAACATGGGAGAACATATTCATCTGGAAAAATAAGGATCGCGTAATGAACTTTGAAATCCCGCCAGCAGATAATTTGACAAAAAAGTTCATAGTTCCACCACCAGAGAGAGCAGATAACAACATTTGCCAGTTGGGAAGAGATTGAAAATGGAGGCCAGGGCCTTTGAAACTAGTCTCTCATAAATACATGAAAAAGTAAGTGACGAGTGTCAATAAACCAACCACAAATAATTTTATATTAACTTCTTTAATATTGCTGCTTCATACAGTAGTACGGGCTTTAAAATGAAAATTTTCATTGGGATTTTTTTTTTTTTGTATTATGTTTATCAAACGCATATAAATTACTGAAAGAAAAACACAAGTTTGTAAGCGTTGACCTGATGTGTGCGAATAAGAGTATATATAGGATGTTACGGATATAGTGTACAGATTTTGCGAGCTGGAAGATCCCAAATATAACAAATAATAAACTCCCATAAAAATGTCATGTATCTTGAAAGATAAAGGTGATAATTGAACATTACTGAATGCATTATCTACACAATCTGGCAGCAGAGTAGGATTTCAGAAATGAATTTTTTTTTTTCGGTTTGTGGCCATGCATTCTCACCTGCAATGGCTGAAGGTCTAAATTAGACCAGCATTGAAAACCAGTTCGTGTCTGTGCATTTGATTACACATAGTAATGAGAGGTGGGTTACTTTTCTTTTAAGGTATTCCATCATATTCACAAGACCTAAACTAAAAGCTGCATTAAATCTACACATTAAGAGATAGTCTGATGACCAAAGGTAGCAAATTCAATGGTTAATTATGGAAATACTTCATTCAAGTACATTGTGTAAAATGAAATCAAAGCTACATATTTGCTTAACAGGAAATTTATTAATGATCAATAACTGCAATATCAACAAGATGTCTATTTACAACAGATACAATGTGCTCCATTGGTCTCTTTGCTATGACTCTTGGGTTTAGAATTCTCCTATTGGGAAGCTTATCCCAAGTGTCGCTCTTCATGAATGTTCTAGTTAGCTTTGCCATACCTAAGCAAGAAGTATATTCTTGATTTGTGAACACTGCCACAGTTCTGAATGCATTAGATGCATTGAAGCAATGACAGAACCTGCTGTTGTGCCAACTGTCAACAGCAGGTAAGTTTACTGTTTACATTTCTGACCTTCCGTTGTAAACTTGCACCAATGTTCCTGGATTGCCAGCGTAAGCCAGCAACTTTATTGTAATAGACATGCAGGAATCCAGTCCTTTCATGACATTTTGTGGCTAAACAAATCATTTTAGCAACATATGGTCAAGACACAAATAGCTCATCTTCTGTAGCTGTATCTCGCTATTCTAACCCTAAAAGTAAATTATAAAGGTGCAATGAGATGTTCCAGATCAAAACTTAATGTTACATTTTATTTATGCTACCATGCATTGTATAGGAAAGTGGTAGAGGAATTTGTTTCAGCTTAATGTCAGGAAGTTGCCGGTGAAGTCTGCATGCTCATACCCTAACACCTAGTATGTATATACATATCAACTAAACCGTTTTTGAGATATTCCTGGTTATGTGTTTAAATTTTTTAATTCTTATACTCAAGAAGGGGTAAGTCAAAAGGGATATCTCAGGAATTTTTCATATAATTAGATAACCACACACCTAATGCAGTTATATCCTAAGCAAAATTAGTGTAGTTCAATTAAGTTGAAAAGCTGTTAAATGTAAGTCATTCTCAAGGCAAAATCCTAAGTAAATTTGGCACAAGTCCTGATTTTTCTAAACAGAATCGTCTTATCCCAGACTTGACCTTTTTGCATGTTTTTAATTTGTAGTTGTAGTGAATACGGGCCTAACTGAGCAATTCTTGCTCTGAAAAGCCTTTAATTAATTTTTTGGAATCTTGTTACCAAAACTTACTTTCGCTGGAGTTCTTTTCCAAAGTACAATTTAGCACTTATTCAGACTAATGTAGAAAAAGGAATATAGTATGTAGTTGGTGTTACCTAGGCCTCATTTTCTTTTTAAAGGTAAAATAACGTGGCTGTAATATTTCCAGAAGAAAGAAAAACTTACGTAATTTATACCAATTTGATACTTAGTTGAACAGTAATATTTTGTTCATTTGTTCCCCAAGCTATCTGGCATGAGCAGAATTTTCTTGTGTAAATTCTAAATTACAGTTTAATAACTGTACAAATAAAATTTATGGTCTAGTTAGATTTCAATAGTTTAATATTGACATCTCTCTACATTTAAATATTATATAGTAAACATTCAGCATAATCTGAAACTGATGAGAGAGAGAGAGAGAGAGAGAGAGAGAGAGAGAGAGAGAGAGAGAGAGAGAGAGAGAGAGAGAGAGAGAAGAAATAATTGAAACGACATTTTCCAGTAAATGTGCTTTGGTAGTTTTCTAAACTCTCAATACTGTAAAATAATGAAACCTTGATGTACCCTATTGGTTTATATACTTTTCTGAAATGGGAAAACATTATTAATTTAGGTCATGACAACAAAGCACCTACAAAAGGCATATTTACAGAACCACAATTCCGCATCACTTCCCACAATTTGTTCATATATATAAACTGATCTTTTGCACTCGGGCAACTTTCTCTACTCTTGTACGAACTCTTCTTAAGAAGGCTTATTCCTCTATTATCATGTTAAGATAAACATATACAGAAACTTTGCTTTCTATTATATTTTTGTTGTAGGTACAATGACAAAAGGATTTACGTTTACAATCTTCTAGGACTGCAACACAACATTTTCAGGGAAGTCTTCCCCAAGTTATCCACTATGTGAAAATATATTTAATGTTTCCAAAGTTAGTTCTAGCGATTCTGATTAAAATAACATACATAGGTATGTTGTATAAGATAGGTGGCCCAATGGTCAAGTTATGTCACTCTCTCCTTGGCATTCTGGGTTTGATCTCTGGGAACTACATGTGAGATTTGTAGTGGTCAGTGTAGCATCTGAGCTTTTTTACTCTGTTCTGCAACTTCCTCTGCCATTCATTAATTACCGTTCCTTTCAACTATTATACTGATATTTGATGTCATTCACTTCACCCTCATACCAAGTATTGGTCAGGTCCCCCCCCCCCCCCCCCATTCTAGATATTATCTCACATCCAGAGTTCCACTGCTCCTCAACAGACATCTGCAGGATAAGGAAATGATATGACATTTCAATGACTAACAAAATGTATAATCTTGAATTTCTGCAACTAGCCATCCTTCATTTGAAATGAATTTTGAATACTTCGGTGTAACTGGTGTTGGCTGTTTGAACGGTTACCATGGATTTATCTTAAGTAATAGATACCTCTCAGATAATACACTGATTACTCCACGTGGAGTGAACATCTGTCATTCGTGATTTCTGCGAATTCCATTAGCTGAAGTAATGCGTTCATTGCTGTTTAGCACATTTTAAAAAATGATACTCGTAATATTTACAATGTAGCTTTGGACTTGGATTCACTGTAAGAAATGGAAGAGGTTTAGCGTCACCCGGCCTGGTGGACACCTGCCCGGTGCTGCCTACTCCTCCACCACAATCATGTGACTACTGAAAACTACCAAAGTTCTTTTCTAACTTGTAGAGTTATAATATATACAACAAAACCTGTTAATGAAACCATTTCTGTAAGGTTATCAAAATTAAAAAGTGTTAAAGCAAGTTATATTAATGTAACATTTTAGATTTTTCTATTTATATATTTTTAATTATATTTGGTGCAAGCTTTCTCTATTTAAACACTTTGTTTTCTTCCAGACAAATCTACCTGTTTTTAAAGTAAAAGAGTCGAGTGTACGTCGGAGATATAGTGATTTTGAATGGCTCAGAAATGAACTTGAACGAGATAGCAAGGTAAAAACATTTAACAATTATGATTACTTAGTGTTTTGAAAATGTTGACAATCTTGAGCAGCAGTATTCCTTTTTTTCGCAGATTGTGGTACCACCTTTACCAGGAAAAGCCTGGAAACGACAAATGCCATTTAGAGGAGATGATGGAATATTTGAAGAAGACTTCATTGAGGATAGAAGAAAGGGCCTTGAAGTTTTTGTAAATAAGTAAGTTTACAATATGTGTTATTTTTACTCTGAAGAAGTAGGTTCATTCTGAATTGTTTCTCTTTGTATCAGTTTTAAGTAAATAATGTTGCTTGAGTATTCTGCACCAAAAGCATATATCTATACTCCGTTCCTTTCTGCACATCAATAATAATAGCATATGCTACCTAGTCTTCTCTAAGGACTCTAGGTGCATAAGTGCTTATTGCAGTATAAATAAGTTCTGTCTAAAGCCTTATTTGTTCTTCCATGTTAAATTTCAAAATGCAAGAAATAAACACATTGATGCATTGACTATTATGTTGGAATTTAAAATCCTGTACCTTGGGGTTTAACATAGGAACTCAGATTTTGTGCACGTCAATTTATTGCTCTTTGAGTAACGCTTAGTTGTTGACAAGGAAGCCAGTTGACTCTTTTAGTCAAGGAATGTTTGCAAGTGGATTGGCATTGTCCTAAGTTTTTTAGAGTTGATGCATAAGAATACAAAATTGAAAACACTATTAATCGTTTTTATAAGCAGTGATGTGCTACTATGTTAACAGCTTTAGTTACTTTGTGTGATAGGCATAGGAATCGTCTAAGCTCATTATTTATTAACTTGTAAGTCATGGTTCACATTGATGACACAAAGTTTGACGTAAAGAATTAATACAATTTGCTACATATACAGTACGCGCAAGATAATTTTAAGTGCTGGATTTACGGAGTGGTGCAGGCAGAGGGGAAGAAGCGTGAGCTAACGCTTTTTTGTTTCTGCAGTGTGGTCAATCTTGAAAAAAACAGTTCAGCAAAATAGCGTGTAAGATAAGTGAAGATATCACAAGTAACGTTGCATCCCCTGTAAACATTCCTTAGTTTTGCCCACGCCAGCTCAATTGCATTCAGATCAGTTATACGGAGGTAGACGAATAATAATGTTTCCCCTTTCGACAGCCATAACATCCACAAATCTTCATACAAATATAAATCATTTTCAAGTAAATGTTGCTGTACATTACCACTACACTCGTAACAAGGATAAACTGTCAATTCGAGTGCACCAAATGAGCCTTTATGAAGGAAGCTTTAACTACAAAGATTGCCTGCGGTGCCGTATGTAGTAAAAGCGGGCGTTAAACACTACACATTTCATTTCATTTTTTAACTACAAAGGGATAATAAACTTCCAAATTCATTTAAAACAAGCTGCATCATTAAAACACTAAGAAGAAGGTTAAGAAATTTTTGCATGCACACTGTTTTTATACGGTTAATGAATTTTTAGAACTATAATCATGTATTAATTTATAGATGAGTCGTATTTATTACACATCTGCTTCACTTACGTACCTGTTTTGAGGACATGTTTCGCAAATCATCGTTTGCATCTTCGGCTCTTATGCGACTCAAGCTTGATCCAGTGGTATGGGTAATTCTGGATCAAGCTTTAGTCGCATTAGAGCCGAAGACGCAAACGATGATTTGCGAAACATGTCCTCAAAATATGTACGTAAGTGAAGCAGATGTGTAATAAATACGACTCATCTATAAATTAATAATTATTTCGCTTCACTGTGGTGTTCCAATACAGTTATATCTCGATATAATCATGTAAATGAGCACTGGAGGGCATAGTACATTCACAAACCTGTAATATTTATATAATGACATTACTTGTAGTAAATTAGTCTATGCAAATAACACATGAAACCATAGAAAAGCTGCTTACTGTGTGTATTGTATGTAATCAATTTGACTTTATGTACATACTGTATTTATACATTTTCACGTGTCTCATAACATGTATATGTTGCCAAGGACGAACTAAAATTCTAATTCTAACATACAATTGTTGAAAACTGGTTATCTAATTAACCTCAAAATTGATCAAAATGAAATATGGTGGGTGTGATAAAGCTTAGCATATTAGCCACTAGATGTCAGTGTATAGCGCATTTCAAATTTCAAAGTTGTCTTCTGATCGTGCACATATAGTATGTCATATAAATAAACTTGCTGCTTTTGGATTCTATTTATTTTTTTAATGTTTTTAAAATATTCTTAAACAAAGTATCACTAAAATCATTATGGAACAGTATTTGAGAAACTGATTCCCATGTTAAATCCTGATATCCAGTGATTTAATTTCCACTGTCATTTAAAACCTAATGGAGCATATGGCGTTTTGCTTCTCCTGCAACTGTGCTGGATTCCTCCCACTATTGGCTGCCATTGTGCTAGCGGTATGCACTCCACTTGGCAATATTGTGCCAGCCATCAATATGAACAGGTACTTGGGCTCTAGAGCAATGCATTGTCATGTGTAAAAGTTATTATAAATGGGATTCACCAAGCTGTGTTCGTACAGAGTATATTCAATGTTCCCTGGTGAATTACCTCCTTCCAGATTTACAATTCACAAAATTGTGAAGAAATTCGAAACCACTGGTTCCGTGGCACCTGAAAAAACAAAAGCCTAAATGTATAATGTTAACAGAGGAAAAGTTAGACAACATAGGCACATGTTTTGAATGTTCTCCAACCAAATCCATCCCAAAATTAGCACAACAGGTGAGAATTTAAGAGTCTTCTGCACTTTGAGCATCTAAATTATTAAAACTGAAACCATATAAGTATTCAGTGTCCATGCTTTAAAACAAGGTCCCCCAGTACGTTGAATGTATTATGAATGGTTTCTTGCACCAGTGAATGAGGGTTTAATTGATTCAGTTTCTATTCTTTTCCGATGAGGCATGGTTCCACGTTAGTGGTCTTGTCAACACTCATAACAGTTGATACTGGGCCTCTCAAAACCCACATTGCATTCAAGCAATGTAATTATAATCAAAGTTGGAGTTTGGTGTGCTATAAGTGCTAAATGCATATCGGTCCAATATTCTACAAGCAGACTGTAAGAAATTACATTTTGACCCCATTTTATCATGAACTGACTGAAGAAGAGAAATCATATGAGTGATTTCAACAAGATTCTGCTACTGTCCATACATCAGAGGAGTCCATAAATAAAATTGGGAAAATGTTTTGAAGATAGTGATTAGTACTGGTGTATGGAAAGTGATTAGTACTGGTGTATGGCCCTCTTGCTCCGGTGATCTAACAGATCCTCATACATTGGAAGAACTAAAACAAATATTAGAAATGAAATTGGAAACGTAATAGTGGCCCAATTTAATTGTGTGAATCAGAATGTGTTATACATGTCTCACCAACTATTTGTAGTTGGTTTATTGTTACTCGTCACTTGCTTATATATGCTTTACACGCAGAGTTACATAGGAGCTAAGCCGGCTATTGCACACCCAATCGTGCAGAGGTGAAATGCTGTGCACCTGTTAGGTTTTAATGAAGAACCCTGTAAGTACTAGTGTTTGAAATTAGGTATTGCACATAATGTCATAATTTGGTGTTACCTCTGAGCTACAACCAGCATGTACTAGCTGTATCTATCATAGCCATCTAAGTTACGCAAGATGGAAAAAAAATGCAATAGAAAGTACTTGGCAGTGATAGTTTTGTTGAAAGTGCTGTTTCGGTGCATATAGGATTGTATTAAAAATGAATAACAAGGTACAAATGAAGATTCAGTTGTAATAATTGATCCTGGGTAGTTTAATTCAAAAGATCAACTTGTGATTTAGTTAGTCGACATGGAAAAATCCAATGCCACAGCCAGGATTTGAACCACGGATCTCCTGGTTTCCGTCCAGTTGCTCTAACCCATTGAGCTACCATCGCCAACTTACCGTTATGACATTAAATTCTCCACTTGACTCGTATCATAGCCTGCTCACATAACTTGAAGCCTCGGCACTCGCCAGCTAGAGTGTTATGACTAAAAGTTGCAGATTTCTCCACTACCCACCGTATGGCGCTGGCTGATGACCCGTCTACAATCCTGTTCCAGCTTACAGCTGCAATGTGTTGACATTACAGATGCAGAACTTTCCGAAGCAGTGGTTTACAGTTTAGGAATTTACGTTTTTCAAACACTTCCGTTGTTTCAGTAGCAATACACCTTAATATCACAGGAATATAATGTTTGCATATCAGTTCACTTAGCAGTTCTGAATGCTTTCAGTTCTCTGTACACACGAGATAAGAATGTTGCATTGCTGGCATTATGTCTTCCTCAAGGCTTTTTCTCATACATACTTCAGGTAACTTAGGTACAGCACTTGTCATAAATTTCTCTATAACTGCCAAAAGAGAAACTCTGGAGATGGGTAATAGAACATGGAGTTTTCGTCCCTTTTGAATATTAGATTTACAAGGGATGCTGTACACTTGGCGGTAGACACTTTTGTAATACAGATGGCACAAGAGAATTCGACTGCTATTTTTTAACCATAAAATCTCCTATATATGCCAGTGATGATAAGTGGACTGTTGCATGAAACGAGGCTGTCTAGGAAGAAAAGAAAAAAAAAAGAACTAAGTAAGTTAACAGTTAAAAGCAGTTTAACAATATACGTTGCTAGGTCTTATAAGACAGAAATTCACATTACCTTTAATGTTATTCAATTCGCCCAATATTATGATTATTGTGTCTGGAAGCTGTGTTGCAGTGTACAATGGTGTCTTTATCAATAATTGAATTGATTTATGAAAATTATTGGTTTCGTAATAAAGTAGTCTTTCTTCATTTGCTTGCTGCTTGTTTACAAATTCTTTGTGCCTTTTATTTGCTCCCCATAATTTACATCTCAAGGTGTTATTCTCCCTTTCCAATCTCTCATAATTTGGAAATTGTCTTCCTCAATCTGAATTGCAGCACAGTTATAAGTACGTGTATCTATGACATGATCCAGCGCATTAATATCAGCAGCACTGTTAACACTTTCTCTAATGGAACTGCGCCTCCGTTTTCTGCTTTCTGTGTGTAAGCGTATTTTTTAAATTTGTCACCTTGGTGTTGCTTGTTTCACTAATTTATAATCTGGGTAGTTCGAAAAAATGCTTGGAATACTTCTTGTCTTCAACAGTTTAATTTTACAGTCTGGCTTAGTCGTCCTCAGTAAAATGCAAACTACACACAACTGTTGAAGTAGATTTATCATTTACCACAAAATTAGAGCGCGATATAGCTTTTAGCCATTGTTTACGTAGTTCTGCTGGAAATTGATGGAAACTGATCCCTTTTGATTTTACTTTCTTATTTTTACAGAAGGGTACGCAACAATACACCATCTGAAATATAAAGTATTGAGCTCATAATTGCTGCTATGCTGTTTGTTGTAATTATTGCTACTACTGCTGTTATAATGATAAAAATAATAATAAAAATATAATATACTTAATTCTTACATTTGGAGCACTGATATGTGTGGTTCGGAGACCTGGACTTTGGAAAAACGGAGAGCTTTGAAATATAGTGCTGTCTATTGTAAGTGTTTGTACTATAAAGCTTTCATGGAAAATCTACCTTCTAAGATAATGAACTGCCACCATTTACGGCACAACAGTAAAAATAATAAACAATGACATGTTGTGCTCATACTTATGATTACCAGTTTTCTTATTGTCTCTTATGCCCAGTTTTCTTGTTCACTTACTTTAGATTGGTGTCAACAGCGCTTCATGTAAAATTTACTTTCAATACTAATTGAGACCATAAAATTTGTTCAACTGTCACCCCAAAATTAAATGTCGGCAAGGCCACTTTGGGGTCAGCTTTGAGAGCTCCAAGCGGAAAAAAGGCAAACACCGCTCGGTCGCTTAAATGTGTAGGAATCTGACTGAGTGCCGAGGCTTAAGAGATGTGAGCGGGCTATGCTCGTATATTTCCCTGGTAAACCACTAGGGGCTCTTGCATTCGGGGGTGCGTCGTAGAGGGCAACTGGATCTTGTGAATGATCGATGTGAAAACAAATGAGGTGTGGATGACGATATGCCCCAACAGGAAGGATGCAAATACGCTCTACATTCTAAAAGACGTGACCGGGACCGCCAATTTTCCCCCTTGCAGTATACTTGGTGTCATTTGACATCATACTTCGCGACAGACCAGTCTGATACAGTCTGGAGCTCATACATGTATTTCCTACGGAGCACTCCATTATCGTGTCGTAGGATTGTTTATGTGCAAAGTAGTGCATGAGTAACCAAATTTGACCGGGCGATAACTTAACCTGCTCAAACCATGTTAGTGTTTAGTTAGCTATGTGGTGCAATTTAGGTACTACTTTGTGTTAGTCTGCTAAATAGTGTAATTTTGGGACAAGTAAGAGTGTTGGCAGCATTGCGTTCAGTGGAGAAACAAGCATAGTTTGCCTGCATTGAATTCTTCAGTATGGCTATATTATGCAGTAAGTAAATAAACAATTAGTAACGTTAAAAAAATGCCCTTCAACACGAAATTGCACTAAAACGTAAAGAAATTATATTAAAAATCATGATTGTGTATAAAAACATCAAAAAGTGTAAAGGAATTAGAAAAAAATCTCCGTGTCGCATATTAGAAAGAAGAGCCGAAAAGTCTTGCTCTTTCAAGTTGATCTTATTCAATAGAATTACTTTTCACAAATATCACTGTGGGGCACATGCGATGTGATCGAGGGCTTGAGTTGGGTACAGCAGCTTCAATATTTTGGGGACAATATCAGGACAGTAAATAGCCAAAACTTTAAGTCAAATAATCTTCATACTTCTGTAAATCATACATGATTATTCAAAGGTTTTTCATTGTTCTACATGAATATAACAAGAGATGGAGAACCCATTTTTTTATTTTGTGTAAATTTTTTGCAGAATTGCTGGTCATCCTTTGGCTCAGAATGAGAGATGTCTACATATGTTTCTACAGGAACCTGTTATTGACAAAAATTATGTACCAGGAAAGATAAGAAATGCGTAATGATAATTTGCAAGTTTAAACTACATATTGTCCAGACATCAAGACATCAGTGTGACGAAATGTGAAGAGTTGAACTATATTTGATTTATCAGATGTTATTTTCTTCTTGATCTTAGAGATATTTGTATACTGTATTTGCATAAAATGTGGTTGACTTATAGAAACATGTTTAGCTTGTTTACAAATGAAAGCTATGTGCAAATGTGTTTCTGTACAGTTGGCAGTCAACATTATTGGTTTATAGTCTAAACTATTCTCACAGTACTATGATAAGATATAAAATTTCTATTACTTGTATATAATAGGTCTGATCTATTTTAAGAATTCTAGGCAGCATATTTAAATAAGCATTTTGAAGCATTTACATATTCTACTTAATGTTTTTTTGCCAAGATATATTTATAAGCCAAAAAAGGCAGACAACCTGTTTAAGTTGGTGCTGTAATTGCAAACTTTGTTTTTGTTGCTAGAAGCCCATGCATGTTATGAAGTCCATTAAATGCTTTTGTAGAAATGTTGACTGCGGTAACATTTGGTGTAAAATTGATAAAGTGATTTAAATTTGATCTTTGCATCATACTGTCAACTCCTTGAAAAGTATGGACAATAAATGTAGCAACACTAAATGCCCCTTAGGGGGATAAAGTAATTTCTCCTCCATCTGGATGTCCAAGGAAGAGAAAATTAAGAAAGGATATTTGAAAATGAACCTTCCTTGTTCTTGCCCATGTGGTATTGGATATTGACTCGTACAGATTAATATATTCCATAGTTTTGGGACCATAGCTAAAACTGTGTTGAAAAGTTTTTTTCATATGTAAATAATTCACCTCATGTAGCATTGTTGCTGATAGTAGTGCAAGGAGTATTTATAGCAGCAATTAATGGCAGTAACAAATTTATAACATAGCTCTATGTATATAATTATATATGTATATGTTTGCATTCTGCATCAGTGAATTTTTTGCCTTTTAGATGAGTTTGTTTGTAAGGCAGTTTAATGATGCTCTCTTATTGCTCAGTGTTTGGATTTCATGTTTTTGAATGAATTGGATTCTAAAGGTGTAGCCAGAATTTGTACAGGTAAACAGTGCTGGACATTGCAAAACATTTTACAATAAAAATTATGTCTTAATAAAACTTTTTTATTTAGTTTTGGAAATTGTTTACCATGCATAGGTCTAGGGTTGGGTCAGTAGAAAGTGTCAGTATGTTTATGTTCTATTGTAGAATATCCAACTATCTACACACTTAACTGGATTTCTCCAAATGCAAGACAATTTTGGTTTTTAAAATGTTCATTTTCAAAAACAGGTCAACTTGCATTTTCAGTATATATATGAGGCTGTTCAATAAAGAATGATCACTTTTTTTTTTTTTTTTTTTTTTTTTTTTTGACAATGTAACTTTACTCATCCTCATAATTTTGTTGGTCCTTCTCAATATAGTCTCCCCTGAATGCGATGCACTTGTCCCAGTGTTTCTGTCAGTCTTCAAAGACATGCTGGAAACCATTTTTTGAGAGATCTTACAAAATTGCCTCCGCAGCCTTCACCACTGCTTCTGATGATGGATAATGTCTCCCACGAAGGCGTTTCTTCAAGTTAGGGAATAGAAAAAAGTCACATGGGGCTAAATCCAGACTATAGGGAGGGTGAGGGATGTACTTCACGTTGATTTTCGAAAGATATTCAGCAACAACATTGGCAATATGCAGCCGCACATCCAGCCTGCTTCACGGAAATGTGGTCTTTTGCGTCTGATATGGACTCGCAATGTTTTCAGGACATCCCTGCAGTATTGTCCAGTTACTGATGTGTGTGCAGGTACAACATGTTGATAAACCATTCCGTGAATATCAAAGAATGAGATGACCGTAACTTTCCCAGCAGAAGCAACCACTTTTGCTTTTTGGGGGTTGGTGATGAAGGAGATTTCCACACTGAGCTCTGCTGTTTGCTCTCAGAATCAAAATGATGTAGCCAAGTTTCATCAGCAGTGATTACGTTTGAAAGAAACTCCGGATCTTCCTCTAACATCAACTTTAACTGCATGTTACCTCCATTGCAGTGGTAGGCGATACTATGGTCATTGTTTATTGAACAGTCCTCGTAGTTTCCAATATTCTACATATGAATTTTGAATTGAAGAGATTGTGATATGCATAAAGTGCTGAAGGTCTTATTGTCAGTTTGTGCATAATTTGATTGAGAAGTTGGTTATAACTAAAGCCACAATTTTTAGCACCACGTTGTAGGAGAGGGATGAAGGATTTAATTCATCCACGTGTATCACAGTCAAGAACATATCACTCCAACTAAATCCTTGATTGGCTGTGACAGTTATGTGTGTACTCACCCGGATGAGGGCTAAGCAGTGGATTAAATTTAAAGGGAGTCGATTAATGACACTAAACAACACTTTTAAATTTTTCCGGAACATGTTTCAGAGACTTTGCCTCTATCCTCAACCGGCCATCGACCAGATGGATAGAGGATAGAGGCAAAGTCTCTGAAACATGTTCCGGAAAAATTTAAAAGTGTTGTTTAGTGTCATTAATCCACTCCCTTTAAATTTAATTTATCATAACACTGTTCTCAACACTTCCAAGAAAGGAATTGTAAGTAGTGGATGTTGGATGAACCATCCCCAAGCAAATGGTAAGTGTGCTAAAATATGTGGCTTTAGTCATAACACCAAATTTAAGGAGTAGCGTGTTTCTGAAGTAAAGTAAACTAAGTTTTAGAAACCAGCTAAGCAATTGTTACACTTCACCATTCTCGTAGCTGCCAAATTAATCAGTTTGTTTTGTTTCACATCAGTTAAGCAAATTAGGGAGATATTAAACATATTGCATGGATTCCTCTTCTAAGCAGTGGCTTTGCAGTCAATGAACACTCAGGATAGACATAATGTTTTCTATGTGATGAAAAATAATGTTCTACAGTTTGGCCGCTCGTTCTCTGGCTCTGACATTTCTCGAGAGTGGGAAGCAGGCTGTTGCCAGATCTTTAGCGGGAATTTCAAGCAGAGGAACATGCATATTTTAAATATTTCATACATTTGCATATTTTATGAACCAGTAGTCATATTATTATAATAGTGATAATAATAGGACTTACAAACACTAAAAGTCGGAATTCACGCATGCACAAAATACCAAAGAAAGTTCACCAGCTCAAGCAGCTAAAGCCATGTAGTTTAAACAAATTTAACCTGGCAACACAGTGTTGGGTCTGGAAGCATCGCCTAGCAGTGACAATGGTGATTGGCACTAGCAGACAGTTTCAACTTCCTGACTATGCCAGAAGTACAGACTCCCAGTACTACTAATAGAAGCAGTTACTGTGCATGAAAGGTGTGAACAAAATATTGAAATAGAATGGTGTTGTAATGAATATTTTGCATGATAATGAAATTGCAAGTTGGATTTAAATGTTTTAAAGCTAATATAGTCCTATGTTTTCATTTTAAAGATAATTTGGAGGATATGTTTTCAATTGCTCATTACTGTATCTTGGTACTATTAACCTTCTCCCTCCACCTCTTGCAGCTGCAAAACGTCAGAGCCGGAGATACAACAGCTGTACTGTATATGTAATGATCCATCCCTTTGCAACACAGTAATGGAAAGTGATTAAAATTTGAAGGATCAAAATGTAGATATGCAGTTTTCATAGCTACAAAGCGTGTCCGTAAAATAAGGTCTCCAATTTTATTTAATATAGAAAACATGTTTGTCAATGAATGTTACATTGATGGAAAGGCGGAACTTACAGCTATTTTTCAATGTAATCCCTCTTGCAATTGATGCTCTTTTGCATGTGCTGTGACAGTTTTTGTATACCCTTGTCATAGCCAAGTTGCTCAGGTAGCGCTCAACCTCGTTTTTCAAATCATCGTCGATCTGGAAATGTGTTCCACCCAGGTGTGACTTCAACTCAGACAACAGGTAATCACTAGGTGCTAAGTTTGAACTGTGAGGATGTCCCATCTGAACTGGGCTGGGAGATCAGCCATTACATGTGCAGTATGGGACAGGTGTTGTGATAAAAAGTCACTCCCTTCTTCAGCATTCCCCTCCTTCGATTTTGAATGGCACATCGCAATTTTTTTAAAGTCTTACAGTAGCCAGTGGCATTTATTGTTGTGCCGGTAGGCATAAACTCGCACAACAATACACCTTTTCTGTCCCAGAACACACTGGCCATCACTTTGCTGGCAGAAAATGTCTGAATTTTGCGGCTTTGGCAAATTCGAATGCCGCCACTGAGGATAACGTTCTTTAGTTTCTGGTGTTGTGTAGTGCACCCAGGTTTCATTGCCAGTGACAGTTGAATCCAACAGTTACTCACCCTGTTCTGCATAGCGCTCCATGAATCGGTGGGCTGCTTCAACACGTTGCTGTTTATGGCCTTCGGTGAGCATTTTGGAGACCCACCTCACACACATCTTGCGATAATGCAAATGTTGGGTCAAAATCTTGTCAATTGTAGTCTTATTGACTTCAGGGATAAGTTTGCACAGCTCGCGAACTGTCATGTGCAGATCTTTAAGCATTTCTTGCTCCATTTTGCAATTGTTTCGGCTGAAACCAAAGGCCGATCAGAATGCTGTTCAACATGGACGTTGGTATGTCCGTCTTTGAACTCTCTGACCCCCTTTTGCGCATTTTTGGCGTCCATTCACTGTGGCCCATAGACTTCGCATAACTGACGATGAATTTTAGCGGGGGTAGCGCCCTTGGCACTCAAAAAAATGGATCACTGCATGCAACTCGCACTTGGCGGCGGAAGTGATAGGAAGCTCCATTGCAAACGGCTGCCCAGCCAAGACTAGTGGTTGCAACAGGTTCGTTGTGGTGAGGATTTCAAGGGGGAAACCAAGCTACACACCAGTGTTACCGGATCTCACGTAATAGCGTTCCTCATGGCTTCAGCACCTTGGAGACCTTATTTTATGGACATACCTTGTAGTTCCTTGACCTGTAGGCCATTTTATTTCTCACTTTCTGTTCTGAGGCTCAAAACTTGCAATCAGTTTGTTAGTTCCTTTTTCAAAATATTGTGAGAAATACCAAATTTAAACATATCTATAAGTAGATATTGTGGGAAGTGATTGTTCTTTAATGGTGGCATTAAAGTATTTGATATACTGATCATATTTTTTGCAGTATAACTTGAGACTATTGCATAAGTGGAAAAACAAAGCATTTGTATGCACCAAGTTATAATTAGTTAAAAAAACAAAAACAACTTACAAAGCATTACATTTCATGATGTGGGCTTGTCTAAGTGGGTTTCAGAACGTTTAGACTAAAGTAACTGGTTTTAAGAGTTTACACGAGTGCATTTGCTTGGATAAGAGATGTACCTTGGAACTTGTCACTAAAGAAGGCCAATATTTTAATTGCATAAAATTCTGGATTTTCAATTTACATTTTACTGTTAAAAGTGAACATGCCTTTTCAATTTGCATTTTATACTACAAGAGTTATTGTGTATTATATATTGTTGCGAGGCATTGTTGTGACAGGTGCAGCCGACTCGCAAAGAGACAGATAGGGCAGTGCGGAGATAAAAGCTTGCCGAAACAGAAAGAAAGAGACAGAGTCTGGAGGTTTCTCTTTTTCTGATGTCGTCTTGATTGTTACAGAACGTTCCACTAATTTCTAAAACAATGAGTGGAAGTATAAAAGATGCCGCGGCTAGTTTATCAATGGACAGTTGTAATTAAACTCGATAATCGTGTGTGCAGTTGTGGTTTGAAAATTAAGTCTTGTTTGTGGTCATGTGGCAAACGACCTTGAAGGTTGTATTTGTGTATGTTACGTAATTCTGCTGCTGCCAAGGGCTGTACAAACTTTGTATGGAAATAAAAAGCATTTTGAATTTGTGCAAACTTGTTTAATTTTACGAACCTACAAGGTCACAATATGCTGGTTAGAAGAGGAATTCTTTAGTCCAGTGAGAAATTTCATTGATAATTGAAATTTACAAAAGATTGCTTTAAAAGAGAACTTTTACAACTTCTTTTGCTTGCAGTTGGGTGGGCATGTTATTCTTGATGAAGTTGGAGCCATCACTACTTAAAATGTGGGTTGATGTCCCCAGTCAGGTTCAAATGCATTATTGTCATACTCATGTGATTTTAAATTTGACTAGGAGTGCATACTTGCCAACTGTAAAATGTGTGGCAACAGAAGGTATAAGATTTTGTTTAACTTTGTCAAAAGGAGGCCCTTTTATTGGGCAAAGCAAAGTGTTACGATTTTCATCTTGTAAGTGACAAGCTAATAAATGGTGTTACATTATAATAACATAAGATTACAGATTGAATGTAGCGTGCAGTTGATACACCACTGTATGATAAGACAGATACAGTCTCGGTTGGGGTTAATTGTTTGTGTGGGTTTTCCCTAATCACCTGAGATGAATTAGGAACACTATTTCACCCGTCTGATTCACTGTCTCAGCATAAATTAATAAGAGATGGTAAGAAAATGAAGGAAGCACTCCTGTTTAATCATTTGGAAGAGATCCTACAAAATTATTCTGTAGCTCATGTCTCGAGACCGTTTCTTAACACATTTCAAGAAACACTGTGATATAGAAAAATTGTCAGCCTTACACAGTCCAAACAATTAAATAATAAAAATAAAGTGCAGAAGTATGTTAATGTTGCAGACTTAAATGGAGGTCTGCAAAATCGCCGACAAGATTTCCTCCCCCCCCCCCCCTCCCTGCCACTCTCCTTGTAACTGAAATGCTGGGAGGTAGCCCAACTTTAGGCCTGGAATGTTTTTGCTAAGTCTTCTTTCTCAATTATTTATCAGTATCCATTGTCTGGTGCAATATTTGGTAACATATTTGCCAATTTTCACAATTTGTCAAATGTACAGGAGGGGAGGCTTTTGACTGTGTATGTAGACTAAGGATTATATTTCCATCACAAAATGACTAAGCATTAAATTATATTGTAACCAAAGGTTGCAGACTGACTTTACTGTGCTATACTGGTTGCCAAGCTAGAAAGTGATTAACATTTACAAACCACCTGGAGGAACTGTTTAAATAAATGGGGAGTGGATGGGTATGTCATAATGGTTGTCATAGCAACGACTAGGACTAATTATAGTCAAGACATCTCCATGATGATAGAAGCTAAACCTTGTTGCCAAATGTGTTTATATAGAATGATGTGCCAGCGAGTTGTATATGCAGGTGATAATGTTAACGCTGCAGTAAACACAATACCTTGCTGCTTGTTGCTATTTTGCTAATGCCTTGACGTTCATTGCTGCTCTTGTTGGAACAGTTAAGCAATTGTATATTGGCAAATTCCTTTGCATCCTATTTGTGGTAAATTGCCTTGGTTTACATGTGAATCTGTGTGCGTGTGTTATGAGTATTTGCAATTGTGATTTAATGAGAATGTTTAATCATGTTTAAACATACTGACACAGATAGCGCAGACAAATGAAAACCTGAATGTGCTCGAGAATTAAAACTATTTGGATTTAACTATCGTCTTTGCATATAATATTGTGACTTTGTGGGTTCGTAGAATTAAAAGTCCAAGTTGCAGAAATTCAAAACGTTCTTTATTTCCATAGAAATACACTTGGTACACTTCTGATTACAGCAGAATTATGTAACGTACACAAATACAATCTTCCAAGGTCATTAAAAACAACAGAGTTCACTTCCAAAACACCAGTTTCAATTACAACTCTCGTCACGACTGTTTAGCACTGTTTACGACTGTCTTTTCAACTCTCCGCTGGCATGTAGCCTCTTATATATACCTGCATCAATAATTCTAGACTGTTCTGAAACAAACAAGTACCCGAATGTTTGCTATCAATCACATTCAGATGTCACTAGAATTTTCCATCTAACTTGTTTGTTTCTGGAGACCTTTATCTCCATGCTATCTTTATCTGTTTTTGCAGGCTCTTTATCTCCACCCGGCACCATCTGTCCCTTATTGCTCCGTGCCGCGCTATCGTAAATAATGGGTTTGCGACAGTATTATACATATTATCCACTGCAGTTGCAACCAAATAACCTTCATACATATAGTCCTAATGCACTCTCCAATGGCAGCAATAAATGGCAGTGTCGTCTCTCTCTCCATACAAAATGTCAATCACTTTCTAAATTGGTGACCAGTATAGTTGGTATATACTGCATATGTCCATGATAATAGTATTCCTTTGCTTGGGCCACATCAAAACACATATTTAAAATGTTATTGATGCATCTTTCATAACCAATGAGTAGTAAATGTGCACAATGATTCAGTAATAGAGGACAAGAATTAAATCAACTCCATCTTATTCATATTCTATGGTTGAGCCATGCGAGCTTCCCACTTAATTCATGGTTTTGTTTGTAGCTCATGTTGTGAAATGTAAAATTTGGACTAGAAACCCTTGTTAGTCTCAGAAATGACTTTCTTGCTTTAATTTGCATTCTTTGTAGTTTAGAAATTCTAGCATGTGTGTCAGAAATAGTAGGTGATCTTCAAAAATTCTTATTGAAAAAGAATTTCATTTATTGTGCCTGTCATTTTTATACACTTACTGCACTAATATTTTATACATTCTAAATTTCATGTGTCAAAACAATTAGCTGAATGAAGGGACAGCTTTAGTTTTTAATTTCAGGAAGTTGGTATATGTGACAATATGTCACTCACCATTTCTGTATATGTAATTTATTGTGAACAAGAAATTGTCACAGAAACCAGTGCAGATCTTGGTGAAATATGATCAAAGCTTTTTGTATGGGAGAGAAGAACTTTTAAGAGTCGAAAGAGAGAACTGTACTGCCAGTCTTAACTCTATACTGTTAGAAAACATTTGTACTATGTAAAGTTGCTTGTCTGGAACCTGCTCAAGAAATAGTGCCAGTGAAACAGATGTGTAGTCTTATTTGTTGGTCTATCAGTGAAGATGCTGTTTTTAATAACCCTGTAACAATAAGAGCCAGAAAATGTCTTAGATGTATATCTTTTCATACGTTGTAAGTGTAGGAAACAAGCTTCTGCTGACGTTGAATCCTATGATTGTGCATAAAAACTAAACCTGAGTAATTTATACTGGGAAATTTACCATATCATAAAATAATGTTGCCTTTAAAATTTAGTCTCATTATTGCTACCTCATAAATTTTATATCAAAAACTTTCTTTGGATAACACTTGACTGCCAAAAGGGAGGACTTAACAGAGCAATTTACTTGGTCATTTAAAGTTTTCGGCATGTGCCCTGAAGCAATGCTCATCTTTGTTTCAGTAACTGCTCATAAATACAGCTGGATTCACTTTTGGCCCCTGAACAAAGGAAATATAGGCTGAGTGAGTGATTTACCAAGTCTAGCATAATAAACATGGGTGTTAGCTAAATCAGCTTCGTTTGCTGCTCAGAAGTTGACTGGAATGCATAAAACTGAATAGGCATCTTCCTTTCACATTTTTAAGTATCTTCTTATAATGGCATAAGTAAAAACATGCATAAATTTTACGCCCTCTGTAAGTGGTAGTGTTTCTTAGTTCAGGGAGTTGCCACTTCTCTTTGTTTTGCAAACTACAGAGTAGCATTAGTACACACTGACATATCAGTGAGTCTGTTTAGCAGAGCTCTCAAGAAGCTAAGAAATGGATTGAAATTGAGCTTTTGTTTATAGACTCTGTAATTGCTGTGGTTCTCAGCATCCCATTCTAAATTGAGCTTGAAAAATCCCTTAATTTTGATCAGAAGCATCTTTATCAGGGTTAAGATTGTTTTACATGCTCTAAATCCATTATACAGGACTATTGACTTTACTTTCCTTCCAAAGTCAGCCATGCTGATTTTTACATCTGGAAAAAAATTGAAGGCTGCACCATGGCCGAGCAGTTAGATCACTTGACTCTCACCAAGGTGGCCTGGGTTCGATCCCAGGTGACCGCAAAGTGAGATTTGTGTTGGACAACTCGCTGTGGCAGGTTTTCTCCGGTTTCCCCTGCCATTATTCCACCAATTGCTCCATTATCTTTCGTTTCATCCATTTCGCCTTCATTGCATTCGTCCACTTCCCTCACTCTGGAGACCGGACTGATCACCCATCACTGGATTTCTCTCTTTGATCCATAGTTGTGGCTCCCTCACCCAATGCCTAAAATGGCATAAGTGTTAGAGGACCATAAATGACTGTGTCCTAGAAGAAAAAACTTGATTGTTCTCCACTGAGTTTGAAGATATTGGGAAGAAAATAAGAATGGGTCCAGTAGCAAATGATGGCACTAATAGCCTAAAATGTTTCACTTATAATTGCAATGAATGGACCTACTTCAGCATTGCCATTATGTTAATATGTACATATACATGCAGTACAAAATAAGCTTTATTTTAATCACCAGGTAATAATGTTTATATACCTGTCATACTTTCTGAAAGGTTTGAATTTCATCTGGGACAATCTGCTGTTTCCAAGCTTTGCATTTTAAGATTATCTAGTCCCTAGGATTAATAACATTAGCTTTAGAACTTCAGCACCCTAGATGGTTTTGGGATTTCATCACATTCCATGATGTGAAATTGAAAGCATATGACTATATATTTAACAATGGATGCTGTAATACAAATAAAATATTTAGTGATTATTTTCGACTTGTCTTAAGAAGTTGATGACAAAATTTCTATCTTCTGTTTGTAAATAGAAGAAAATATTCATCTTCAAATAGAAGTTAGAAGTTTTGTCATCAACTTCTTAAGTGGAAAATAATTACTAAATATTTTATTTGTATTATATTTATTATTCCACTGTAACTAGCTTCATTTTCTGTGTAATGGATGCTGTATTTCTTTTCTCCTGGATAGATGCCATTTTCAACTTGGTTTTACTTTGTGTCAACTGTTCCGATATGTTTTGTCTGCTTTAACATAGTTGTGATATAATTTAGAAAGGAACATTAGTTGAATGTTCCTTTAACAGTTATAAAAATCTCTGTGGAATATGTTTATTTTTCTACTCCACTGTGATTGACCCTGTGAAATGTATGAGTTCTATTATCTTGAAGCCAAGAGTAACCAAAACAGATTACCTGCATTCTAATATCTGAGGCCTTAAGTGATAAACATTTATGGAATAGAAGCTGTGCCTCTTTGCTTGCAATTCATTAGATGCCTTTATGCATACAAATTTCTTAGAAACATATCCCCTCTTTTGGATACTAGCAAAAAGTCATTTTATACTCAACAGCTCGGGCCAACAGTAGCTAATCCAGCGGAAACTATCTTAAGGATTCAGAAACTGGCATGTATGTGATAAATCATGTTATCTAGAAAATTTAGCACTCCTTCTGTGGATATTTGAGTGTCAATGAATTATACAGGGTGTATATAAATGAATATTGGGGTTTTAATTCTTTATAATATTTACTACATTCTACTTACAGTTATAAATGATATGTGAAAAAGCAACTCAAACAGTTTTACCAAGAACCTTATAAATGTTCAACGTGACTACCCTTTGTCACATGGCACACATCAAGTCTATAACCGAGTTCTTCCCAAACATTGATAAGTGTGTATTCAGTAATTGTAGTAACAGCTGCTTCAATCCGGTTTCTTAATTCAGGGAGGTCAGCTGGTAGCGGAGACACGTACACACGATCCTTGATGAAGCCCCAAAGGTAAAAATCGCTTGGCGTTAGGTCAGGAGAACGTGGAGGCCATGCATAGCAAGCCCTGTCATTGGGGCCCTTGCGGTCTATCCAGCGCTCGGGTACAGTGACGTTCAACCAATAGCGTACTTCTTGCACCATCTTGCTGGAAAATGAAGTTCTCTGACTCATTTTCTTCCAACTGAGGGAAGAGCCATTGCTCTAGTGTATCAAGGTAAGAAGTGACAGTTACAGTAGGTTCACCAAAAAAGAAAGGCCCATAAACTTTTTGCCGGCATACGGCACAAAAAACATTCACTTAAGGGGAATCTCGTTGCATTTGTACCATCTCGTGAGGATTTTCTGAGCCCCAGATGCACACATTATGAGTGTTAACATGTCCACTAAGGTGAAAGGTCGATTCATCACTGAAGACAACACGATCCATAAATTCATCATGAAACAACATGTGGTTTGCGAAGTTGGCACGTAATCCGTGGTCTGTCGGCTTTAGAGTCTGTAATAACTGTAAACGGTAAGGACGTAGCTGTAAGCATTTCCTTACAACTTTCCAAACAGTCGACACAGGAACTTGTAATTCATGACTAGCCTTCCGGACTGATTTCTTTGGGCTACGAGTGAACGACTTTCTCACTCGTTCAACAGTCTCTTCACTTACTCTTGGTCGTCCCGTGCTCTTCCCTTTACAAAGGACAGTCTGTATCTTCAAACTGATGATACCATCTACGAATATTATTATCACTAGGAGGATCACAACCGAACTTAATGCGGAACGCACATTGCACAGTAACTACAGATTTGGTCTTTTTAAACTGCAAAACACAAAACACTTTCTGTTTACCAATCGCCATCTTCACTACTACCGCTGCCTAGCGGATTGCGGCAGAAACATTGCATGCACATGTGCACTGGTGCCAACAAACAAAACTGTTTGAGTTGCTTTTTCATTTGACATATCATTTATAACTAAGTTTAATGTAATACGTATTATAAAGAGTTAAAACTCCAATATTCATTTATATAAGTTCTGCATTTATCAAATAATGAGTAAAGGTTTTCCTGAAATTGCCTAATGAAGGAGTGCACTGTTGCTCAATAACTTTTATTTTTGTTTTAAATCTCTGTAGCCATCAAATTGAGTAAACCAAACTCTGCTTGCATATTGATTTACAGTAAACCCAGTAAAAAGGTTAAAATAAAATGTTACATAAGGTTGAATTTGTGTACACATATCTGCAAAACTTATAGGTACCTATAACAAAAGAATATTTTAACTAAGCTTGTATCAAGTGTGTAGAGAAACAAGTGTTGTGCCTAAAAATAATGGACATCGATCATAAGAGATAGTTATAATCTTTTTAATGAAATGGAATATGTAATTATATGAAATGTTATGTTTCAAATTTCAGTGTGTAATTACATACTTGCCAACTTTTGCAGATTGTCACAAAATGTACGGCAGTAAAGGTCCCAAATAACTATACAGCAAAGGAGATAACTTTTGCAGCCTTGTTGCCAGATATAAAGTTTTATCATGGACATGACAAAGTATTTTGTTGCAACTTAAGATTACAGACTGAATGTATCATACTAATTGATATCCAGTGCTGAGATAGACCAGAGCTTATCTTTGTATTTATTCCACCTTCACGGCTCCAACATAATGCATAGTGTGCAGTCATAAACTTTAATTACACCACTAGTGACCTCTTGTAATTGGCACTAATGTGTATCAACAATCAATAATGGACATCCTTTGTAAAATTAACTCCTCCTCGTAAGGTGGTTATGTTATTTGCATTTTATCGCTCTTGGATAGGTTTCTCATTTTTATGACAGTTTTGTTCATAATTCATGATATGAAGTATAAAATATAGACCACAAATTGGTTGATTTTTAGTTGCAATGCACATTTATGGGTACCAGGAAGGATTTCAGTATGTGTCACAGAAAGCAGCAGTACTTACTAACTTTTAAAGAATTCTTATAAAATTTAATTCTATTTATTTCATGTTTTTAAGTTTTATAAATTTACTACACTGAATATTTTATGCAGTCTAAAGTTTGTGTCAGTGTAAACCTATTATGGTTTGCTGAATGAGAGAAATCTGTACTGGTTTAAATGTCATAAAATTGGCAAGTATGTAATGAAATGAAAACTGGTAACAAATGAAGCTGATTGCTTTGAAGTGTATATATTTTGTCTATAGTTACCGTATTTCATTGCATAATCATCGCCACTTTTGTGCTTTGTTCTTAAAAAGATGCAACCATTAAGTGAAAAGTTATTTAAGAGCAGCTCTTTTGACGTAGTTTATCAAATGGAAGTAAGAGAGAGCTTGAGTATGGTCACGTTAAGGTGATACCACAATGCAAATGCAGTCTAATAAACATTTTAAACATATGATTTTGATGTACAAAACTAAAAATTATCTTTTATTTACAAAAGCCTTTTCAATGCAATTGAATCATAGGTAATTTTTAGCTGGAGTCAACATTATCAAACTGCTGAGCAAACCTGAGTTTGGCTTGAAAAAAAAAAAAATTGAAATAGTGTAGGTTAATGTAACAGATGTATGTATGTATTTATAGCATATGTTGTAAAATAAGTTGCATAACAAATTAGCTCTTCCTGCATCAGATGATTTTTCCATTTCTTGTGTTCTGTACCTTCTAAGTATCTCGCTACTTGTAGATATCTGGCCCAAAGATGTATGTCAGTTTGCCCACTCGTATGACCCAGCTTTAAACTGGTCTCTTGCAATGTTGAATTGCTTGTGCCTTTATTTGCAGCCCCTCAAATTAAAAATAACATCCATTAGGGTGTAACACCAAATGTGCGCTGGCACCTCTGTTCAATTTCTTGCAACTTGCTAATCTTAAGGCATAAAAACAGTATCCTGAATAGTTTGTAGACTCCAATTGCAATTTCATTTTGCTCCAATCTCAAAACTTACTCGCTGAAAATTCCTTTTCTGCAATTCTGTTCCACTAATGTAATCGCTATTTAAAATCTGCTGTGTAATTTCTGTATTTCTCCATACGTTGTACAAAATAAACTCACTAAGAACTATAGAAACAAGCAAATGGTCATAACTAAGAATAAGATTGTAACTTGGTGTTTGCAAACGACATGGTTCACACTCCATTTGCTTATACTGCTTAGTCACGTCTGCTGATTCCTGTGCTTTAGATACTTCAACCAATCAGATTTCTTGACGAGCTAGTCACCATCTCAGCAGTGGCAATAATAACAATATTGTCTCAATATAGGTATTACATATTATCACAATATATTCTTTCATGACATCAATGTATCTTCAATGATATCAATGACATTAGGAACAGGAAAGATGCTTCAGGACCACGCAGCGGAATATGTTGCCTACCAAATAAAACCTGAAGCTTTCCTGGTGATGAATATGCTCACTTTCTTCTCGGGCAGCAAGCCAGGTGAAAAGACAATTAGATATCAACGTTTCGGGAGTGTGCATCTCTCCCATCATCAGGATATTTATAAAATGTTATAACCACAAATGAAATACTGGATATAACACAACTATAAACAAAGACAAAACACTATCAATACTTCCATCACTGAACAAAAGACTGTTTTCAGTAAATTAAATGCCAGGTCAGGAGATGGCGTGATTATAGAAAATTGTATCAAAGAAATGTAACTTTTTAACTTGATTATCAAGCTGTATTGATCTTTGCTTCTTAAATTGACAGATTTCCATTTTTAAGGCTGGTTTCCAAGAGGAGCTGAACTGAAATCCAGCATCATGATTAAGCGTTCTCCTTTCAGAGGAAATCACCAAAGCCTCCTTAATTCTCCGCTCCCAGTAACTGTTGCATATTGCCAAGATGGTTGTCTCCCGAAAATTGGCTCTATGGTCGTTATCAAAACAATGCTCTGCCAGCCAAGACTTCTCAGGTTGCATTAAACAAATGCTCTGTTCATGTTCGATTATTCATTTTATTATAAATACTCTTGTTTCACTTTTTTGTTTGTTTGTTAATTTACGTCCTCCAGTATTATATAGGACGTTGAATGAAATTGGTGAAATGATGCTCAAATGAGCCCAGGATCCATAGAGCTTACTCGACATTCGTCCCTGGACCTCTTGAACATGAGGCGTTGTTTCACTCATGTTTAGGCAGACTTCTAAAACAAATAATAAATCAATAATATAGCAGTTAGCCTGTGTAAACATCTCATTTAACCACCCATTACTAAGTCCTGAATGTCTTTTAAGGTACGATGATTATGCAATGGAAATATAGTATATTAATTTGTGTGATAGGTCAGAAATTCAGGTTCATAGGAAAAAACAAAGGAATATTGACACTCCTGATGCACAACACCACTCTTTAATCTTTAATTAACATGGTGCAATCTTAGAGATCGTGCACCATCACTGATAATTGTGAATTGCTTTTTTCCCTCAATTATTGCAGTCAATGACTCAGTATTTTATAATTTAGATGTGAACTCCCTGACATAGTCAAAGTTTTTATTGCAGCTAATTTGAAATATAAGTAAGAACATTATAAAATCCTATCACCATCACGTTGTTTAGGTCAAGGTAGAAAGTGTTTTAATATTTTACAGATTTTAATTATTTATTTTGAAAGAGGTATGAAATGGTGAATAATGGAATATAAAAAGAGGTATTAATACTGGAGTCAAACAGATGAGGATGTGAAAACCATATGTTTAAAGAAATTTTGAATGGAGGATAACAAGAATGAAGTTTTAGTGAATATACCAAAATAGAAAAATTCATTTATCTTGTTTTGAGTAAACATTGCACATTTAAGAGACAAATGGCAGATGATGATGGCCTTGAAAGTTCAATAGACTCTTTTTTGAGAGTTAAGTTGATTCGGGTTATGGTATGCTATGAAAAGTGGTCTTTGATTATACCCTCTTTTTTTTTTTTTTTTTTTTCTTTTCTTTTCCTGTTACTCTGAGAATTCATATATAAACTTGCTAATACGAGGGCTGTTCAATAACGAATGATCATAATTTTTATTTTGACAGCGTAACTTTACTCATCCTCATAATTTTGATGGTCCTTCTCAAAATAGTCTCCCCTGAATGCTGTGTACTTGTTCCAGCGTTTCTGCCAGTCTTCAAATACATGCTGGAAACCATTTTTTGAGAGATCCTTCAAAATCGCCTCCGCAGCCTTCATCACTGTTTCTGATGATGGATAATGTCTCCCACAAAGGCGTTTCTTCAAGTTAAGGAATAGAAAAAAGTCACATGGTGCTAAATCCAGACTATGGGGAAGGTGAGGAATGCACTTCACATTGATTTTTGCAAGATATTCTGCAACAACTTTGACAATATGCAGCCGCGCATTATCGTAGTGCAATATCCAGCCTGCTTCAAGGAAATGTGGACTTTTGCGCCTGGTTTGGACTTGCAATGTTTTCAGGACATCCCTGTAGTATTGTCCAGTTACTGATGTGTGTGCAGGTACAACATTCTGATAAACCATTCCATGAGAATGAGATGACCATAACTTTCCCAGCAGAAGCAATCACTTTTGCTTTTTTGGGGGTTGGTGATGAAGGAGATTTCTACACTAGGCTTTGCTGTTTGCTCTCAGGATCAAAATGATGTAGCCAAGTTTCATCAGCAGTGATTACGTTTGAAAGAAACTTAGAATCTTCCTCTAACATCACCTTTAACTGCATACAAATATCCTTTTGTTCGGGAATCAACAGTATTGGAACTCATCGCACACAAACTCGTTTCATGTGTAATGTTTCTGTCACCAACGTGTGGGTGGCACCCAATGAAAGGTTCAGTGTTTCAGAAAGTGACCTAATTCGTCGATCCTCTCTCACAATGGCAGCAGCAGTGCTGATATTTTCTTCCGTAAGAGCAGTAACTGGAGCACCGGGTCCACCTTCCTTTGAAATTGATCGTCTCCCCTCTTTAAATATTTTAAACCACCTTCGAGCTGTGCTGTAGGAAAGAACAGACTCTCCATAGGCCTCCTGTAACATTGTATAGGCCTCAAC
Source organism: Mantis religiosa (assembly GCA_030765055.1). Taxonomy (NCBI): domain Eukaryota; kingdom Metazoa; phylum Arthropoda; class Insecta; order Mantodea; family Mantidae; genus Mantis; species Mantis religiosa. Next base: position 10,119,384 of record CM060956.1, read on the forward strand.
TGAAGATTTGTTGAGACGAAAGCAGAATTTCAAAGCCGCATATTGTTCCTCGCATGTTACCTCCATTGCAGCGATAGGCGATACTGAACATGTCTGAACTTGCCTGGTTCTCACAGGCGGAAACCAGGAGTACCAACAATGAAACTACTATGGCATGTTTGTTTCACATTAATCTAACAAAATATAATAAGATTGAATTTTAGTGCAAACATTTTTTACCGTAAAAAAATTATGATCATTCTTTATTGAACAGCCCTTGTATATTCATAATTTTAATTCTTTGTTTATAAAAATGCAGTTCTAACACACCTAATGCATTTCTTCCTAACCATTTTTAAGTACACTGTAATTATGATAAAACTTCTTCACGGGTTGTCTGCTTCATTCAGTGACCTCTTTCATTTACAAGTAATGCACTTGAAAACTATGCAATGAACTTCTTCACTAACTGAAGGCATTACAAAATTAAATGTGCATTTGCCAGCATATTGAAAATTAAAACATTTGAGTACTTTAAAGAAGTGCATGCACTAAATTTTCATGAATCTAATAGTTTTATTGATATTATAGCTTTTAGATACAAACCACATACACTTAATTCTGGATCCAAGAATTTAAGCATATGATTGTTATCAAGCTGGAAAGTTGAAGAAAACTTATATACATGAAAGCTGTATTCCTTTCTTGGAAGAAGGGACAAACAATCTACTTTTAATATGATTTTGAGTCAAACTAATACTCAATGCTCCATTTATTGCTAGTATTTACCTAGAATGTGTTGTGTTAGGATCTTCCTAACATCATCAGCTATTGTCGACTAATGGACATTGGTTTGGTGAACTCCTTGAAGGTGATAGGTGCATCTCTGTCGGTATCTAGATGAACTTGAAGTTTGGGTTTTCTTCAAAGGTAGTGTCAAAATTAAACAATTTTCTTTCATATTTCTTTATGAAGATTTTTTCCCACGTAGTTAATGCAGCTGGACCTTGGACACTTTTTAATAACTGGATTTCTTGTTCTGTATCATGATTCTCCTTCCAAAAATGGTATGCTACTGCCATTGGAAAACCACATTGGAAAAACTAAAAGGAACTTAAACATTAGGCTTAAAGAGCATTTTAGGAACATCAAAAACAAAGAAATAAATAAATCGGCGGTAGCGTACCATTTGTGGAAGGAGAATTGTGATATAGAACGAGAAATCCACTTATTAAAAAGTATCCAAGGTCCAGCTGCATTAACCACGTGTGAAAAAATCTTCATAAAGAAATATGAAAGAAAATTGTTTAATTTCGACATCACCTTTGAAGAAAACCCAAACTTCAAGTTCATCAAGATACCGACAGAGATGCACCTATCACCTCCAAGGAGTTCACCAAAACAACATCCATTATTCGACAACAGCTGATGATGTTAGGAAGATCCTAACAAAACGCATTCTAGGTAAATACTAGCAATAAGTGGAGCATTGAGTATTAGTTTGACTCAAAATTATATTAATTTTCTGCTTCATTGTATCATAGTCCTTACACATTGCATTCTACTTTTGTTTATCAGTAGCAGCATTTATTTTTAATTTATTTTATATTTTATTGTTGATAACAATTTAAATTCTTTTATTTCCAGTAAGTTGTTTTATGCAAAGTGGTTCTTGTTTTTTCTAATGGATATGCCACCTTGGTTGTTATTGTATCTCTAAAATATTTCCTCTTATACATCCAAAGTTTTCAAGAAATATATTTCTGAAAATTACACTTCTCTCAGTGATGAGTGATCTCTATGGCCCTAATAGGTTGCCACATTAATTAAAGGTTAAAATCCATACTTTAAGTCATTATTTTGTAATAATCATATATAAACCATATAACAGTTGTGGAGAATCAGGTTTTACAATGGGACAGAAACAGAATTTGACCCTTCAGTGATTTTAACTTGTTAGTTTAAATAGGAAGATATCTTGAATAGTTATAAATAAAAGCAATGTTAAAAGTGAAACTAATTTCATGTATAAAGATCAAAATTGAGTCATACCTTTTAAAACTTGTAACTTCACTCACATCCGTTTACAAAATCAGGAACGTTTTCAAAATTGTTGCAGTTTCATCCTCAGCTGATTAGCGACTCATCACAGATACGTCCTGATTTTGTAAAAGGACGTGAGTGAAGTTACAAGTTTTTAAAAGGTATGACTCAATTTTAGTCTTTATACAGGAAGATATCTGCCAGTTCAAAGTATTAGTAACTATTGTTTTAAGAGAATTAAATAACTTTATAATGTGTATTTTGAATCTGAATTTCAATTAGTGAACCTATTTTTAAATCCTCTGGTCGTAAACATAATGGTCTCAGATTTTATGTAGGTTAAATGCAAACTTAATTCCAAATCCAGATGTTGGAGGAATGACACATTTTAAACTCTCTGTCAAATTTAAACTTTTAAGATTCTTTTTGATTCCTGAATTTTTTAAACATAATTTGAGTTTTATAGCTTATATAAAAGCTTTAATTACTATAAATATATTTTATTTTATACCTTTCACCATACGTCTGAGAGATAGAATTTGGTGTTTAAAATACATTTTCTTAAATAAAAAATGATAATTTGTGATCAAATTAATATCGCTGAAACATAAAGATTCACATATTATAGCCATAATTATGTGCAGGGTGTCCCACTTAAAACAATAACACAAATGGTTATAACTCAATATTAAAAATGATGTAATTGAAACTGTTAACATTTTCTATTATCTAAAGACCTGCAAGTTTAATTGACAATCATTTGTAGCATGACACATGTTGAGTCTGTTGCCTATCTCTCCCCAGATATTCCTCAGTATAGTAATTGTGATATTTTCACTCGCAAGTTCTGAATTTCATAATCATCACTGGTGTTCTGTAAACTTGATCTTTGAGGAGTCCACATTGATTAAAAAAAAAAAAAATTTGATCGATTACCAAGGGTGATACATCTCATCTTGGTGACCAAGGATTGTCTCAGATCCTGCTAGTCAATTGCCTAGAAAAAAAGTCTTTCAGAAACATGCATACTGTTTGCCAATGCAAAGAAAGTCCCTTACTAAGTATGACAAGGATAGTGAATGTGTATGCCCTGTTCACTCTGTATACTAAAACCAAGAAGATTTATTCATGAAAATAGAAGCTGTCAGAATGTTTTTGAATGGGCTATAAGTGAACTGACACAAGTTCAACTCTCAGGCAGGGTAACAGAATCACAATTTTCCCCCTTGCACCTCATTCCGCTGGGACTTTCTTTGCTGTGGCAAAGTGTACCTCCAATGCAAAGTAAGGAGTGCCAGGGAAGTTGTGGGACAACATAACTCCAACATATCTAGATAGTATTGATGGAAATTAATCGTTCCTCCATACTAGCCATGTATACATAGGCTAATTTTTTGGATAGATAGAGTCAACCTGAAAAATTCAATGCCATGGCCAGGATTTGAAGCATGGATCTCCCGGTTTCCGTCTGGTCGCTCTTAACCTTTGAGCTACCATAGTCAATGTGCCATCATGACATTAAATTCTCCAATTGACTCATACATTTTCCCGGTAACCCACTAGGAGTCCTGATATTCGAGATACACAGCATTTGCGGTGACTTACTATTGTAACTACTTCATTCCCAGGTTTCATTGTTAAACCATTATTAAGTTAATTGATGGAAATTAATCATTCCTCCATACTAGATGTGTACAGGCTAAGGTTTTCTCTATCTATCCAAAACCTTATCCTATACACAGCTAGTATGGAGAAATGATTAATTTCCATCAATTAACTTAATAATAATGGTTTAACAATGAAGCCTAGGAATCAAGTACTTTCAATAGTAAGTCGTCGCAAATGCACCTCAATAGGAGAATTTAAGGTCATGATGGCACGTTGGCCATGGTAGCTCAAAGGTAAAGAATAACCAGATGGAAACCAGAAGATTCGTGGTTCAAATCCCGGCCTTGGCATTGCATTTTTTAGGTTGACTATATATCTAGATAGGTTTGACTAAGCACTGTGAGTTCAGCAAAAAAGAAGACCTTTCACATGATCTTTCATTCATCAAAGCCAGATATTAATTTTGGGTAAATCACATTCTTGTTGAAACACAAGATTCTCACTCCTCCAAATTCTGCAATTGTATCTGTTAACATTTCCTGATAAGTGGAAAACTTAACCATCAGAAAACCAAGTTGCTTTCATAAATTTTTCCAAAAGACTCTCCACAAAATTTAACCTCTTATAGTCAAGAATGAGATCATGTGTTTGAAGGCTGTATTCCCGACAAAATCAGCATCGAACATGCTTCACAGACTTTGTTTTTGTTAATAAAGTCTGTTAGCAGAAACAGATTTCTGCTGAACAGTCCATGTGGCTAGCTTCCAGAATTAGCACTTTGCTCTATGTCAATACTGCATGACAACCATTGTTACAATGTTACACAAATTGCAAAATATGCGCTTCCAAGTCAGACTGGATCTATTTCTCTTTGTCCTATATATTTTCATTTATAATCTTTTATTTCATTGATGTTTTAAATGGGACACCCTGTGTATGTATTTGTATATAAAATAAATGTAATAAAAAGTTTATTGTAATATATATATATATATATATATATATATATATATATATATATATATATATATATATATGTTTAAGCAGATTTCTGCTGCATTAAATATTATTTCTTTAAGTTTGGTATATGTCTTAAGATTTTTATTTATTCGGGTTTTCAAATTGATTTATCTTTCACTGTATTTTGATTTTAACTGTTTGAAAGAAACCATCCATTTGAAGGTAAGAGAGAAAGATTGTATTGTGCAGTATATAAATAAATATTTGGAATATATTCTATGCTTCACTGTTTCTTCATCCTTAGTTAGAGCTTCTCTTTCATCCTCGCCATCTTCATTTAGCAATGGAATCTTCGTGTTTCCACATATCCCTGCCATGTAAGTCAAGTATTTCTTTCCATCGATCCTGAAGCTCCCTGAAAATAGTGTGTTTAACTGTCAGTTTTTTTTTTTTTTTTTTTTTTTTTTTTTTTTTTTTTTTTAATGAAGAGGCAGAAATTTAAAATCCTGAATTTGGAATTTTCTGAAATGCATACCACATATGAACTTTTCAGCATTTAGATCGAATTTTGGGTACTTACGTTTAAAGTAAACAAAATAAATATTTTATTTGTTAATGACAGTGTCAATAACCAGGATCTTTGCTGGAATTTGTCCTATAGTTCTTTTACATGTCAATAAATCTATCGACACAGGGTTGGCACTTAAAGTGCACTTTAAAAACCATTGGTTTATACTGCATTTTAACCTATGACCTTGGATCAGCAGACCAGCAGCTAACCAACTAACCCACAGAGACCAACAAATACTAAGAGTTAATTGATGGAAATGAATCATTTCTTCACACTGAACTAGGTGCCCGCCTCGGTGGTGTAGATGTTATCATGTCTGCCTCACATTCATGAGGTCCTGAGTTTGAATCTCGGTCAGAGTGAGTTACCTGGATAAAGTTTTTTCCAGGGTTTTCCCTTATCCTTCAAGATGAATTCAGGTAACTAAGCTCCCTGGACCCTGGACTCATTTAAGTATCATTTCATCCAATTCATTCACCATCCGATATGACTTAACATTGGAGGACATAAATTAAAAAAAAGGAAGTCTGCACTAGGCTGACCATGCCTTGGGAAATTGCCAAACCTATGCCTAGTTTCTCGAGATTAGCCATTAGCTTTAATGTTAGAAATAAAAACAGAATAAACTTTGGCATTTACAAAAAACCAACACAGACAGACAACTACATAAAGGTAATGGCTACAATCCAAGATCCCACAAACAGGCAATCTTTAATAGTTTAACACAAAGAATGGTCAACATCCCTCTCACAGCAGAAGAATACAAAAAAAGAATACAACAAAATTATTGAAATAGCACAAAAAATGACTTTCCCAAATCATTAGTAGATAAAACAGTGAACTTAGCAAAAAAGAAGAAGCTAATAAAGGAAACCACAACCCTCCCAGCTACAGAAACTAAAATGACGTTAAGAAAATTCACTTACCTCCCATGGGCCTTTGATAAATTCAAAAATGTCTTCAAAAAACAAAACATTCAACTAGCACCAGTCAACCATTACTCCTTAAAAAACCTAATTTGCTCAAACATCAAAGATGCCATTCCATCTAACAAAAAATCTGATATATATCAAATTGAATGTTGTGACTGTAGTCAAATTTATATTGGAAAAACCAAAAGAAATTTAGAAACAAGAGCAAAGGAACACTTTAGGAACATAAAATACAAACAATTATAAAAATCAGCAGTTGCCATGCATTTTTGGAGGGGAAAAAAAAACACAACATAAATCCAGAACCAAAACTACTTATACACACAACAGGAAAACGAGAATGTCCACATGGGAACAAATCTCATTTCAAAAAATAGAAACAAAGTATTCAATTTCAACATCCCCCAGAATGATTTGTTCAGCAAGTTCCTCAAACCACCACCAGAGGCGACTCATGACAAAATATTGCCAGCTACACCACTGAGAACCAGTCAATATCTGGTTGACAATGGAGGAAAGTAGCCTCTGAGACATGTTCCGGGAAATTTAAAAGTAAGTGTTGTTTAGTGTCATTAATCAACTCATCTTTAATTTCAAGAAAACTGTATGTTTGCAACACTGCATATGCATTAATGATAATATCAACCTAAGGGAGAATATCATTGCATCAATCACAAAATTTCTAAATTGTTGCAATGAGGAATGTAATGAAAATACCTAAATTGAGTCTTTTAGGAGACTTACTTAGAAGTCTGGAACTAACTGTCCTCCTCTATTTAAGTTAAGTTTCTTTTATAGCAAGTTCATCGCTTCAGTTCTCAATTCAGCAAGAGACTATCTTTTTACTGCTGTGCAAGTGCAGAAGAAACTACCAATGTAAGTCTTGAAGTGTAATATCGTGTTCAAATATACACACTAACCTAGGCCTTGTAGACTAACAGGGAATACATTTTGAAACACAGAACTTTGTTATAACATTCACATACTTGCTGTAACCTAGGCATCACAGGCTAACAAGGGCTAACTTTGGAAACAGGATCCTGTTATCCTTTTCATATGTGCTTGTAACCTAGGTGTTGTCGACTAACAAGAGCTGAATTTCGAAACTATAGGATCCTGTTATTTTACTGTATGTTTTTCACTCGAATGTTGGCAGCTTTTCACTTCTGAACTGCATTAATGAGGCAGGCACAAAGTTTTATATATTGGTGGAAGCACAAATTAACTAGAGGGTTTATATCAATATTTAGTGTAATAAAATTATGCTTTATGAAAACAATTGGTTCATTTGATTCATGAAAAATGTAAAACCTATGACATACATGTTATTAAAGCAGAAAAATTTAAATGTCAAATATAATTAACAAATGTTTGACAATGCAAGTGGGCGTTAAGCATTCAAATAGCTTTTCCCTATTCTGTTAATATTGAACAGATTCACAATACAGGGAGAAAAGAATGGACTGAAAATAAGCCAACAGAAAATAAAACAAATGACATTCAGAAAGGAAACACACCTCACAGGACACGCCACTACATGCAAAGCTGCTAGAAGTAGTTCAGAAATTAAAATACAGATGTATTATTTTATCTTGAAAGTAATCATGTGCAGTAGGGATGAGTAGCAACTGTGGTGAGGATAACGCACCTATCACTACAATACATCACACGCGTAAGATTACAAGAGGGGAGTAAGCTGCACTAGCTATATAAAAACAGACTTCACTCTCAAAGCCAGTATTGCAGCTCTTATAAATGAAGTTGTAATTCTTACTATCGTAGTAATCTCCATACTTTTGTTGGATCTTAAATAGTATATAGGTATTTGAAACAAAACCCTGTTCTCTTCTAGTAGGCATGATAACCAACTGTTGGCCTTTCGACATCGCTGCAGAGTCCCTGTAGCGAGTTTCACTTCAGGCATATGGTCTAGTATGAGCTGAATTGGTATAAGTTTCATAGCCTTTTTGCCCGTATGGTACGATGTTCCATTAAAATTTGTCTGTCACGCTTATTTTTTCCCATAGAAATCCTAGCTTCAAAAGGACTCTTCTTAGTGTTCAAAAACTGTCTTGGAAGTCAGTAGAATTTTGAAACTTCATAAGCACTTTCTTCAGTTGCTCTTTGTTTTTCTGTGTTTTAAAAATTATTCACAGTTCGCCTAACTACTTCTGAGTTAAAACCATCCAAATTAGATTTTGTACATGTTCTTAATCTTTGTTTACTGGGCAAAGAGAAGGACGTTGTTGCACTAGCACCAATGGCTTTTCTTTCCTTAATAACTCACCTAAACTGCTTTCAGACACAACTGTTGCCTCAGATACCCTCTCAGATTTTTATAGCAGACTTGTATCATTGTTCATTTTTCATATATCTAGACATTGGTTATTACTTCTCGTGTTTTTAAATGTAGCACTTTATTTCCTAATGTGCTGCTAGGAGGCGCCATTTATAAATGCTCTCTTGTAACCAGGAGACACGTACATTGTGAAACAAGCTGTAGTATTATCAAGCAGCTCTGCACTTGTTTACTTGCTCGCAACTGATACACAACTGACCTGCCCTCCCCTCCAGTTGCAACCGTTCTGAAGTGGACTCGTAAGATACCACTGTGCATCACTCTCCTTCTGTCAAGATATAAAAATACATCTGTACCTTGGTGTCACACTGCAGAAAACCTAACATCCTTTAGACACACATGCTAGAAAGAGCCACTGTGGTGATAAAAGCAATATTCAACATACAATGCCCACTACAACTGAATCATACCATTCATAGCACCAGTAGCAATAAAAGGGATAAACCTATGCTCATTAGAGGGAACGTAATTGCACTAGAAAAGATGAAATAAAGGTATATGAAACTTACCCTGAGAATTGGGAAGACAGGGCCATCAAGACTGACACAAACTGAGTGAGAATTTCTTCATAGTGGACATAAGAATGGATCAGCTCCTACCAAATACCAGATTCTATGAACAAGCACAACAAATAATGGAGGGGAAAAAAAGTCATTTGGATCAAATTCTACTCTCAGATGCCATAAGGACAAAAAGTGGAAGGCAGAAAATTATGATCTCCGGCATACAATGACCCAGTACACTGTTCATGGGTTCCATCAACTGTTATGCATAAAAAATCAAATCCACAGCACTAGTGAAAAGAATACAAACCATGTGCTTGATACCATGCTCAAGGGTGCAAAGAAACCCAGTCTCCTATATCAAGGCAAGGAAAGTGACAATCAAACATTCGTGCTAATTGGTGTGTACTTCCATATTTATTTATATTGCATAAATGAAAATTAATTCTAGTAACCAAATTGCAATGAATACAACAAATAGAATAATCACATATCTACAAATATAACAATTTGTAGCTTAAAACTTCACTTATAAGAAAAGGGGATATTTTTCAATAAATTGTCTGGGATCGCGATTTCATGTAAAACTTTTACACATCCTTAGCTGGAAACAACAAAGATGTCGCTATTGTTACAAACACTAGATGTTAATATGTTCTTGTTAGTATTACCAACATCTGAAAATAAAACAAGTATAAAAACAGAATCAACTGCCAGTATTTCAAAATTCATTATTGCAATGTTTGTTTTTTAGAATAAATATCTTTTCCCAAAAAAATAAATCTATCGGACCATTTAATGGTTTTAATAATTTAACTTCAGGATTTATTTCATGGTTAAATGACCAAAAATGATCTGCTACGGCCGATTTATCAGTTTGTTTATACTTAATGTTACGAAAATGTTCTTTCCTTCTGGTTTCTAAATTATGTTTTGTCTTTCCAATATAAACTTTATCACAATCGAAACAATTAAACTGATAAATACCAGATTTTTTATCATTAGGAATTTTATCTTTTTTAGAGAAATGCAATACATTTTTAATACCATATTTATTTTGAGGAACTAAAGCTATACCAAACTCTTTAAACAAATTTTGAAAATGTTTATTAACCCAAGGATGGTAAGTATATTTTTTAAAATTATAATCGTCTTTTATTTTTCTAAGGGTAGAAATATCTTTAACAGTTTTTTGATATTTAAATTTTTCAATTTCTTATGTATAAAGTCTTTATTAAAACCATTAATTACAACAGTATTAATATGTTTATATTCTTTATTAAATTCATCTTTATTTAGGGGTATATTTATTAATTATTTAAATCTGATAGATTTAATGGTTTGGGAAAATATATTTATTTTAAAAAGCAAACATCGCATAATGAATTTTGAAATACCGGCAGTCGATTCTGTTTTTAAATTTGTTTTATTTTAAAATTTTGGTAGTACTAACAAGAACATATTAACATCTAGTGTTTGTAGCGATGATGACAGCTTTGTTGTTTCCGGCTGAAGATATGTAAAAGTTTTACATGAAATCGCGATCCTTGACAATTTATAGGAAAAATATCACCTTTTCATATAAGATAACTGAAGTTTTAAGTTACAAATTGTTATATTTGTATATGTTTGTTTCCTTCACTGTTGATAGCTTCATATTTTACATATTTAGAAGAATAATAATTTATAAAAGTACTGAATTTGTGAACGATTAAATGAAATTGTAATAGATGAAGTAAATAAGTTGATGCTTTCTCACAATCTTATTTCTGGAGCTCTACTATCCCCTTTACATCTGAATAATAGTGATAATTAATTATTTGATAAATACTTAATGTCTTAATTGATAAAGAATAACTTACTTGCATAAAGCATACAGTTCCTGACAACGTGGTAGTAAGTTGCACAATAACTTCATACATGGGGTGACAATGGATACCCCAAAGTGATATTGATCATTTGGTACAGCTTCTTTCAAATCTCTGTTCATCATTTTAGGTGGAGTTATTCCCATTGCCTTCATCAGATCTCCCTATAGCAAGAAATAAACGAAGTTACAAATAAGAATTATAAATTGCAATCCCACTATAAAAGTGATTAATTTTTCAAAATAACACAGGAGTTGCTTTAACTTCTTAGTTATATTGCAATAATTACTTTGTTGGTTTACATCAGTCAGTCTATGCCACCTATATGGTCTTAGTTACATAGTGGTTTTCATGTATATTGTCGCGAGGGATCGTTTTGCGACGGGCCAAAGCCAGCTGGCAGGGAAAGAAAGAGATAGCATTCAAGCCACACCCACTTGTGTGATTGGTTGGCACTTGCTGAAGGAGTGGCAGAGAAAGAGCAAGATAAGATGAGATGCTTTATTGTCACATACGCTTACAAATAGTGAGTAAAAACTCAGTAAACAGGTGACTTGTCAACAGCAGAAAATTTAAAATAATGATAATTACACAAAATAACAATAACACTAATAATATAAATACTAATAATATAATTACTAACAATATCAATACAACTATATACAAATATTGTTATAATTATGACATGCCCTTGGAATAATATTGTCAGAATATTAGAATTATAAAATGACAAAAAATTTCATTATAATTCAATTTTATCATCCATATATTCAATAATCGAGTAGTAGGCTTTGTCCATTAGTAGGTTTTTTATTGCTTTATTAAAGCATTTGAGGTTTTTCATTTCACGGATTCTTACAGGTAATTTATTATATCTTTTTATTTCTGCATATTGTGGGCTTTTTTCATACAGTGCTAATCTGTGCATGGGTGGTTTTAGATTATTTTTATTTCTCGTTCCATGATTATGTTGCATTTGTGAATTATAAATTGTATCAAAATTTGAATGGATGTATTTATTTATTTCATACAGATATTGGGATGGTAGGGTTAATATCTTCAGGTTTTTGAACAGGTTTCTGCATGAAACTTTTGGTCTTGATTGAATCATTATGCGAATTATCTTTTTTTGACTTTTAAAGATCGTTTCCCATCCCGTAGAGTTCCCCCATAGTATTATTCCGTATGTCATCAAAGAGTGGAAGTAACTGAAGTACACTATTTTTCTTGTTTCGAGGTTTGTTAATTTAGTTATGCAGCTCATATTGAAGGATGCACTGTTTAATCTTTTGGACAAATAACGGATGTGGTCATCCCATTTTAATGTTTGATTTAAAAAAATACCCAAAATTTTTAAGTTTTCTGTAGGATTTATAGTATCAGTTGTGGTAAACCTCTCAGAATTCTTTCCTTGAGTGCTGAACTGCATAACTGATGTTTTGGAGGTGTTAAGTTTGAGGCCATTACTCGTGAACCACTTCTTTAAGCGAGTTATAGTTTCGCTTAAATTGGTTTTTAACTCCTCTAGGTTGTGCCCATTGAGTAAAGTGGAGGTGTCATCAGCATACATAATTGTTTTCCCCTTTATGGAGTTAGGTAAGTCATTTGTGTAAATTATATACAGTAGGGGTCCCAAGACACTTCCTTGTGGGACTCCTGTTTTTATTTGTTCCCAATTTGATTCAACAGTTCCCTTTAGATTATTAATGACTGTTTTCTGTTTATGACAATTAAGATAATTTTGAAACCAGTTTAAAGGATATATATTATGCCATAGAATTCTAGCTTTTTTAATAATATATCATGGCAGATGCAATCAAAAGCTTTAGAATTATCATATATCAGAACTGCTGTTTGTTGTTTCTTATCTATCATTTTAGAAGCATCATTTATCAAGGTAGTTAGGGCTGATATTGTTGAGTGCTTTTCCCGGAATCCATGATGTGAGTTACTTAACTTGGTGAATTGTTCAAAATAAGACATGAGTTGTGCATGCACAATCTTTTCAAGTATGGTGGAGAACGTTGGAAGGATAGAGATAGGTCGAAAATTTTTAAATTCGCCTTTCCCTCCTTTGAATATAGGTTTAACTAGGGCGTATTTCATTCTCTCTGGAACAATACCCATAGCTAGGGAATTATTAATTATTTGGCTAATTGGTTCGCTAATTTCATGTTTTATTTTCTTAATTAGAAATGGTGACAGTTCATCCCAGCCACAGGAGGATTTTGGTTTGAGTTTACTGATAATTTCAATAATTTTTTCTGGTGTAACACTTGAGAATTGAAACTGGGGGGTTAGCATTAGGCAATTATTATTATACAATTCAGTTATAGCATCTTGCATTGATGGGGGAGTATCTCGAATTTGATTACCAATATTTACAAAATAATTATTTAATGGTTCCGCTGTGTCAGTACTCATATTACTTAAATTGTCTAAATTGTTTGTACTGTTTATTTATAATTCTGCCTTTATTATTTTCCAAGTTGCTTTGCTTTTATTATCCGCATTTTTTATGAATTTTTCAACTGCCATTTGTTTAGCCTTCTTAATTACACGTTTATAGATTTTGCAGTAAGTTTTGTAATACTGAATAAAATTTGTATCTATGGTGGTCTTATATATTTTGTGGAGTAGCCTCTTGCATGTACTAGATACCCTAATGCCCTTAGTACACCAATGTAATATGTATTTTTTAGCTACTTGTGGCCTAGTGGTTTTTGGAAAGGATTCATTAAAGCAGTTTAGAAGCTCCCTAAGAAAAGTGTTATAGTTTGAATCAACTGATGCCGCGCTGTTCCAGACCCAGGATATGTTTCCAGCTTTTTCTTTAAAAGACAAAATGTTTCCTAAGCTAGATATGCATCTGACAGCTATTCTTTTAGGTTCTCTTTTAATTTTATACATTGCTGGTAATCTTATGAGGGCAGCTCTGTGATCTGATAGTCCCGTTTCCAAAACCGTACATTCGTTGTTGCCATAAATTTTATTTGTTAGTATGTGATCAATGCAGGTTGTTGACGCTTTGGTGACACGCGTGGGTAGAGTATGTCTAAAAGCTAGGCCATGGGTATCAACAATGTCTATAAACTCGTTATTCAATTTATTGACATTTTCTGTCTCTTTACAGACAATGTTTTTTAGGTTACTGCCTAGATTTAATTTAGTTTTATAAAGATCAATATTACAGTCCATTGGTAATTACTAGTTTTTTCTTTTTGTCATTCTGTAATTTTGTTAGTAAGTGTTCAAATTTATTAAGGAATGTTTTGAGTGTATCATAGTAAGGTACCCTACAAATACAGATCACAATTAAGTTCCAGTTAATAATTTCAATGGCAGATAATTCAAAACAGCTATCTGCACTTAATGTCTTAAGATCATGTCTTGTTTTTGCATGCTCAATTAGGTGATCACGTACTAGAATGCAGGAACCACCCCTATCAGAATGGCTCCTGGTATAGAAATCTACTACAGTAAATCCATTTAATTTATTTAGCAGCTAAATTGAATCTTTACTCAGCCAGTGTTCATTAAGGCAAATTATTTCAATTTTCGTGTCCACCATTTCATCAATTAGTATGTTTAGGTCATCAATTTTTGTGAGTGAACCTTGTAAATTTAAATGCATTAACCAGTAACTGAACTCATTTATGTTAGACATTTTTGGTACACACACAGTGAGGGTTTTATCAACATTTCCCAATTTGGGGACACCTACTGATCCAGCACCAAGTTTCCCTGAGATTGGTGTCTGGTTATTATATTAATAACATTATTTATAACCTGACCAGTTATCCAGGAACCCTTTCGATTTAGATGCAAACCATCTTTACCTAAACAGGAGAGGTCGATATACTTGTCCACATCTACATATACAGCTTTAAGAGCTTCACATGCCCATCTGATGTTTTCATTTACCCCTTTGATAAAGTTATAATTCACATCCCGTCTTTTTAGGACACTATTCAGCAATCACAGCATTCTGAAACTTATCCTTAGCAGACTTAATAGCGCTATAAACTTCTCCCAACACTACGTCTGGGTTGCCAGCTATCTTTAAGTCATTTGTTCCCACATGCATTACCACAACTTCAGGCTTTTCAATAAAGTTTTCGCATTTGCAGTGATTTTCGATCTTTTTAGCTAACTGATTGGCCTTTATGCCCCTATACACTTTTGTGTCTGCATTGTTCACTTTTACATGCGCTAACATCGAATCACTCAACATTAGAACGTTTCTTGAGATTGGAAGCTCTTCCTTTTTTGTATTGATTGGGTTCGTTGTGGCTTCTCGTGATTTTCTTTGATGATTTTCTTCATTTGGTAATGCGGAGAGCACGTTATACCTGTTGGAGATCTGGATCTCTGAAGTCCGCGATTCTGCTTCTTTGTTCTTCCATTCATGTCCTTTTTTTGGGACTGCTGTCCACTTCATATTTCGGTTTGTATGTTGCCAACAGAGGGAGGAAGAGACAGCGATGCTCTGGATGATTCTTGCCCCACCGCGAGGGTTCGTGAGGCATCGTTTGGCTTCCTATGACATCAGGTTTCGGGAAACTTCCAGATACTGCGATGGTGTATATAAGCGGGTGCACTGGGCGAGTTCAGCAGATCAGCAGGAAGCCACTGGAGAGTTGTCAACGGTGCAGAGTGCATGAGTGTCAGACGGAGTTGAAGGTTTCATACATGTGTGTTATGTCATTTTGCTATTGGCAGAGCTGTACAAGTGTCTTTCTACAGAAATAAAGAACATTTTGAATTTCTGTAAACTTGACTTACGAACCCACAAAGTCACAATATCATCTACTTTTTTCTGCTGTTGCATTTTGACAGATGTGGACTGCAGATTCTAGTTGCTCTTTATGTACATTATGTTGCTGGACAGATGGCCTCATTTGAATAATTGCCTTCCTGTATCTCTTGCTATGTAATGCCTTGATAGATTGTCTAAGTTGAATAATCTCCTTCTTGTAGTTTGTTTTTATTTCTATTTATTTTACTCTGTAGGTGGAACTGTGGGTCATGGTATTGAATGTTCTGTTGTTTACCTGGCAACTGAAGAAAACCAAAAGAAGCTCTATGAGATTGGCTGCTACATAAGTTCTAAGCTATTTTCTGAATATGCTACAACCTGAGCCACCTGGCTTGATGGCTTTTGTCAAGTAAGATTTAAAGCCATATTTTATGTTGATGGTATTTGAGTCTTCTGGGAAACGCCACTTCTTTGTTGTGACTGTTGTCAATGTTTCAGCCCCTATGTTAGCCTTTCTCAGATTCATCTCATGATAACACTGTCTAGATGTATTTTTATGTTTTGTGAAACCAAAAGAATTAAAATAATCATTCCCATGTGTACGAATTATAGAAACTAAAATAGATAAACCGGATCAGACCCAAATAAATCCTTAAATTAAATTGCTTATACCTATATATAATTGTTTCTTGCCAAACTGTGACTTAAATAAATTCTTTGAATAACAATTTATGGTAAATGTTTTCAGCATTACACAATTTGTGTATTGTTTGTTATTTTGTGGTTGTTCCATTGTAAAAGTCTACTGTGTGCAAACAAATGGTGCAGGTCAAAAATTCTGGCTAAAGTGCAGAAAATGAATGCATATGTGCTAGAAACATGCAATTCATTTTCTGCGTTAAATGAAGAATCAATAGGAGAGCAAGATTCACACTTTGCTGGAAACAGCAAACCCTTGAAAACTCAGTACACAGAAAGAAAACAGTTGTTCATGGTAGATAGAGTCAACATGAAAAATTCAATGCCACAGCCCAGATATGAACCATGGATCTCCTGGTTTCCATCCAGTCGCTCCTACCCATTGAGCTACCATGGCCAACTTTCCGCCATGACATTAAATTCTCCATTTGACTCATATATTTCCCCGGTAAACCACTAGGGCCTCTTGCATTCGAGATACACCATTTGTGGCGACTTACTATTGTAAGTACTTGAGTCCCAGGCTTCATCATTTAACTCTTATTATTTTAGTTAATTGATGGAAATTAATCATTTCTTCACACTAGCCATATATAGGCTAAGGTCTTTGATAGATAGAGTCAACATGAAAAATTCAATGCCATGGCCAAGACCCGAACCATGGATGTCCCGGTTTCCATCCAGAAACTTTCCATTCGACACGTATATTTCCCTGGTTGAGCACTAGGGGCTCTCGCATTCGAAAGAGTTGAATTAAATTCTCCATTTGACTCATATATTTCCCCGGTAAACCACTAGGGGCTCTCGCATCCGAGATACACTGTTAATGTCAGGATGGCATGTTGGCTATGGTAGCTCAATGGGGAATTAAAGCTTAGACAAAGTATTAAAAATCAACCAAACAAAAATAAACAAAAAAATGAAAAAGACTCAAATTACAGGGGCTGTTCAATAAAGAATGATCATAATTTTTTTACGGTCATAATTTTTCACACCAAAATTCAATCTTATTATATTCTGGAAACGTAGAGTCAGAATGAAAAATTCCAATGCCATAGCCGGGATTTGAACCACGGATCTTCTGGTTTCTGTCCAGCCGCTCTACCATTGAGCTACTATGGTTAACGTGCCGATATGACATTAAATTCTCCAACTGACTCTAATTTTCCCGGTAAACCACTTAGGTGTTCTCATAAACACATTATTATATTCTGTTAGCTTAATGTGAAACAAACACGCTGTAGTAGTTTCATTTACATAAACTGACTGATATCTGCCAGAAGTAAGATTGTTTAAAATTTAAGCTATCACTACTAAAACTTATAATTTTTTAACTAAAATATTCTGATTTTGTGGGTTTGTAGAATTAAAAGTCCAAGTTGCCAAAATGTTCTTTATTTCCGTAGAAATACACTTTTGTCAACCCTTACAGTAACAGAATTACGTCACATACACAATTACAATTTTCCAAGGTCGTTGACTCACTTTCAAAACACACCAGTTCTAATTACAACTCTCATTATGACTCTGTTTACGACTACTCTGCTGGCATGTCATGCTCTCTTATATATACCTCCATTGATAATTCTAGATTGTTCTATAACAAACAAGAAATCGAATGTTCTGTAAGACGCACTAGATGAAGCACGAACATCCAGATGTCTATTTATTTCAATTTATTTCAATTATCTGTGATATTGAAGTTATCTAACTTTATCTGTGCCGGCAAGCCTTTTATCTCCATGCATCTTTTATCTGCAGGCTCTTTAACTCTGCCCTGCACTATCTGTTTGTCCGTGTCACCATGCTATCATAAATAATGGGTTTGCGACAATATAATATTGTGTCAGAACCATAGAGAAATCAAAGAATTTACTGGGACGACAGTGTCCTGCACTGTGATCTTTCCATATCTATTGCATATCTCTATCTCATTGTTAATCCCGAAGTCAGCCATTCCTAATGAAATGAATAAGGCTCTGAGCTGTGATGCTTGAAAGCTTCTTCTTCTAAATATGGGAGCTTATTGGAAACCAAGTGCAGACATTCGCAAGAATTAGACAGCTATCTTGTGCATGCTGACACCAACAATAGGCAGTAACTGTTTGAAAAAACTATTTGTAGTTGGTTTTTAACACTGCGTCACTTACAATAAAAGTGAATTGAGAAGATATTGACACATTACTTCACTCACACTGATTTTCACAGGACATGTTTCAAGAGCTGTTGCTCCCATCATCAACTGAGTCTCAACTGGTGCATATGAGGTGTTTTCCTCTGTCACTTACCTTTTTTATTTTTTGAGGGACTAGTTTTGGGACCATTTTCAACCTTGAAGGTCCAACTAGCATCTGTTATTGTCTGCTGCTTTCTCTCTGGTGGTGGAACTATGAACTTCTTTATCAAATTGTCAACTGGTGGGATTCAAAGTTCATTACTTGGTCCTTAATTTTCCATACTAAGATGTTCTCTCACGTTGTCATCTTATTTTGGTTTATCGCCGCTTTTATTTTGGATTTGGGTCAAGGTCATGGTTTTCAATCCAAAAGTGAAACGCTACTTCTGACTTATCTTCGCGTTTCAACTTAATGTTTCTAAAATGATCTTTGACTTTGGTTTCACACAAGTAATGTGTAGGCCATAGTTGGAAAGAAAGAACCACATTGAAATTCCAAGTTTGAATTGAAACTGCAGATCATAACATTATTGAGTTGCTCCTCTAATCAGCCACATGCTAATAAGACATATTGGTATGGCACAATGTATACAATGGCTTTTAATTTGTTTGGTAATCAGACCAAAATATTAGAGCAAGTTAATTGTTTCTGAAAAGTACCTACTGCTTAATTTACTATAGAGTGAACATACCTGATAGTAGAATTCTGTATAAAGATGTTCAGTTATTCTGCTACTAATAGCATATGGTTTACATTGCCCAGACAAATCGCATGCTGACATCATAAGCTGTTTCAAAAGCTTCCTGAAAAATAGATTGAAGGCTTGATCACTGAATTTGGTATATAAGAGTTTATCTGTTGAATTACAGTAATTAATGGCATCATAAGACTAATTTAAGTCAATCAAAAGTGCATACACAGTTACACAGTGAGAGGAGAAGTAGTTGGGATTAAACGCCTCTTCAGAGTAATCGATGGAAATTAATCATTTCTTCACACTAGCCGTGTATAGGCTAAGGTTTTGGATAGATAGAGACAACATGAAAAATTCAATGCCATGGCCAGGATTTGAACCACGGATCTCCTGGTTTCTGTCCAGTCGCTCTTACCCATTGAGCTACCAGGCCAATGTGTTGTCATGACATTAAATTCTCCAAATTGAATTACTAGTATCGGAGAAGCAACATCTAATGCAATTACTAGAAGAACAAGAGCGAGAAGGAAACTTATGGCAACGTCCAAAAAAAGCAACTTCGGTGAAATCATGCTTAAGAGTAAATCAGGAGAGCTTGAAAACAAGAAATACATTCTCTGCATTAACAACTATGCAGGAAGAAACAGATGAAAATACCGAAGACGGAAAGAACTGGCCGAAACTCGGTGAATCGCATACAAGGCGTAAAACAAGTAAGAAGATGTGCAGCCCTGTAAGAAAAATCAAGTCAACAGTCGGCCAAAAACCAAATTTAACGATATTTGGGGACAGTCATGCAAGAGATATAGCTGTTAAAATGAATGAAACCCAAAAACTGCCAAAATTTGAAATTATAGGATATGTGAAACCCAGTGCTAAAATCAGTGATATAGTGCCAATTGAGATGTTCAGTCAAAGTGAGGTTAGAATTGTAATAGCCAGTGCAAATGATGTGTACAAAAATGAAGCAAAGAGTGCCCTATCATGTCTAGATAATGTGTTACAAAGTGTTAATAGTGGTCACACAATAGTGGTAAATGTCCAAGCAGATATGACTTACATCCGGACTCATGTGTAAACAAAGAAATAAGAAAGACAAACAAAAAACTGAAGCTCTTGTGTGCAAGCTATGCAAATGCTACCTTAATTAATATTAGTGATCTACAAAGGGATTATCACACCAGACATGGCTTGCATCTCAATCACAAAAGTAAAAACTTCCTTGTAAAGCAAATATTGCATGAAATACATGACAGGGTTGAAAACGCTGACAAATGTATACCAATGGGTACATCATCAAGTGATTTGCCATGACTAGGTTAAGATGCAAACTCTAGTGTAGATAAAGCTAATAATGTAAATGGTATGGATAGTATGATAAAGACATTGGATAGTATAAATAATGCAACCAGTATAAGTAGTAGCAAGACTGTACATAGTAATAGGGTTATTAGAATACTGCATCAGAATACTCAGTACATAGGAAATAAGCAAGATATCCTTGAAGTGACTTTATCGGAATTACAACCAAATGTAGCCATATTCACTGAACACGGTCTTAAAGATAACCAGTTAAATAGTGTAAATTTTAACAATTACAAGCAAATGGATAAATTTTGCCGAAATAATCATAAGAGCGGTGGGGTAGTAATATTTGTCAGGAAAGAAATCAATTGCAGCAAAGTAAAATGGCTAAGTAAACACAGCAAAGAAATGTTGTTTGAAACTGCTGGCATATCGGTTCTAACAGACAAAGGTAACATTTTAATTTTTGGTTTGTATAGATCCCCAAACTCAAAACTGACAGAATTTCTAAATAGTTTAGATGCGTTCTTAAACGAAGCATATAAAAAGAATAGGGAAATTATAATATTAGGTGATTTAAACATTGAAACTAATAATGATGACCTATGTGGAATTATAAAAAGTTACAACCTAAATATCATAGACGTTGGCCCCACCAGAATAACAGACTGTTCAAGAAAGGCAATTGATCATGTAATAACCAACATAGATCCAAAGCAATCATCATTCTTTAATAACGACTTTCATATTTCAGATCACACAGCCCAGGTAGTAGACATATACAGACTCGTCATTGAAAATATTGAACCAAAATATACATATAGTAGGGATCTTAGAGAAAGTAATGTACAGAACTTAATTGATAGACTATCTCAGGAAAATTGGTCTGGTGTTTATAATTCAAAAACTACAAACGGAAAGTGGTCCTCTTTTTTCAATACATTTAGACTCCATTATAACTCAGCTTGTCCAGTAAAAAAGAAGTTGCTCACGAAAAGTAAACCCAAAAAAACAAAATTGCCTGCAGAGATAATGGTTCTCTGAGAAAAAATTAAAGATAATTACGAATTCTATAAAGCTACTAAATTGAACGTCTATAAGGAACTACTAAAAAAATATAAAAAACAGTATAAGCAAGCGCTGATAAATTACAAAAAGTTCAACAATAGTAAAGAAATAATTATGTCAGACAATGTAGCCAAAACAGCATGGCAAATTGTAAATAATCAAATGAAAACTGATACACACATAAAAAATAGCATTCAATTAAATTATAATGGCAGACACATAGTGGACCCACATGAGGTCAGTAACCTGTTAAATAACTATTTCCTGGACATGGGTAGAAGTGACAATAGTGATGATAAAGAACAGCACTCTAGAATAGTAAAGGTATGTGGGAGTGTATATTTGTACGAAACAAGTGCTGAGGAAGTGGATTTAGTCATCAGCGAATTAAAAAGTAACAGTGCACCTGGGTAGGATGGTATAGTACCAAGAATTTTAAAATATTGTAAACATTTACTTGTGGAAATTCTGGTACATCTGATCAAATGCTGTGTTCCCGGAACTGTTAAAAATTAGCATAGTTAGGCCGGTGCATAAAAAGGGGGACAAGGAGATGGTCAGCAACTACCAACCCATAACCTTAACATCAATAATAACAAAACTGTATGAGAAAATTTTGTATAAAAGGTTAACATGTTTCATTGAGTCAAACAGTATTATGTCTAACTCACAACACGGTTTTCGCAAAGGATTCTCAACTGTTACAGCTGTGGCAGAATTTATACATAATATTATGATAAATTTGGAAGAATGAAACAAAACTGTAGGAATATTTCTAGACTTATCAAAAGCGTTCGACTCAGTTTCTCATGAACTTCTATTAAGTAAACTGCAGAAATATGGAATAAGAGGTAAAAGTACACGAACTCATAGCATCATACTTGAAAAATCATCAACAATGTACCGAAATATATTGGAATCAAGGGAAAATTAGTCAGGCAGTTAAATCAAACTATGGTGTGGTAAGAACGAGAGTTCCTCAGGGTTCAGTATTGGGTCCCCTATTATTCTTACTCTATGTAAATGACATGCAAACCCCAAAAGAATGTAGCTTAACATCATATGCCAACGACACATCTCTAACTTGTGCAGACAAAACTTTCAAACAACTAGAAGAAAAGGCCTCTGTATCATTAACCCATGTAGCAAACTATCTGAAATACTCAAAACTGCACATGAATTGTGACAAAACAAAATATATATTATTTGAACTGCAGGACAGCAACAATCAGGATTTAGTCATTAGCACGAATAACACAGTTGTTGAAGAAATATCATCCACAAAATTCTTGGGTATTATTATTGATAAAAAGCTATCATACAACAGCCATATAGAAATACTAAGTAAAAAATTATGTACTAACTTATATTTACTAAGGAAATTATCACCATATCTAGAAAGTGACACACTAAAAATGGTATATTATGGCTTAATTCATTCACATATCGCATATGGTATTGAAATATGGGGAGCTACCAGCCAGTTAAACTTAAATAAGATCCTAATTTTGCAGAAAAAAAGTCTAAGGTGCATCTTCAGCCTGTCAAGTCGCCATTCAGTAAAGGAAATTTTTAGACGACAATGTATACTAACTGTGGTATCATTGTTTGTGTATAAGGTTATCGTACTTGTTAGGACTAACAGTAAATTCACATCACTAAATAGGGAACATTATCGTTATAACACTAGAGGAATAAACAACTACCATAGAGAATATAAAGCAAAAACCTCTAACAACAAAGACCCATACATTGCAGGTATCATTTTGTATAATAAACTTCCTTCATATATTAAATCAGCACAAGGCAATATATTTAAAAATCTCTTGAAAAAATACCTCATAGATAAATGTTTATACAGCCTAAGTGAATTATAATTGTCTTATATTCTTGTTGTAATTATTATACCTATTTCTTATATATAAATCTCTGTAAAGTTTAAGGGAATTAGAATTGTACTATATTATTATTACTCTATACTGATGTAGTAATTATATACTTACTAGTACTAGGAATATGTAAATATTGTAAAAAATGTGTAAATATTAGCTAAAATAACTCTGTATGCAATAGTTGTACTAATTATGTAACACAATAATTGTTAAGGTTAATGTAAATGGAAACTCCTCAAACAAAGCTAAATACTCATGTACATACTTTAGAATGTGACAATGTCTAATGCTTGTAACTCACAAGTTTACAGACAATAAAGATTATTACTTATTACATATTTTCCTGATAAACCACTAGGGGCTCTCACATCCGAGATACACCATTTGTGGCGACTTACTATCGTAAGTACTTGAGTCCCAGGCCTCATCATTTAACTCTTATTATTTTAGTTAATTGATGGAAATTAATCATTCCTTCACACTAGCAGCGTATAGGCTAAGGTTTTGTATACATGTCATGGTAGCTATTGCACCATGGCGCCAGTATGACACTAGCTGCCATGGTGTTACCACTTGAAAGCATGTCCACGTTTGAATTCCATTCTGTTATTCACTTTTTCCTGGAGAAAAATGAAATGGTTATTAATATTCATCACCATTTAGTGTGTGTTTATGGTGAAGGATACGTGAGCATCCAAATGACTCACCTCTGGCATTCATGGATCCTGGAAAGATGGCAAAATGTGCTTGTTAAAGAGGCCCTTTACCGCTACAGGTAGTGCAGCCACTGTTGCAATTTGGAATGTTGTGGATGAAGACTAGTGCATCAGCATTGATGAGACAATGAATCAACGGCCTCCTGGTATGAATATAGGATACTCCACTGTTGCAATGATCCTGTCAGATGTCTTGCAGTATCGAAAAAGCTGCTCTAAATGATCCCATGTTTGCTTACTAATGCAACAACGTATCGAGACAGAACTTCAAATGGGACCTTTCCCCCATCCAACTTATTCCCCAGATCTTGCTCGGAATAATTTCCATCTCTTTCCACAACTGAAGTCACACCTTAGAGACAAAGATTTGTGACTGATGAAGAGGTGGAAGTGGAGATGAACCGCTGGCTATGGAGACAGCACTGTATCAAAAAACTACTGCCAAGATATCAAAAACATTTGGACAGAAATAGTAACTATGTGGAGAAGTAGTGTATGAGTTGTAAAATGAAAATAAAATATTTTACAAATGAACTGCTTGGTGCAGGAGCACCTCATGTCCAATTGGTGTGATTTTTCAGGAGAAGCAAAAAACTGAACTACTCTGCATACACACTTACAAATGAGAATCTGCATTCACGTATGTAAATTGGATGGAAAACTCATTGTTTCTGTATGTTTTCAGACTTCCTTTCATATTCAGTTCCGAAATATGATTTACTAAACAGGTTGGACATGAGGAGTTTCTGCTCCAAACTGATATAAATTCTGTGAGAGAGTACATTAAATACAGGGTGAACATAAAGTCTCGATCCATTTTTGAGAAAACGGTTGATTTTGAATATCTTTTACAGGAGATCTGAAAGATGCTGTCAACTGAAGAATGAATCACGGTCATTTCTGTACGTTTGAGGTGATTTACATATCAGGAGGTTCAAGCGGAACGAAAATTCCAAAATCTGGTCCTACAAGGGCTAATACCAGACTACTGATGCAGAAATTTCAAAGAACAGGCAGTGTGCAGAACGTGAAATGTTCGGGTAGACCGCGGGTGACCAATGAAACTGTACAGTAGGTAAGCGATGCTGTGACCAGAAGTCCGAAAGCATCAACCAGGAGGTTAAGTCGAGAGTTGGGTGTACCACAATCAACAGTGTGGAAGATTCTGCATTTCACTTAAAAAAAAATGGTCAGACCACCTCCAAATTTGACATGGACCAGAATGGGAAGACTACGCTTGTTGCGAAGCAATGTGTTACGACCTTTTGAGGGCAGTTGAAGAAGCCAATTTGTTGCAAAATGTGCTGGTTAGCGATGAGGCCACCTTCCACAACTGTGGCATGATCAACAGATACAACTGCAGAGTGTGGGCGGAAGAACAACAAAATGCGATCATGGAGTGGGAACGAAATACCCCAAAAGTTAATGTGTGGTTGTGGCTGACAAAATCGAAGGTGTGTGGAGAACAAACAGTGGCAGGCATTTCTTACTTCTTCCTTCAACCACAATCACAGCAGGATGGCATTTTGGAAAGTGTGGTTTTCCAACAGGATGGAGCCCCTCCTCATTTCACACTGATTGTTCGGGAGTACCTGGATACCACATCCCCACATTGATGAATTGGCAGGGGCTCACACCGCATATGGGCACCACGTTCCCCAGATCTGACAGCTCTGACATTTTTGCATGGGGAAACATGAAATCGAAAGTCTACAAAGTTAAAATCACCTCCATTGCCATTCTTAAGGAGTGTATCAGGTAGACAGTGCGCAACATTACACCTGCAATGCTGAACAAAGTGTTTGAGGCAGCAGTGCATTGCTGGGAAACCTGTATGGAAGTCCAAGGTGGTCATATGGAATGAGATAAAGAAAAACTATTCATGGATTATATGTTACCATGCCATATGGTTTGGAATACCTGTATTTGTTTGAATCTAATATTACGTTTTCTCGAAAAGGGATCGAAACTTTATTTTTTTCATTTTTTTTTTTGTCAAAAAAACAATTACATTAGTATACAATTTTGTCCAGTGCATCTTACCAATAAGTAAGATAATAAGACCAATAAGTGGGTTTGGTATGCAAATGTCCATATAAGGATTGAATTTCTTCATCATAGGGAAGGTAGGTCTTGAATTTTTTTTAAATCAGCCATTTTCTTATCACCATTTTATTGGTCATGTTTCTCTGATTTTTGGGTCATCAACTTCTGAGCCCTAATCATCAGTGTCACTGCCTGCAGTGCCATATGTAGTAAAACGGGCGTTAAACACTACTACACCCAGTTACCATGCATATAATTGTGTCTGAAGGCTCCCCTCAAATACCCAGCATCTCTGGGGCTCTTTCCAGCCAAACTGAAAGGTATCTTCCAACTTATTGCATAGCTTTGAAATGAAAGCAGGGTGGTATTAAATCATGTGTTTTGAATGTGGTGCCAGCGAATGCTTCTGATTTTTTCCAAATTGAACTTCCTCTCTTTGACTGTATATGATTGCACTGGTTGGATGCTTGTACTGATTTAATTATAAAATTCATACTGAAAAGCAATGAATCTAAGTATTACATAGAAAATGAAGCTAGCTACAGTGTAGCAATGAATATTACACAAATATAAATATTTGTAATAAAAGGCTTTACTTATCTTAAGAAAATGATGTTAATGGAAATTAATTGTTCTTTCACACTGGCCGTGTGTAGGCTAAAGCATGGAAAGATAAGACTCAGACTGAAAAATTCAATGCCGTAGCCGGGATTTGAACCATGGATCTTCTGGTCTCCGTCCAGCCGCTCTAACCATTGAGCAGTATTAATAATAAGTTTATATTCTTTATTAAAGTTATCTTTATTCAGGAGTATATGTATTAATCTATAAATCAAACTATTAAAAACAGCAAATTTATGTGAAAAAGGGTTAAAACTTTTATTTTTTATGTAATTATCAATATGAGTAGACTTCCTATAAATGCTAAAATCTATTTTATTATTATTTCTTATTATCTTTAGGTCTAGAAAAGGAAGAAATCCATTAATTTCAGTTTCTAATGTGAAATTTATAGCTTTATCTTGTAATTTTGTAATTTTAAAGCATCGTTAATTTTGGAAACATAGAGTCAGACTGAAAAATTCAATGCCATAGCCGGGATTTGAACCACAGATCTTCTGGTCTCCGTCCAGCCACTCTAACCATTGAGCTACTATAGGTGAACATTAATTAATGTTACATTTTCGTAACATTAAGTATACACAAACTGATACATCGGCCGTAGCAGATCATTTTTGGTCATTTAACCATGAAATAAATCCTGAAGTTTAATTATTAAAACAATTAAATGGTGCAATAGACTTAGTGGGCTGGGAAAATATATTTATTTTAAAAAATAAACATTGCTTAATGATTTCAGTTAATTGATGGAAATTAATCATTTCTTCATACTAGCCGTTTATAGGCTATGGTTTTTGATAGATAGAGTCAACATGAAAAATTCAATGCCATGGCTGGAATGTGAACCACGGATCTCCTGGTTTCCGTCCAGTCGCTCTAACCCATTGAGCTACCATGGCCAACGTGTCGTCCTCACATTAAATTCACCATTTGACTCATATGTGACCCCGGTAGACCACTAGGGGCTCTTGCATCCGAGATACACCTTTTGTGGGGACACACTATCGTAAGTACTTGAGTCCCAGGCTTCATCATTTAACTCTTATTATTTTAGTTAATTGATGGAAATTAATCATTTCTTCATACTAGCCGTTTATAGGCTAAGATTTTTGATAGATAGAGTCAAATATATGAGTCAAATGAAGAATTTAATGTCAGGATGGCATGTTGGCCATGGTAGCTCAATGGGTTAGAGCGACTGGATGGAAACCAGGAGATCCGTGTTTCAAATCCCGGCCATGGCATTGAATTTTTCATGTTGACTCTATCCATCAAAAACCTTAGCCTATGTACGGCTAATGTGGAGAAATGATTAATTTCCATCAATTAACTAAAATTGCATAATGAATTTTGAAATGCAGGCAATTGATTGTGCTTTTAGGTTTGTTTCGTTTTCAGATCTTGGTAATACTGAAAAAAGATAAGAAAAACATGGTAACCGGAATCCTTGACTACAAAGTTGACTGATGATGAAAGCAATCTGTTTTTGAAATCGATCTCCATTAGAAAGAAGAATTAACACTATTTTCTTAAGATAAGTGAAATCTTTTGTTACAAATATTTATATTTGTGGAATAATCTAAATATATTTTTATTACCTGTGAGTGATATCAGTAATGTCAAATCTGCTTTCGTTTAATATGGCCAATATCTTGGATCTGCAAGTGAAGTACATTAAAGGATCTGTAGCAAGTATGGCTTCTTTTATTTCCTCAACCATTATCTTGTACTCTTCTTGTGATAAATCTTTATATAAATGACTAATCTGCAATAGAAGTATGGTAATAGAGTTGAAAGTAAAGTAAAAGGCAGTAATACACACACACACACACGCACTCGCGCACACACACACACACACACACACACACACACACACACACATACACACACACACACACGCATGCATGCACACATGAACACAGAAATAAATAAAATGGATATGTTATATTCAGTGACTTTCTCTACATATCCTCTTATCTCTTGTTTATGGATGGCTTTCTTACACCAATCCCTTTTAATATTATTATATAAGCCAGTTTGCCCTCTATTTCAGTGCTACTTGCCATTGTTATATAGACCCTTCTTTTGGTACTTCAGGAAAAAAAGAAAATTGAAAAATTTACAAAGGCTGCTCAATAAAGAATGATCATAATTTTTTTATGGTCATAATTTTTCGCACTAAAATTCAAACTTATTATATTCTGTTAGCTTAATGTGAAACAAACACGCCGTAGTAGTTTCATTGTTGGTACTCTTGGTTCCCGCCTGTGAGAACCAGGCAAGTTCAGACATGTTCAGTATCGCCTACCGCTGCAATGGAGGTAACACACAGTTAAAGTTGATGTTAGAGGAAGATCTGGAGTTTGTTTCAAACGTAATCACTGCTGATGAAACTTGGCTACATCATTTTGATCCTGAGAGCAAACAGCAAAGCTCAGTGTGGAAATCTCCTTCATCACCAACCCCCAAAAAAGCAAAAGTGGTTGCTTCTGCTGGGAAAGTTATGGTCATCTCATTCTTTGATATTCATGGAATGGTTTATCAGCATGTTGTACCTGCACACACATCAGTAACTGGACAATACTACAGGGATGTCCTGAAAACATTGCAAGTCCATATCAGGCGCAAAAGACCACATTTCCGTGAAGCAGGCTGGATGCTGCACCACGACAATGCGCGGCCACATATTGTCAATATTGTTGCTGAAAATCTTGCAAACATCAACGTGAAGTGCATCCCTCATCCTCCCTATAGTCCGGATTTAGTCCCATGTGACTTTTTTCTATTCCCTAACTTGAAGAAACGCCTTCGTGGGAGACATTATCCATCATCAGAAGCAGTGGTGAAGGCTGTGGAGGTGATTTTGAAGGATCTCTCAAAAAATGGTTTCCAGCATGTCTTTGAAGACTGGCAGAAATGCTGGGACAAGTGCATCGCATTCAGGGGAAACTATTTTGAGAAAGACCATCAAAATTATGAGGATGAGTAAAGGTACGTTGTCAAAAAAAGAAATTGTGATCATTCTTTATTGAACAGCACTCGTAAATATCAAAAAACTGTTAATGATATTTCTATCCTTAAAAAAATAAAAGACAATTATAATTTTAAAAAATTTATAGCTGTAGTTCCTCAAAATAAATATAGTATTAAAAATTTACTACATTTCTCTAAAAATGATAAAATTCCTAATAATAAAGCATCTGGTATTTATCAATTTAATTTTTTAGATTGTGATCAGGTTTTTATTAGAAAGACGAAACGTAATTTGAAAACCAGAACAAAAGTACATTTTCGTAACATTAAGTATAAACAAAGTATAAACTTGAAAGAAGCGTAGGGACAGTGAAGCACAAACTAGTACAAAATTGAATAGAGAATATATTGACACATTGCTTCACTCACACTGCTTATTCACAGGACATGTTTCAAGAGCTCTTGCTCCTATCCTCAGCTGATACTCGACTAGTGCAAGTTGTAGTGGTTTCTTCTTTCTCCGTATTGTCAATAGATGGCGTGATGTACTTGTCAAAGATGTCCGGTGGTGGAGTTTCAAAATTCATGACTCTATGACGATTTTTGTTAATGAAGATTTTTTCCCATACGGAAAGGTCTATGGGGTGATTAACGTATTTTATTAGAGATGTTTCCAAATTGATGTCATGTCTAGTATTCAAAAAATGAAAAGCCACTGCTGATTTTTCTGTTTCACCATGTTTAATGTTTCTCATATGTTCTTTAGTTCTGATGTTAATATTTCTTTTTGTTTTTCCTATATAAATTTTAGGGCAAGTTTCACATTTGATCTCATAGATTCCTGGTTTTTCTTTGGTAGTGATAGGCCCTCCCAAAAATTCAATCACTACCAAAGAAAAACCAGGAATCTATGAGATCAAATGTGAAACTTGCCCTAAAATTTATATAGGAAAAACAAAAAGAAATATTAACATCAGAACTAAAGAACATATGAGAAACATTAAAAATGGTGAAACAGAAAAATCAGCATTGGCTTTTCATTTTTTGAATACTAGACATGACATCAGTTTGGAAACATCTCTAATAAAATACGTTAATCACCCCATAGACCTTTCCGTATGGGAAAAAATCTTCATTAACAAAAATCGTCATAGAGTCATGAATTTTGAAACTCCACCACCGGACATCTTTGACAAGTACATCACGCCATCTATTGACAATACGGAGAAAGAAGAAACCACTACAACTTGCACTAGTCGAGTATCAGCTGAGGATAGGAGCAAGAGCTCTTGAAACATGTCCTGTGAATAAGCAGTGTGAGTGAAGCAATGTGTCAATATATTCTCGATTCAATTTTGTACAAGTATAAACAAACTGATAAATCGGCCGTAGCAGATCATTTTTGGTCATTTAACCATGAAATAAATCCTGAAGTTAAATTATTAAACCAATTAAATGGTCTAATAGATTTAATGGTTTGGGAAAAGATATTTATTTTAAAAAATAAACATTGCATAATGAATTTTGAAATACCAGCAGTTGATTTGGTTTTAAGGTTTGTTTCGTTTTCAGATTTTGGTAATACGGAAAAAACATAATAACATGGTAACCGGTATCCTTGACAATGAAGTATGTTGATTGACTGATGGTGCAAGTGATTTGTTTGTGAAATCGATCTCAATTTAATAAGAAAAATTAGCATCATTTTCTTAAGATATATGAAGTTTTTGTTATAAATAGTTATAGTTGTGTAATAGTACAAAGTTATTTTGCAATCTTGGAGTGCTTTAACTTAGTTTTTAACAATTACCTGATGGATACAATTATTTTATATATAAATTAAGAAATAATTGCAAAAGGATCAAGATAATGGTACATTCATTTTTTCTCAGAAGTGTATATAGATTTCCTTGGAGTTTTTGTTTTGTCTGCAGTATTGAAAGATAATCATTTAGTTTTGAGAGTAAATATTTTGTTTTTAATAACACTGTTGGCTGGCCCTGTAGCTCAGTCAGTAGAACACCTGCCTGCCTTACGAGGGGTCCTGGGTTCAATTCCTGGCTGGGTGTGGGGACTTTTCTCCAAACAAGGTGATGCCCCATCTTACCCAGAGTCTGGAAGTATGAATGAGAGTGCAAATGTGGTTGTGATTTAATGAAAAAAAAAAGCACTCCAAAGTATCAGCAACTCAACGTCTAAGAGATAACACCATAGTGATATGTTCCAAAGGACAATGGCCGCCAATAGGACCATTGCAGTGAAAGGCAATGGAGAAATGGGGGGAAAAAAAAAATCCACTGTCAATTGTCGGGATCATACTTGTACCATATTGTGATAAAATTTCATCTCACAGTTCTTTTATGTGCCAGTAAATCTACTGATATGGGATTGTCATTTAAGCACAGTTTGAAACCATCAGTCTGGAATGGTTTTAAGCCATACCTTGGAATCAGTAGGTCAGGACAACTTTGAGAAAAGTGTTAATCGACGAACTGTAGAGACAGATATAGCTCATCAATGAGTGCTGTGGGATTTGATTTTCTTCTAAATAGCTTGATTTGATGCCAAAGCAGTGTGAGGATGTGGAGAATGAAGAAAAATGGACATGTTTGTTACTTTTCAAGTTGTTTGGGAGAGATTTTGAAGAAACTATTATACAGCCTGCAAAATTGCTCCAATTGAAAGAAGAGTGTCGTTTACTTATTATTTTAATTTTGACCTCCAACATTAAGTCATATCGGACAATGAATGAAATGATGTTCAAATGAGTACAGGGTACATAGAGCTTAGAGTTACCAGACATTCATCTTTCAGGATAAGAGAAAACCTCCAACGTTAAGTCATATCAGACGATGAATGAAATGATGCTCAAATAAGTACAGGATACATAGAGCTTAGAGTTACCAAAGATTCATCTTTCAGGATAAGAGAAAACCTCCAACGTTAAGTCATATCAGACGATGAATGAAGTGATGATCAAATGAGTACAGGGTACATAGAGCTTAGAGTTAGCAGACATTCATCTTTCAGGATAAGAGAAAACCTCCAACGTTAAGTCATATCGGACGATGAATGAAATGATGTTCAAATGAGTACAGGGTACATAGAGCTTAGAGTTACCAGACATTCATCTTTTAGAATAAGAGAAAACCCCAACGCTGTCATATCGGACGATGAATGAAATGATGTTCAAATAAGTACAGGGTACATAGAGCTTAGAGTTACCAGACATTCATCTTTTAGGATAAGAGAAAACCTCCAACGTTAAGTCATATCGGACGATGAATGAAATGATGTTCAAATGAGTACAGGGTACATAGAGCTTAGAGTTACCAGACATTCATCTTTTAGAATAAGAGAAAACCCCAACGCTGTCATATCGGACGATGAATGAAATGATGTTCAAATAAGTACAGGGTACATAGAGCTTAGAGTTACCAGACATTCATCTTTTAGGATAAGAGAAAACCTCCAACGCTAAGTCATATTGGACGATGAATGAAATGATGTTCAAATGAGTACAGGGTACATAGAGCTTAGAGTTACCAGGCATTCATCTTTTAGGATAAGAGAAAACCTCCAACGCTAAGTCATATTGGACGATGAATGAAATGATGTTCAAATGAGTACAGGGTACATAGAGCTTAGAGTTACCAGACATTCATCTTTTAGGATAAGAGAAAACCCCCAACGCTGTCATATCGGACGATGAATGAAATGATGTTCAAATGAGTACAGGGTACATAGAGCTTAGAGTTACCAGACATTCATCTTTTAGGATAAGAGAAAACCTCCAACGCTAAGTCATATTGGACGATGAATGAAATGATGTTCAAATGAGTACAGGGTACACAGAGCTTAGAGTTACCAGACATTCATCTTTTAGGATAAGAGAAAACCTCCAACGTTAGGTCATATCGGACGATGAATGAAATGATGTTCAAATGAGTACAGGGTACATACAGCTTAGAGTTACCAGACATTCATCTTTCAGGGTAAGAGAAAATCTCCAATGTTAGGTCATATCGGACGATGAATGAAATGATGTTCAAATGAGTACAGGGTACATACAGCTTAGAGTTATCCAACCCTCATCTTACAGGAAAAGGAAAAACTCTGGAAAAAGTAAAGTGTCAATTAATTACTGTTTGAAATACACCAAACCATTCTCTCTGAACACAGAACCTCACATGTATACCATGTAATGATTAATCAATGTGTTATTCTTCAAATGAACATGAATATTTTCATTATATTCTTCAACAGGAGAAAGATATTTTATATGATTCTAAATCATTTGTGAATGAAATGGTTCTTGTGTTGTCACTTACAATTGTATTAGGTGTTTTTAAGTGTCAAAGTTAATTTAGCTAAAAATAATGAAATTTTGAGTAGTATCAAGTTTAAAAAATCACACAAATTGCCTTATTGATTATAAAAGATAAGTTAAAAATATAACAAAAAGAAACATTATAACATTATTAACATGCTATTGAAATGAGTCTCCAGCAGTACATTAGTGTTCTATGTAGATTTAATATAGGTAAGTAATAGAGAAAATAAAAGGAATTAACTTACTTTCATAATAAATGTAAGAACTTCGATATGATGATGCTCTAGCGTAGATCTTGGATAAAGTTGGTACAGGTTGTTGTTTGTTACGTGCAAGAAACTGTTAGTGACCCCATAATGGTCTAAGTCATGTCCAAGTGTTGCCGTCATTAGAGCCCTTTTCTGTTCAAATACAAAACATTTGTGAGGGTAAGCAGCTGTGCATTAAATCTAATTTATTTTGAAATTACAGCATTACTTCAACTAGGTGAACATCTGCAAATAAATGCGTTTGATGTACTGAAATGTTTAATCCTAATAATTAAGACAGGAACATAATGTGACTTTGTGGGTTCGTAAAATTAAAAGTCTAGTTTGCAGAAATTCAAAATGCTCTTTATTTCCATAGAAAGACAGTTTGTACAGCCCTTTGCAGCAGGATGACGTAACATACATCAACACAATTACTCGTGGCTTCTGCACACGTAAATAAACAAAAGAATTCACTTTCAAATCACTACACAAGTTCGATTACAACTGTCCCTTGACAAACTATCCGCGACTTCTTTTATACCTCACTCATTGTTCTAGAAATTAGTGGAATACTCTGTAACAATCAAGATGGCATCAGAGAAGGGGAAACTTCCAGACATCTATCTGTCTCCTTCTTTCTCTGTTTCAGCAAGCTTTTATCTCCCTATCTGTTTCCTTCGCCCGCTGTACATGCCCACCACTACAATGTCTTGCGACAATAAGTTTTATGTGAAACATCCACATGATACATGCACACACACACTTTTCTTTAAAGATTATTTATTTTAAGGTTATGCATTGTACAAGTGGACAATTTATAAAGCATATTCTATTATATAGGTATTTTAAGTATCTGTGTTTTGCTCCTATATAGCAATTATAATAACTGTTGTCCCTAGATATATTTTTGAGTTTTGTATAAGGAGTGAGGCAATAAGTAAATTATATAGAATACATACAAAAGAATAGGTATATAAGTATAAAAAAATGCTATTACTCATTTGTTTTTTCTTGTAGACGTGCAAGAAGAATGAAATTTCAAAGCCATTATTTTTTTTTTATAGGGGCGGCCCCACACCCGCCGCCCCCGGTGACGATAATCTCCGCCTTGAAGAGGCTACATCGTCTCCCCATGCACATGCAGTTAGTGAAGCTAAGTGTGCAGCATGCAGAGGGAATGTAATTTTGTTAGTCTTCATGCAAGATGTGTTCGGGTTCCGTGGAAGCACCCCGGTTAAAGTGTGCCTTTCTTTATAAATGTGATTATCACTTTTGTCTATTGAATTCTTCAGATGTCTACAATGAAGCTTCATTAAAAAAAAAATAATGAATAATGATTTATTGTCATTAAGCTTATTACAGCAATAGACAAAGTCAAAAATAGAGTACAAATTAATACAGTTATAATACAGTGAAGATAAAAAAATCAATAAAATACTTACATTAGATATACAAATATAGAGACTTAAAATAAAATGAGGAAATAAGAATACTTCATGACATAAGCCAAAGTTTAACTACACCTGTTAAAGTATTCCTGTATTGAATAATAAGGTTTGGAAACTAACCATTCATGTAATTTGCATTTAAATGTATTACCTGATAATTCAGTTAATTCTAATGGTAATTGATTATATAGTTTAATGCCCAATACTTCAAAGCTGTTAGAGGTTTTTGTTAATCTATGATATGGTATATTGAGTTTATAATTAAACCCAGTATTATAATTATGAATATCCTGCCTGAATAGCTGGTCGGTTAAGTTACTTTTTACATAGATGAGAGTATTATAAATATATACATTTATCACAGTCATAATTCTTAATTTTATAAATAGAGGTTTACAATGTGCAAATTTATCTGAATTTGAGATGGTACGAATTTTTTTTTTTGTAATATTAGGATAGTAGAAATATGAGTGCTGCTTCACCAGAGTAAAATGCCATATGAGATTATACTGTGGAAGAATGCAAAATAGGCTGTTCTTAAATATGAATCAGGTACATGACTTTTCAAATTTCTGATTAAATATATAACTCTGGACAGCTTCGCTGTAATATAGTTAATATGGGGTTGCCATATATATATATATATATATATATATATATATATATATATATATATATATATATATATATATGTTTTTAAGAATAAAAGAGTTAATAGAAACTTTGTGACTCTTACACTAAGATTTTTAGGACATCAGAAATATATAAGCTAATAGTTTCCTTAAAGGATGTGAATAACAAATTATTTTTTAATTATTTATTTGAAACATTCATAAAAATAAACAGTGCAAACAATTCATACCTTACCTCTGTCATAGAAAAGGCCTCTTCATATCTTAGAAGGATGTTCCACATGCAGTGACAGACATTGAATCCATGATGGATGTTGTGGTAAGAAATATCTCTATACCCTTTTATAACACGTAAAACAAAGTCACAGGCAATTTCTGAATCAGCGAAATGTTCAGGATCTATGGTACGAAACATGTAAAGGATAAGTTCAGGCAGCTGTTTTTCATATCCAAACAAATACCATGCAAACCTGTAACAGTAAAAGCAATGCAGGATTATTCAATAGCTTAACACATGGATATTGTATACTTTCTGATTTAAGATAGTCAATAGTAGAGAAGCTTCTGCAAAAGCAAAACTAATCTGTGTCAACTGCTGTAAACTGGTATCAAAATTGACTAGCCTCTGCTAACTAATGATTGGTTATTCATATTAACCAAGTCAACAACTAAAGGTGTTTGCCTGTCTGGGTAGCATAGATAGTAGGTAATGTGTTTGCCTCATGTTCAAGAGGTCCTAAGTTTGAATCTGGGTCAGAGTGAGTTATCTGGATATGGTTTCTTTTTATTCCAGGATTTTCTGTTATTGTTAAAGATGAACATCAGGTAGTGTAGCTCTACTTCATAAAGTCTCTGCATTTACAGAAGCTAAGCTCAGAAGCGAGTCCCATCCAGCTTAGTGGAATGGTAGGAGGTGTGCCATTATGCTACTCTAAGGGGATTGGGGAAGCTCTGTGATGTCATCTAAATCATCGTCTGCTTTGCTTGTGTAAGGAACAATAACAATATCACATATCGAGATTTAACTGTATTGGAACACCACAGTGAAGCGAAAAATTATTAAATTTTAGATGAGTCGTATTTTTTACACATCTGCTTCACTTTCGTACCTATTTTTCGTACCTTATGCGAGTCGCATAAGAGCTGTAGATGCAAACGATGATTTGCGAAACATGTCCTCAAAATAGGTACGAAAGTGAAGCAGATGTGTAAAAAATACGACTCATCTAAAATTTAACAATATCACATGATAATTTCTGTTTATGCAAGTATTGCCACATGTCACTAGCTTATCTCCCTTAACTGACTTCCCCACATGCTACAACCACACAGAACTTGGTCCCATACAATCCTTTATTTGTCTGTAATCGTTTTGCACGTTCAGGTTTGCACATATGATGGCTGGACGGCTCGCATACTGGAATTGTTGCTATTGCCAGCGACTTTATGAAAGTATGGCTACTCTAAGTTCTGTGTACCCTGGGCTCATTTGAGCATTATTTCACCCATTTTCATCGTCCAATACAATTAGACGTTGGAGGACGTAAAATAAAAAAAAAAAGAAAACTAAAGCTGATATGACTGCTTGCACCAAAAGAGTTGTATTTAAAAGCTGCATGAATTATAGTACAGATGTATGTTAACAACATCCATTAGTCGACAACAGCTGATGATGTTAGGAAGATCCTAACGAAACGCGTTCTAGGTAAATACTAGCAATAAATGGAGCATTGAGTACTAGTTCAACTCAAAATTATATTAGATATGCTTCTATTGCATTCTGGAACAATAAAAATACATAACAGTGGTTAAGGATTAAATACGAGGGCTGTTCAGTAAAGAATGATCATAAGTTTTTTACGGTCATAATTTTTCACACTAAAATTCAATCTTATTATATTCTGCTAGCTTAATGTGAAACAAACACGCCGTAGCAGTTTCATTGTTGGTACTCCTGGTTCCCGGTTCAGGAATGTTCAGTATCGCCTACCGCTGCAATGGAGGTAACACGCGAGGAACAATATGCGGCTTTGAAATTCTGCCTTCGTCTCAACAAATCTACAGTTGAGGCATATACAATGTTACAGGAGGCCTATGGAGAGTCTGTTCTTCCCTACAGCACAGCTTGAAGGTGGTTTAAAATGTTTAAAGTGGAAAGACAATCAATTTCAAAGGAAGGTGGACCCAGTGCTCCAGTTACTGCTCTTACGGAAGAAAACATCAACACTGCTGC
Source organism: Mantis religiosa (assembly GCA_030765055.1). Taxonomy (NCBI): domain Eukaryota; kingdom Metazoa; phylum Arthropoda; class Insecta; order Mantodea; family Mantidae; genus Mantis; species Mantis religiosa. Next base: position 10,158,054 of record CM060956.1, read on the forward strand.
TGCCATTGTGAGAGAGGATCGATGAATTACCTTAACATCACTTTCTGAAATACTGAAAATTTCATTGGGTGCCACCCACGTTGGTGACAGAAACATTACACCTGAGACATGTTTGTGCATGATGGGTTCCAAAACTGTTGATTCCCGAGCAGAAGGACAATCACATCCAGGTCTGCATGCGGTTAAAGTTGATGTTAGAGGAAGATCCGGAGTTTCTTTCAAACGTAATAACTGCTAATGAAACTTGGCTACATCATTTTGATCCTGAGAGCAAACAGCAAAGCTCAGTGTGGAAATTTCCTTCATCACCAACCCCCAAAAAAGCAAAAGTGGTTGCTTCTGCTGGGAAAGTTATGGTCATCTCATTGTTTGATATTCATGGAATGGTTTATTAGCATGTTGTACCTGCACACACATCAGTAACTGGATAATACTACAGGGATGCCCTGAAAACATTGCAAGTACATATCAGACGCAAAAGACCACATTTCCGTGAAGCAGACTGAATGCTGCACCACGATAATGCGCGGCTGCATATTGCCAATGTTGTTGCTGAATATCTTGCAAAAATCAACCTGAAGTACATCCCTCACTCTTCCTATAGTCCGGATTTAGCCCCATGTGACTTTTTCTATTCTCTAACTTGAAGAAACGCCTTCGTGGGAGGCATTATCCATCATCAGAAGCAGTGGCGAAGGCTGCGGAGACGATTTTGAAGGATCTCTCAAAAATGGTTCCAGCATGTCTTTGAAGACTGGTAGAAACGCTGGGACAAGTACATTGCATGCAGGGGAGACTATTTTGAGAAGGACCATCAAAATTATGAGGATAAGTAAAGGTACGTTGTCAAAAAAAAATTGTGGTCGTTCGTTATTGAACAGCCCTCCTATATTTTCATTGATACATTGACATTTATAAGATTTCTTTCACACACTAACAAAATGACATATTCACATCTAACATACCCTTCCTACCTGCTTGCCTCGAGTTTCGGTCTCAATACACATAACCCCTGGTTTTCCGTGTTTTGATGACACTCCTCTTCCTTGTATCCCTTGTTCTAGTTTTTCAGCCCTTAATTGTTAGTTGTTCTTCATCAATCTTAACAATTTCTCTTTAACTTTCTCCAGATATTCGCCTATATTTCTTACATTCTTTTCTCATTTTACCAATAACATTTTCCTTATTATTAGTACCACCCCGCTTCCTAAAACTGTCCCACTTTTGTTGCCATATCTTTGTTTGTTTGCAATAAAGTATACTATGCCAATCTGTACCCTCTTCACCACACATTGGGCATTTCCCTGTATCCTTATCATATCTAATATCTTTGAAATGTCTAACTCCTGTCCTTGCCCAGGCAAATCCTTCTCACCCTGACTTATTACACCAATCTATGTACTTCTCCCTCCCCCACACTGTCTTTATTTCCCTATATGTCCTCAATGATCTTTTCTCCCTTACACTGGTAAATATAACTTGGCTATCTAAATCTTCCAGCCTTAATTCTACCTCTTTCCAAAAGCCCCTATAGTAAAACTTTTCGTTTCTCCAAATATGTCCCATACCTATCTGTTCCATCAGTTCCCTTACTTTTTGCGCCCAAGACTCTCCCCATTTGCTTCTCATCTGCAAAAGAAAACATTCCTTGATAATATTGCTTTCCTCCAAATTGGCAACTCTGTATAGATATTTCAATGCCCTTGAGACAATTTTAACCCTTGTTGAATGTCTTCCCAACTCTAATTGTGCTGCTCCATTAGATGAAGCTACCGGTAAGCGCAATTTAAAGTAAGAAGGCTTAATTTTGGAATACTTATATGTAGCAGCAGTTATGCTAAATGAAAAAATATCACTTAAAGCAAATATATAAGCACTTTATCGAGATTTTAACTGTATTGGAACACCACAGTGAAGCGAAAAATTATTAAATTATAGATGAGTCGTATTTTTTACACATCTGCTTCACTTTCGTACAATAGGAGCTGATTTTTTCCTAATTATATTTTTGTCCATGGTTTCCAAGCCTTCTACTGCTTGTGGCCCTGGGCCACAAAATAGTTCCAAAGCAAAAGAGATTAAAACAGATCACAGCTCTCACACCAATAAAACAAGAAATTAGATTTGCTAAATTTACTTACCACCCCTGGGCCACAAAAAAGTTCCAAAGAATATTCAAGAAATACAATATAACATTGGCACCAAAAAACAATTACAACATTAAAAACCTACTTCACAGTAATAATACTGATAAGATAAAACAAGAGGAAAAGTCAGGCATTTACAAAATTAAGTGTAAAGACTGTGAAAAAATTTACATAGGGAGGACAAAAAGAAACATAGGCACTAGAAAGAAAGAACACTTCAGGCACTTAAGATACAAAAATATTGATAAATCCGCAATAGCAGCTCATTTCTGGTCTGAAAATCATGAAATTGAAGATAACACAGAATTACTAAAATACGTGCAAAAACATAGTGAACTCGTCATATGGGAGAGGATATACATAGAAAAACATAAAAACCAACTAATGAACTTTGAAATCCCGCTAGAAGAGAATCCCACATTTCAGTTCATCACTAAATCAACAGATGGCAGCAACAACCCCAGAATTACCCACACCGCTGGATCTAACTTCAGTCGCACAAGAGCCGTAGATGCAAGCGATGATTTGCGAAACATGTCCTCAAAATAGGTACGAAAGTGAAGCAGATGTGTAAAAAATATGACTCATCTATAATTTAATAATATAAGCACTTCTTTAAATGGTAGAGACAGAGGTAGAAAATAGGACATTTTTGGGTGGAAATTTAAGCCAAATATTGATGGTTACATACGTGTTCATATCAGGAGGAATGACCACTTGGTTCTTTTTGATCATCAGATCTTTTATTTCATCACTACTAGCTTTAATGTGGTTTGCTATCATATCTGTTTTTATTGCATTTGTCAGTTCCTGTAAACAGAAAAACTAAATTAAGGAAACAGGTCATAATCATAAACCTTTATTCACCATTAAGCTTACATGAAGCAATAGGTTTTGTCAGTTATACAAGGTGTTTACAATGTATTTAAAAGTACAGAAGGTTTACAAGTTTATATAAAATTTTAGGTGAAATCAGATTATTTGCATGGCTTAAGGTAGTGATTATCGTAAGTTAATAATTTTACTATAGTAATAATAAAATAAAAGTCTAGAATATGGTCTAAAAGGTCTAAAAAAGAGGTGTAGAATATGATACCTTCAACATATTTTCAAAGACAGTGAATGTGAAATTATACATATTTGCTATTTCAAAATTTCAGAAGCAGGTAAATAATAAACTTTACCTAAATATTAACAATACTTAATATAAATATAATTTTGAGTCGAACTAATACTCAGTGCTCCACTTATTGCTAGTATTTACTTAGAATACGCTTCATTAGGATCTTCCTAACATCATCAGCTGTTGTCGACTAATGGACGTTGGTTTGGTGAACTCATTGGAGGTGATAGGTGCGTCTCTGTTGGTATCTTGATGAACTTGAAGTTTGGATTTTCTTCAAAGGTAGTGTCGAAGTTAAAAAATTTTCTTTCATATTTCTTTATGAAGATTTTTTCCCACGTGGTTAATGCAGTTGGACCTTGGACTCTTTTTAATAAGTGGATTTCTTGTTCCATATCATCATTCTCTTTCCAAAAATGGTACTCTACTGCCGATTTATCTATTCCTTTGTTCCTGATGTTCGTAAAATGCTCTTTAAGCCTAATGTTCAAGTTCCTTTTTGTTTTTCCAATGTTAAAGCTGTTACAGCCTTTGCAGTTTATCCGGTACACACCTGATTTTTTGTCTGTGAGTATCTCCTTTGTATTATGTGATTTCAAAAGGTGTTGGGCACTAAATTTGTTCTGTGGGGCCAAAGTAATATTGTGTTCTTTAAAGACTTTTGGAAAAGGTGTGTATGCTCTGGGATGATATGTAAATTTTCTATATGAAGTTTTATTACTGATTGGGGAAAGAGTTTGCATCTTTGTTGTCTTTTGAATTTATCTATTTTCTTGTTGACCAATTCAGCACTGAATCCATTGTATTCTGCAATGTGAATGATATTATTGTACTCTTTGATATATTCAATCTTGTTTAAAGGTACATTAACCAGTCTGTAAGTTAAACTGTTGATAACAGCATGCTTGTGTTGTCTTGGGTTATATCCATCTGATTTTATGAAATTTTCTGTGTGTTTCCTTCCTATGTATGCCAAATTCAAGTTTTTTATGTTTTCTGGTGAGTTTGAAATCTAAGAATTAGCCTGTGAATTTTTCTGACAGAGACACACCTATCGCCTCCAAGGAGTTCACCAAACCAACATCCATTAGTTGACAACAGCTGATGATGTTAGGAAGGTCCTAACGAAACGCATTCTAGGTAAATACTAGCAATAAGTGGAGCACTGAGTATTAGTTTGACTCAAAATTATATTAATTTTGAGCTTCATTGTATCATAGTTCTTACACATTGGAATACTTAATATGTTAATATGTTAGCAGCTTGTAATCCTATCTAGATTTTAATTGATAATGCATTAGTTCATTTGTGATTAACTTTATATACCATATACCTAATAGGCAGAGAAAGTGTTGCATTCTGTTCAGAAGTTGGGTACTGAGATTTTAACAGAAATATGTGCCATCTATCCTGAGACCCCTGATTATTATTTTTAAAAAGGGCATTTTTAAAAACAAGGTTCATATTCTAGATGCTCTCGGGCAAGCTGAGAAGACTGAACTGGTAGAGCATTGCTTTGATAAGGAGATGACATCGTGGCAAAATGCAGCAGTTTTTGGGAGCGGATAGTTATGGAGGCTTTGGCTATTCCCTCAGAAATGAACATGCTGAACCGTGTTACTCAGGAGCCTCCACAGATGCAGTTAATGATTACTCCCATGGAATGCACTAAGGTTAGTACATCTGGGAATTTAAATTTTCAATTTCAATTACAGAGTGATTTATATGAGTGATTTTATATTGAACTGACACATTTCTTTCTTTAATTATTCCACATTGGAAATTCATTCAATGACCCAATTTTAGCACCAAATTAAGCAGAATGTTGTGGAATTTCGATACCTTGTCACTAGATGCGCAGATGTTTTTCTTTTATTCCTAATTGCTAATGTTGGCAGCTGTTTTCGACATTTTTTTCTAGTCAAAGTGAAAATGCAGTAAACATTAAATCAACGACTCTTCCTTGTGAAGCAATACTGGATTACAATTCAATTACAGCTGCTCAAAGGACATACCAGAGAGAATTTGTTGTTCACAATTCTCCCAAAAGAAACACAATACTGGGACTGATAAACAAATTGGAAACAACTGTATATCTGGTGAGTGAAAAAAGCAAGCATCGTTCATCTAGGGTTCCCACAGTTGTTGACATAAGAGCACGACTGGAGTACAAAAATCATTAAGACGTTTGTCGCAGGAGACAAGGTACACCTACTCAATGTGTCAGAGAGCTCCAAAAAGTGCAGGCCTAAAGCCATATAGGGTTACGGTTGTTCATCAGCTACAGGAAGATAAGGATAAAAGATTAAATTACTATCGTTGGTTTCAGAAGTTCACTGTCCAAAATCCTGCCATATTGTCCATTACATGGTTCACAGATGAAGCATGGTTCCATTTATCTGGTTATGTAAACTCACAGAACTCAAGCCATTGGGCCATCCATGAAGTACCTATGTACCCGGTTAAAATTGGAGTTTGGTGCGCAATATCCGCACAGAGAATAGTGAGGCCAGACTTTGAACACTACAGAGTACTGACTGATTTTCATGGAGTTAGTTGAGCAACTGGATGATGTGGAGCTGAGTCAAGGGTATTTTTGGCAAGATGGCGGTACATGCCATACATCAAATGAATCCATGAAACTAATTACAAGTTTCTTTGACGACCAGATAATTTCCACGAACCTGTAGCCACGGAGATCTCTGGATTTGACATCGCCGGACTTCTTTTTATGGGGTTACTTAAAAGACAGGGTTTACACCACATGTCCACAGACATTGGACGATCTGAAGCACAACATCACACAGGAGATTCAAGCTATTGACAACAGAGTCCTCCAACGAGTGGCCAGTAACATGGAACGACGTATTGAGTTGTGTCTTATACAGGATGGAGGACATTTTCAACATTTGCTGTAGAGGTAAATAATCTCCCAAAATTCCTCTACATTTTAGGTATAATAAGTTGTCGCTAGCACAATTCGTTTCAAAACAATTAATGAAAAAAATATGTCAATTCTATATAAATCACTCTGCATCTTAAAACATATCCAAAACATACATACTATATGCGCAAGATTTCTTGAGCGTTCGGGTCCCAAGTCCTCTTTGGTAGGTTTCGCCTATTTCCGTAAACACAGATGACAACTTTGAAACAGGAAATGCACTACATACTGTGACATCTAGTAGCTAATATGCTAAGCTTTCACATGTACGATATTTCGTTCTGAGCAATTTTGAGGTTAATTACTAGCTAACCAGTTTACAACAAATCTAAAAGCAACACGTATGTTGTCGATGTTACGGCTCTCAAAAGGGGACACATTATTATTCCTCTACCTCCGTATAACTGTAATCTGAATGCAATTGAGCTGGCGTGGGCAAAAATAAAGAATGTTTTCAAAGTATGCAATGTTAACGAGAGCCACAAATGTGTGGAAACTTGCTAAAGAAGTGGTGGATTTGGAAGGATACTGCAAGAAGGTCCAGGCGCTGGAAATGCAATATTGGAGAAATGATGGTGTAATAGAAAATGCAATTGATGAAATTATTAACATATCAGAGCATACTAGCAATGAAAGTGACGCAGTAGACTTGGAAATCGAAGAATCACAAAGCGAGTGAGTGTTTATAGGTGTCATAATATTTGTTTTCTACTTTTATGTGTTTCATAACAGTAAATATATAAGCATACAGCATATGGGATGGAGTTCAATTGTTTGTTGCCACATCTCATACCTTCGGCGCATATCTTTGCTTATCTTACCGCAATTTGGCTGAATTGTGTTTTTCTAGGTTGATCACACTGCAAAAACAAAAGCGTGTTAGGTCTTTCTTCTTCCCCTCTGCCCGCACCACACCGTAAATCCAGTGCTCAAGAAATCTTGCGCATATAGTACATTCCAATTTCTCAAAAACCAAATGCTCAAAGTCCTAAAATTTGTGCGTTTAAGTGAAATAACATATTACATACACTGAACTAGGATTATATTGTTACCCAAATGGCCAGCCTACGATGCCGATCAATAAATGCGGGCCGGTGGAGGGAGGGGAGATGCAGGGGTGGCCCGTCCTCCTGCCGCTCGAAGTGACACGAAGTTTCGAGAATGTTTTCCCCCTCCATAGAAGGAGATTCGAGAAACTTTGGGCCGCGATCGAGACAAGCGAGGCGACAGTCAGTTGAGAGGAGCGAGTCGTGGCGGGCGGTGTGTAAGGAGCGCCCAGAGCGTACGTGTAGACGAACTGGCAAAATTGTAATTGTGTACATTAAATTGTAATTGTGATATTGGAATAAGGTGGAAATAAAGAACATTTTGAGTGATGTAATTGAACTTTTTAATTTCATGAACCCACAAAGTCACAATATTTATAAATATAAAACTTTTTTAAAACACTGGAATTTTGTTAGTTTTATATTTAAAATTTGGTTAATTTTCTTCACAGTGAAAAATGTTACAAAACAAAACTACTGTTAATAGTTAAATTTCCATAGTTCAGTGTATGAGCCAGGATACCTTCATACATAAAATTTCAGTTCTCCGCTTCAAATGGTTTCTGAAAAGGAATCTAAAGATGTGAAATATTCATAAAATATGAAAATTGATAAATAATAAATTATATAATAATTATTATAAAATATAATTATAAAAAATAAATTATAAATAATATATGAAATATTCAATCTGCAAACCTATTTTATAGGTGTTGCTTTATCTTTTCTGGCAAACTACAAAGCTTATAACTGTAAAAATTTAAAAAGAGATAGAAGTGTACATTTGATTTTTTTTCTTCAGAAATTTACAGATAATCTTGTATGTGGGCTTGACTTCTTTCTTGTTACAGTTTACATACTGCAGAAAATGACAAATAATAGAGAAAGCAAAATAAAATATACTCACAGCTGTCTTTAATTTCTCCCTTAGACGTAAAATCCTCAGCTTTAGTGATATATATGAGGCACAACTCCTAAATATACTCTCATCTTCACTGGTGAAACAACCACCTTTACATTTATTAAGGAGTTCTATCACACCTTAAATGTCAAAAATAAAGAACAGATTGTTTTAAGGATAGATTATTAAATTACTGGTGTTCTGTCTGCCCCCAAAAGCTTAATATTAATTTTATAAGGCATTTCTTGTTCAGATTACAAATATACACAATGCATAAAACAAGTACTGGCAACAAATTACACCAGCCTGGCAATTTCAATGATAATGGGTAAGAGTGACTGGATGGAAACCACGAGATCTGTGGTTCAAATCCTGGCCGTGGCATTGAATTTTTCATGTTGACTCTATCAAAAACCTTAGCCCATATACGGCTAGTGTGAAGAAATGAATAATTTTCATCAATTAACTAAAATAACAAGAGTTAAATGATGAAGCCTGGGACTCAAGTACTTACAATAGTAAGTCACCACAAACAGTGTATCTCGAATGTGAGACCCCCTAGTGGTTTACCGGGAAAATATAAGAGTCAAATGGAGAATTTAATGTCAGAATGGCACGTTGGCCATGGTAGCTCAATGAGTTAGAGCGATTGGATGGAAACCAGGAGATCCGTGGTTCAAATCCTGGCCATGGCATTGAATTTTTCATGTTGATTCTATCTTGCCGTAGGGGAGGGGATCTGCCGTGGTGCGGGCGGTGCGGTCCCTTAGCTCTCGTGGTACCTCTGACACTACTAGAGGAACCTCGGGCCGAACTGCCGAGCCCCTCCCATTAGGGAGCTGTTCGGATTGGGTTGGACTTGAGGGGGCAGTGTGTTCCTGATACCCACAGGAAATTGGGTACTTCCGGCCAGGCTACGGCTGCCCAGATGGGATAGAGGGTTGCCTAATAAGTCCCAGGTACTAACCTGCAGAGCTAGTAGAAGGTGTGCTAGATCATGAGGCAGCCCCACCAAGGTTTTTAGGTAGTGTTCCCTGCGGGGTTGATGCGCGTAAGTGGCATAGCCACTTCCATCCCGTCTTGACGTTGTTGTCAACGGGGGGGGGCTTTTTAAGAAATCAGGTATTGCCGTATAGAAAGAGCCCTGGAGTATCCATTGCTCCCGGGTTGCAGGAGGCCAGGTGTCTTCGGACCTACAGGTCCTTAATGATAACCTCTGCACTGAACTGTTGACTCTATCAAAAACCTTAGTCTATATATGGCTAGTGTGAAGAAATGATTAATTTCCATCAATTAACTAAAAGCATAGCAATAACTTTGAAGTCCCCACAAATTTGCCACCGCCACCACCACCTCATCCTCGTCCACGTCATCCGTTTTCAAATTATGTTTCTAATTGCACAAAATAAGGCATTGTTTTAATTATGTTCATGAGTTTAAGCCCCACTCAATATATCATCATCATCATCATCATCATCATCATCATCATCATCATCATCATCATCATCATCATCATCATCATCATCATCATCATCATCATCATCATCATCATCATCATCATCATCATCATCATCATCATCATCATCATCATCATCATCATCATCATCATCATCATCATCATCATCATCATCATCATCATCATCATCATCATCATCATCATCATCATCACAATTACTTTACTTTGTTAAGTTGTTGCATACATGCAATATTTCACTCATCTGTTTTATAAAATATAAGAATTGTCATTGTTAGCAGCTTCAAGTTTTATTAGGATAAATACTTACCAACTATTTTATCTCCATCTTTAATAGGCATACAGATGATACTCTTTGTGATAAAAGTAGCATTTGGCTCATGCTCATCAGCCAGACTACAGTGATGGTCAGCATCTATAACGTTTATTCCTGTTCTTGTATTTATAACCAACGATGCCACTTTTTGGGCTCTCCTGTAGCTGGATAAATTTTAATAAACAAGCATTAAAACTGTTAGCTTATTTGCACTAGGTTTTCTTGTATACAACTCAATGAAAATCATGTGCTATTCACAAAAAAGTTCAAGTGTTACAGTTTTTAATTATTAATCAATTATGGTAAGTTCTTTATTTTTTTTATTATTTTTTACAAACTGATAAATCGGCTGTAGCAGATCATTTTTAGTCATTTAGCCATGAAATAAATCCTGAAGTTAAACTATTAAAACAATTAAATGGTTCGATAGATAAAATGGTTTGTGAAAAGATATTTATTTTAAAAAATGAACATTGCGTAATGAATTTTGAAATACCGGTAGTCGATTCTTTTTTAAATTTCTTTAAATTTCAGATTTTGGTAGTACTGACAAAAACATAGTGACATCTAGTGACTGTAACGTTGACAAGATTTGTGTTTGGAGGAATTTAGTAACAGTGACGTCAAAATTAATATAAAAATTATTTGTGGTTGGTTTATTGACACTCGTCACTTACTTTTTCATATATTTATGAGAGACTAGTTTCAAAGGCCCTGGCCTCCATTTTCAATCTCTTCCCAACTGGCATTTGTTGTTATCTGCTCTCTCTGGTGGTGGAACTATGAACTTTTTTGTCAAATTATCTGCTGGCGGGATTTCAAAGTTCATTACGCGATCCTTATTTTTCCAGATGAATATGTTCTCCCATGTTGTCAATCTATTTTGGTTTATCACTCCTTTTAATAATTTTGGATTTGGATCAATGTCATGGTTTTCATTCCAAAAATGAAATGCTACTGCTGACTTGTCTTCTTGTTTCAATCTGATGTTTCTAAAGTGTTCTTTGACTCTGGTTTTTAAATTTCTTTTTGTTTGACCTATGTAGCATTTTTCACAATTCTTGCAATTTATTTGGTATATTCCAGATTTGTTACCTGAAGGAATTTCATCTTTTGTTTTTGAATTTAGTAATTTTAAAATTGAGTATCTATTAGTAGGTGCCAAGATGATATTTTGTTCCTTGAATATCTTTTTAAATTTATTAAATGTTTTTGGATGATATGTGAATGAACTGAATATGCTGTTGCTTTCTTTTTCTTTAATAAATGTGGTTGCTTCCTTAATGGTTTTCTTTAGTTTAGATTTTCTAATTTTCTTCAACACCAAACTTTTGTTGTATCCGTTTTCTTCTGCTATGTGTATTATTGCTTTTTGTTCCTTGAAATATTCTTCTTTTTCCATGGGTATGTTGACTAGTCTGTGTGTAAGGCTGTTTATTATTGCATGTTTATGTGTAATTGGGTTGTGGCTATTATTTTTTATATAATTTTCTGAATGTGTTGGCTTCCTGTAAATTCCAAATTTTATTTTTGTATCATTCCTGATGATATTTAGATCCAAGAAAGGTAGTTGTCCATTGATTTCCTTTTTTATTGTGAATTTGATAGTCCTTTCTTGCAGATTGAGTAATTTTAATGCATCATCTAAATGTTTACTTGGTACAATTGCAAAGATGTCGTCAACATATCTATACCAAACCTTGAAGATCAATGGGAAGGACTTTTTAATTTGTGTTTCAAATGCACTCATAAATAAGTTAGCCAAAAAAGGTGAAAGTGGATTGCCCATTGATAGTCCTGATTTCTGCTTGTAGTGTTTTCCATTAAAGCTAAAGAAGTTTTGTTCAATGCATATTTTTGTTAGAGAAATATATTCTTCTGCTTCTATTGCTTCCATATCAATTGTGGCTAGCCATTTTTTTAACACATTCTGCAATTTTTCTGTTGGTATGCTTGGAAATACAGATGTGACATCAAATGAAACCAGTCTGTCATTTTTGTCCAAATTTATATCTTTGATTTTTTCTACTAAATCTAAAGAGTTTCTTAAATTTGCACTTTCAAATTTTGGAAAACTATTAAATTTACTTAGTAACCATTTGGCCAAATTATATGTGGGGGCATTTATGCTACTAGTAATAGGTCTCATGCCTTTCCCTGTTTTATGAATTTTTGGCAGCCCATATACTCTTGGTAATGTTGGATTATCTACTTTAATTTTGTGCAATTCTTTTTTGTTGATTATTTTGCTCTCTTTTAGCGTTTTATTTGTGGTTTCAAACCAAAATTTTACAAAAACAGAACTGAATATGCTGAATCTAGGTTTAAAGACATGTGTAGATTATTCCAACCAAATTGAAGATTACATTGCTGACATCCAAATTGCTACACAAACACTTAATGAGGAAAGTAAAAACACAGTAAAAAACAAATGCTCCAAAATAGTAGAAGAGATTAAAAATGAAAAGAAAAAGAATTTTAGTAACCAAATCATAAAAGCTCTTAAAAAGAAACTGGTTATTTATACTAAAGCAGACAAGGGGAATAAACTAGTAATTCTGGAAAAAGAAGAATACACAAAGAGGATGGAAGATTTGTTAGAAGACAGTAATTACCAAAAAGTAGAAACTAATCCATTAAAGTACTGCATTGAAACCACAAATAAAACGCTAAAAGAGAGCAAAATAATCAACAAAAAAGAATTGCACAAAATTAAAGTAGATAATCCAACATTACCAAGAGTATATGGGCTGCCAAAAATTCATAAAACAGGGAAAGGCATGAGACCTATTACTAGTAGCATAAATGCCCCCACATATAATTTGGCCAAATGGTTACTAAGTAAATTTAATAGTTTTCCAAAATTTGAAAGTGCAAATTTAAGAAACTCTTTAGATTTAGTAGAAAAAATCAAAGATATAAATTTGGACAAAAATGACAGACTGGTTTCATTTGATGTCACATCTTTATTTCCAAGCATACCAACAGAAAAATTGCAGAATGTGTTAAAAAAATGGCTAGCCACAATTGATATGGAAGCAATAGAAGCAGAAGAATATAATTTCTCTAACAAAAATATGCATTGAACAAAACTTCTTTAGCTTTAATGGAAAACACTACAAGCAGAAATCAGGATTATCAATGGGCAATCCACTTTCACCTTTTTTGGCTAACTTATTTATGAGTGCATTTGAAACACAAATTAAAAAGTCCTTCCCATTGATCTTCAAGGTTTGGTATAGATATGTTGACGACATCTTTGCAATTGTACCAAGTAAACATTTAGATGATGCATTAAAATTACTCAATCTGCAAGAAAGGACTATCAAATTCACAATAAAAAAGGAAATCAATGGACAACTACCTTTCTTGGATCTAAATATCATCAGGAATGATACAAAAATAAAATTTGGAATTTACAGGAAGCCAACACATTCAGAAAATTATATAAAAAATAATAGCCACAACCCAATTACACATAAACATGCAATAATAAACAGCCTTACACACAGACTAGTCAACATACCCATGGAAAAAGAAGAATATTTCAAGGAACAAAAAGCAATAATACACATAGCAGAAGAAAACGGATACAACAAAAGTTTGGTGTTGAAGAAAATTAGAAAATCTAAACTAAAGAAAACCATTAAGGAAGCAACCACATTTATTAAAGAAAAAGAAAGCAACAGCATATTCAGTTCATTCACATATCATCCAAAAACATTTAATAAATTTAAAAAGATATTCAAGGAACAAAATATCATCTTGGCACCTACTAATAGATACTCAATTTTAAAATTACTAAATTCAAAAACAAAAGATGAAATTCCTTCAGGTAACAAATCTGGAATATACCAAATAAATTGCAAGAATTGTGAAAAATGCTACATAGGTCAAACAAAAAGAAATTTAAAAACCAGAGTCAAAGAACACTTTAGAAACATCAGATTGAAACAAGAAGACAAGTCAGCAGTAGCATTTCATTTTTGGAATGAAAACCATGACATTGATCCAAATCCAAAATTATTAAAAGGAGTGATAAACCAAAATAGATTGACAACATGGGAGAACATATTCATCTGGAAAAATAAGGATCGCGTAATGAACTTTGAAATCCCGCCAGCAGATAATTTGACAAAAAAGTTCATAGTTCCACCACCAGAGAGAGCAGATAACAACAAATGCCAGTTGGGAAGAGATTGAAAATGGAGGCCAGGGCCTTTGAAACTAGTCTCTCATAAATATATGAAAAAGTAAGTGACGAGTGTCAATAAACCAACCACAAATAATTTTTATGTTGACAAGATTGTTAAAGGCTGTTGCTGAGGATGTGAATAAAATATTCACGAAAGTGCGATCCTAATCAATTTATAAGAAAATATTCATCATTTCTTATAAGATAAGTGAAGTTTTTATGTTAAAATTATTATACTTGTGTATATTAAATTTGGTATTTATCTAGCTTTGTTTTTCAGTTGTCATTTTAATGGATGCCCGTACACACAGAGCATAATGTTGACACCAAATTTTTGCTTGAAAGGCAATATTTCCTCTACATGTAGAGAAACAGAAGTACTCAAACTGTAGAGCACTTCAAAAGAACGTTACTTTTGTGCTCTTGTTTCAACTATTATACATTTCTAACAAAGTGAATGCTCAGATGCTTCTGCATACCTACTTGGCCTAATAGTGGTCTAAACTATGAAGCCTGGGACTTAAAGGTACTTACACACTCAAGTGGAAATTGCATGGATGAAAGACAAAAGATGAATCATCATATGGAAGTATAAAATTGAAAGAAGCGTAGACACAGTGAAACATAACTTAGCACAAAAGTGAATCGAGAAGATTTTGACACAGTGCTTCACTCACACTATAAATTCACTATTATACTGGTTCTTTGCTTGTATTAAAACTTTATTATATATCTCTTTATATTTCTTAAAGTATTATTCTAAGCCCGGATCAGTACCCCTTTTCCTCAAAGAATTAAAAAATCTTAACCTTGACCCAGATTTCAAAATACCCTTTGTTAACTTTAAAGAGAGTCGATTAAAGACACTAGACAACACTTACTTTTAAATTTTTCCGGAACATGTTTCAGAGGCTTTGCCTCTATCATCGGCCGGCTCTCGACTGGTTCTCGTTGGTGTAGCTGACGATACCTTGTCACAGGTCTCCTCTGGTGGCGGCTCAAGGAACTTGCTGACGTCAGCTACACCAACGAGAACCAGTCGAGAGCCGGCCGATGATAGAGGCAAAGCCTCTGAAACATGTTCCGGAAAAATTTAAAAGTAAGTGTTGTCTAGTGTCTTTAATCGACTCTCTTTAAAGTTAATTTATCATAACAACACTGTTTTCAACACTTCCAAGAAAGGAATACCCTTTGTTACCCAGTTCTTTTTATGTTTCCCTAACTTTCGCAGTTTCATTGGCATTACTATATCCATGTGGTATTTCAATCTATTTATGAATGATTCATACATTACATTGATATCATTTGTTGCATACATAGGGCTCCAATCTTTCTGTTTCAAGTCTGTTTCTGTTTCAAGTTTCTTCTGTTTCACCCCTTTGGCGAATCTCTTTCAACTGTTACAATGCATGAGGATTTTGAGTTCCTCAAATCTTCACATTATGATCGTTAATAATGCCAGACAAATGGAACATACATTCGTCACTAAATATCAACTTGGCAGCAAAATCCTTCATTCATCATTGTTTCTTGCATTGTGGTGCAAAATTGCAGGTGCCTGCTGAAATCTTGAAGCTTCAATTGTTGCAGGAGCTGTATGCGATAGTGTTTCCAACATAACTGCCATCGCAAAATCTTCCACACAGTTTGTTGCGGTATTCCAAGTTCATGGAATTTGTTGATTTTTGTGGACTATGAATGAATGTTTTCCTAACTCCCTCCACTGTTTCATCTGGCACTTTTGGTCGACCGATAGATTTCCCTTTACACGGACAACCTCTGTCCCTAAATTGCTGATGCCACCGCAAAATGCTTTGTTTACAAGACAGTTCTTGTTTATAGTTTCTTTTGAATGCATGCTGCACTGCTGTAACAGATGTACACTTCGCATATTCCAATACACAAAAAATTCTTTTGTGGTTTTGTTGCCATTTTGTGAAGGCATATCCTTCCCCGCCCGTCCACTTCTTTTCCACTATGTCATGCTGCCATATGGCATAATGTACATAACTTGGAGAGTTTCTGATTATTTTGATGTATGCTCGTACTTTGGAAAATAGTGCAGTTTGAAACTGAATGAATATTTGTAGTAACCCTGTATACCTTTTTCCCCAACTGATTTTCATTGAAACAAAATTCTGTTAGCTGACTGAATAATTTTTGTATCCCAAAAACTTCATCTCTTATACCTTTTCAAAAGATTTTATTGTTTGATCTCCTTTTTCATATTTCCTAATCCATCCTTTTTTAAGTTATCTGTTATTGTCTTAAGGATAATGAAATATTTATATAGAGTTACCAATTTCGAGGAAAATTATATTATTAAGAAATGTTTTGTATGAAAATGAGAAGCAAATGGGAAGGGTCTTGGACACAAAAAGAAAGGGAATTGATGGAATAGATAGGTATGGGAAACATTTGGAGGAATAGGGAGTATATTTATAGAGGCTTTTGGAAGGAAGTAGAATTAAGATTAGAAGATATTGATAGTCAAGTTATTTTTGCTAGTACAAGGGAGAAAAGCTTGTTGAAGATATATAGGGAAAGAAAAACAGTGTGGAGGAGGGAAAAGTACATAGATGTGTGTAGTAAGCTAGGGTGAGAAGGTTTCACTTGGGCGAGGACAGGAGTTAGAAATTTGAAAGGTATTAGATATGATAAGAATAAAGGGAAATGCCTAATGTGTGGAGATGATGATACGGACTGTCATGGTGTACTGTAGGGAGGGGATAGAGGTATTATTAATCAGGAAAATGTTGTCTGTAAAAGGAGACAATAATTTAAGAAGCATAGGCAATTATTTGGGGAAAGTCAAAGAGAAATGGTTAAGAATGATTGAGAATAACCAACAGTTAAGGTTGGAGAAAATGGAATAACGGATATAAGAGAGAAAAGGGTCATCAATACATGGAAATCCAGGCTTTGTGTGTATTGAGACTGCAAATTACACAAGGTAAGCAAATAGGAAGGTAACATTGGGTGTGAATAAAAGAGTTTGTTATTGTGTGCTATAGATGTTGTTAATGGTAATGTATTTACAAAAGTATGTACAGTCCGGTGCATGGAAATTTTCCAATGCTGTTGGTATCCTTTGGTGTGTTACTTTATATAAAGTTGGCATAACTGTTTGACCATTCGTTTTTTACACCAGTCCTGGCTGTGCCAATCTCTTATTGGATTATATCAAAATCCAATAAGACAAGAAATGACTGATGAACAAGACGCGTAGCCAGGTTGCGTGTGCATGGGGAGGGGTAAGCAGGAATTTAACCTTAGTGAAATTATCGTCAACACTACCTCCTTGATGTGTCTGTCACTCATTGGTTTGGTGTCATAACTCAGGAATTGGAGAGGACAAGGGGTGGGTTATAAGGAATGGGGGTTCATTACTAGAATATTATTGTCTTTGTGTTTTTCCCTTATGTTTGTCTACATGACAAAAATATGCTTTAGTATGCTCATTATGTTTTGTGTAGATAGAGCTTAAGTTACAGCTTTAAATTATTTTGTAATGAAATGAGATGATTCGAAATAAATATGCGTAATGAGGAGTTCAAGTTGACACACATAATAAAACAGATAAATCTGTCTCATCTCTCATTCCCTTGCCAAGAAAACTGCACAAACCTGACAAGGTTCATTATTCGAAAAGGATGGGAAATCTGTTCCTGTCCTCAATAACCACTGATAAAATAATCAAAGTTCGATGAGACACATTCTGAATTATAGTTTCAATGTAGCTTAAACTGTCTGAGCTTCTGGTTCACCTCCACCATCGCAAAACAAAGGGCAGGGGCATTTTTTTGTTGTTGTTGTAATTTTACGTCCTCCAACGTTAAGTCATATCGGGGCAGGAGCATGCCTTCCTATCGCTGACAGGGGTTTGAACTGGGGACATGGTGCCACTCACATACCAACCTAAACAGCTGTTCCACATATTGGAAAGTTTCTGTGTACCGGACGGTACATATTAAGATGAGAAATAAATATTTATATTCAAGTTATTTGTTAAATTGCTTATATGACTCCTGTTTATTTAAATATTTTTGTTGATATTTTAACAAATTATCATCTTCCAAATTCAGAACCCTATACTTACTTCCCTTAATATGTAGCATACCTTGTGCGCACATCTTCACTATCCACTTCTGCTTCATCACAAAATACATTAGCCAACACTGGTTCTCCATCAGTACCAACTACGTAAAACGCTCCTCTCTCTGCTTCAGTTGTTACTTTGGCAAATGCCTTGGAAAAAGAACATAGAGTAAAATTAACTGAAGTATGTATAAATGTATATACTGTAGACCCACAACAAGAAGGCAAGCTAGAGGAATGTGTAACGTAATCACTTTTGCTGTCCCAACAGTGTTTATGTTCACTATCCCAGTATGACAAAAGCTTTGTTTAAAATACACAAGTGTTGTCACATAACTCACCCATACATAATACTGTGACTTTGTGGGCTTGTAAGATTAATAGTCCAATTTGCAGAAATTCAAAATGTTCTTTATTTCCGTAGAAATACACTTTGGTTAACCCTTACAGTAGCAGAATTACATCACATACACAATTACAATCTTCCAGTTCATCTGCCACACCCACAAACAAGGAGTTTACTTTCAAAATACAGTCGCCAGTTCCAATTATCTCTCTCGCTGGCGTGTTGCAATTTCTTATATATACCTCTTTTTGTATTTCTAGAATGAACAAGACGGCACTAGAATCTTCGAGTTATCTAACTTTATCTGTTGCAGTAAGCCTTTTATCTCCAGGCTATCTTTATCTCTTGCGGCAAGCCCTTTATCTCCGTGCTACACTATCTGCCTTTTGTGTGCACAAGCCGCGCTATGGCGATAATGTGTTTGCAACAATAGCTATCGCTGCATTTACTGTAGCAAACGTTAGATCTGGCAGCATGGGTGACTCATGTGTACACTCATTCACTCATTTCCTAGTAAACAGATCCACTACTGGAGCAGATAAACAGTCCAAGCTGCTCTGCCTTTCATTCCCATCCAGCCTTCTTGTCGTGGACATACAGTACAGATGTTTACTAGATACTGTGTTAAAGAATAAAATTATATTACTTTCTCTACTATTAACATATGGAAGTATTGCATTTCATCCAAAAATGTTTATCTCTATTTATATTAAGTTAGTAGAAAAATAAAGTTCTGCAATTATAGCTTGTAAAAGTTATACAAAAATAAATTATAGCTATCAGAGATAGTATATGAATGTAACTCATCAGATTTTGTTAAACCTTTCTTGTGCAAAATTTGATTGGAATTGATATGGCATATGGAATTTCGGTTCAATGAAAATAAACAAATCTTCATACAATGAATGTTATATACAGTTGAACCTGCTTTATATGAAACTCAATTATACATAATTTGTATTTAGATGTAAATATTTGCAGGTCCTAGAAAAAACGTAATATAGAAACACATTAATAGAATTAAATTTAAAGGGAGTCAATTAATGACACTAAACAACACTTACTTTTAAATTTTCCCGGAACATGTTTCAGAGATTTTGCCTCCATCATCAACCGGACATTGACTTCATTAATAGAACCTTATTTATATGTATTTCGCTGTTACACATATTAAATTTCAGTGAAATACAAGTAAGTTTTACACAATTAAATGAGTATATGGCATACATTATCCTAAAAGAAACTTGAAATGCATTTTCCTTATCGCTGCTGACAAAGTCGCAAGCTGAGCAGGCCACTTTTGGCCATGGAAACAAAAAGACAAAGAGTTTAGCTGATATGCTCCTTTCAGCGCAACAATGTTGTAGCAATATATGAGAAGTAAAGATAATTTTCAGTATCTGGTATATACTCTTGAGCAGTGGTTTTGTCTTTCAGTTCTCAGTTGCTTTTCATCAGCCATGGAGAAAAAAGAAGGGAAGTGTTATACGCTAGATAGAAAAGTAAAATTCATAGAGATGGCACTTAATAGACACAAAATCAAAATGTTAATTGCTTCCGACTTAGGAATTGCTTATACATGCTATATATAGGTAGCCAACGGTGATGGAAAATCCCAGAAAAATGTTATCCAGATAACTCACAGTGACCTAGATTCAAACTCAGGAACTCTTGAACTTGGGCTGTATAGGCATTACAAGATGTATAAGGTTATCGTACTTGTTAGGACTAACAGTAAATTCACATCACTAAATAGGGAAAATTATCGTTATAACACTAGAGGAATAAACAACTACCATAGATAATATAAAGCAAAAACCTCTAACAACAAAGACCCATACATTTCAGGTATCATTTTGTATAATAAACTTCCTTCATATATTAAATCAGCACAAGGCAATATATTTAAAAATCTCTTGAAAAAATACCTCATAGATAAATGTTGATACAGCCTAAGTGAATTATAATTGTCTTATATTCTTGTTGTAATTATTATACCTATTTCTTATATATAAATCTCTGTAAAGTTTAAGGGAATTAGAATTGTACTATATTATTATTACTCTATACTGATGTAGTAATTATATACTTACTAGTACTAGGAATATGTAAATATTGTAAAAAATGTGTAAATATTAGCTAAAATAACTCTGTATGCAATAGTTGTACTAATTATGTAACACAATAATTGTTAAGGTTAATGTAAATGGAAACTCCTCAAACAAAGCTAAATACTCATGTACATACTTTAGAATGTGACAATGCCTAATGCTTGTAACTCACAAGTTTACAGACAATAAAGATTATTATTATCAGTGCGGAAAGTTGTAGTGAAAAAGTTATAAGCTCATTAATATGTTTTGCAAAATGAGTTTAATGCATTTAATGCAACAAAGTGACAAAAGCCAAATTAAGTGAATAGTTTAAAGTGGGATCAATTTCTAAATAATGTTTGCTTTGTACATAACATTATAATTTGTAAAATTTCACACATGCAGGCCCACTGTATTACTTTAAAAGAATTATGCTTTATCAACCTCATTTGTACGTAGTTCTGAGGTAAGAGTAATCTTTCCTCTTGATTTATATATATATATATCAGGTTCAATTTTATATGCACAAGTGGTAACTGCCGGATGGTAACAGAGAGAAATATGAGGATTAGGAATATATTAGGAGTTGAGCACTGCAGTTGGTAATTTGACCATTTTGTTTAAATAACCTTTTCAGGAGGAAGGAGTGCATAGGGAAGCCAAGATCAGAGTCAACAGGCACAACAAAGCTAAGGTTCATATATTGCAAGTTATAACATCCTGATGCTATGCTCTCTTGCTGCTCCACCTGTCTGCATAGATAGGTTCAGACAGATGGGTTCTACAGCAAACATGAGTAGAATTATATCGTTGAATACTTTGTATATCATATTTTTACTTTCTTTGTCATATACTTAAAAATGATAGCAGACATAAAGACAGTCCGAATGGCATATTTTACATATTTTCATTCCCTTATTAATTATGGTATCATCTTTTGGGGTAATTCAAATATGTCGGAAAAAGTTTTTCGAATGCAAAAAAGAGCCATAAGAATTATAGTAAACCAACCTGCATACCTCGGTCAGGGTGAGATACCTGGATAAGGCTTTTTGCGGATTTTCCCTTATCCTGAGAGACGAATGTCAGGTAACTCTAAGCTCCATCGACCCCGGGCTCATTTGAGCATCATTTCACCCATTTCATTCATCGTCTGATATGACTTAACGTTGGAGGACGTAAATTACACAAAAAAAAAAAAAAAAAACTGCACATGTGAGCTGTAGAGTGTAATTTAAGATACTAAAAATTATAACCCTGCCATGTTTATACATATATAAAGTTCTTTTACATGTAAAAGCTAGTTTAAGTTGCTTTAAAACATATGCAGTGACACACCAGCATGATACAAGAAACAGTTCAAACCTACTACCACGTTATACAAACATTCTTTCACTTATAGTGGTACCCAACTGTACAATAAGTTACCTCTTTATTTAAAACAGATTGACAACCAAAAGATTTTTAAATTGAAACTACATAAATTTATAAGTGAAGCATGTTTTTATTCCATTCAGTTATATTATATTTTGGCATTTACTCATATACATGTTCTTTTTTTTATTTCTGTATTTAAATTTTGTTCTTAAATTTTGTAAATATTTTTGTTTTGATGTGTCCACAATCTTGTATGGAGATTTAAAGGATGACTAAATTGAATTGAATTACTAATAGCTAATAGGTGCAACAGATCCAGGCATGTGAAGATCTTAGTGCTATCTGCAAAGCAAGTAGTCACTACATTAGGAAGTGAGTGGTCGACTGTATGCTGGAGAGTGCAGCGATAAACACTGACAAATATGTGAACAGTACTTATGCACTGCACTACATAGTCATTCACTTCTTTTTCTCTGCCTTCTGCTTCATGAAATTGAAGACATATGAGATTATTTTCCTGCTCTGCCTGTTAAATACTGTGCCATTAATTTTGAAGCTCTAGTATATTTTTTTCATTTCCTTAACTTAAAACCACAAGGACTAACAAGTGGATGCCTAGGATCAGATGTCTGTTTAGCAGCGGAGGAACTCTGGATGTGAGAGAGCATCCAGATGGAGGATCGGTACGATACCTGCCATGGAAGGGAAGAAATAATGATATGAAATGCTGGCAATGGATGCAAGTGGAAAGCAGAGAACTCCAAGGAGAAAGCACAAAAGTGAATCGAGAATATATTGACACATTGCTTCACTTACACTGTTTATTTACAGGACATGTTTCAAGAGCTCTTGCTCCTATCCTCAGCTGATACTCGATCCTCAGCTGAGTCGAGTATCAGCTGAGGATAGGAGCAAGAGCTCTTGAAACATGTCCTGTGAATAAACAGTGTAAGTGAAGCAATGTGTCAATATATTCTCGATTCACTTTTGTACTCCTTTGTGCTTCACTGTCCCTATGCTTCTTTCAAGTTTATACTCCAAGGAGAAAACTCACTCAGATGACACTTCATCCATCACAAGTTATAATAAATATAAAATAAGCACTGAATTATTACTCTCTTTGAAAATGCAATCAGATTTGGAACACTTTCAATGAAGACATATGTTTTGTACACTGTGAGTAAGAAAAGATACGTCACTTACTCTGACAAAGCTACAGCATAAATAATTTCTGGATTCAGCAGTTGATTGGCAGTCAGGATGACAATTACAGAAGTTTTATGGTCATTTGAGAGGAAGTATTGTATTCCATCAAAAAAATAAGTGTCAAGATTTTACCAGAAATACTTGATTTAAGGCCTTTATATCCTAAGAAAGGATGTTTAGAAAAAGCATCTATCCATCTTGACTGTGCCGCCTACTGCCTGCATGCAGTATAACTAAAAAATTAAATGCATTTAAAGTGAGCTCACCAAAAATGTAACAAAAATTGTTTTTATCGTTTACATATTTGCAAGACATTTATTCTCCTAATTCTCAATGCTTAAGAAAACACACTATTATGAACACTGCACTGAGAATTTACAACTGAGAACACACAGGATTAGCTTCTATTAGCTTCTACTCCTTTGGCAACTATGCAGGACAGCTACTGTTGGAGTAAACATTCACATGGACGGTAAAAGCATAGTTTTGGAGAGGCTCATTGTTGGACATTGTCATTCCTGAAGTCACAGACAACAATTACCTAAAGCACGTATGTCATTTGTTGCCGTATTTGTTGACCTAATAAGATAAAGCTACTTTCTTTTAATCAGCACATTTACCGCCCTATACTAATAATCATAAGTCTTTTTAATATTACAAAAAATTTGTGGGTGATGGAACATTTCTAACTTGATTTTTGGATTTGGCATATACAAATACGTAAGAATCAGCAAAAATTATTTATTTAACATTTTCGTTGTTGACCAGTGCTATTAAATCCCATCCTTCCAGAAAATAAAAAATAGAGAAACATTTTAAATGTAAAGGGGTGAGGAGATTTTGTTGAAAATTTTCAGTTTGCCACCTTGGAAATTTGTTGAATGAGTAAGAATATTTTGTTGTTTAGTTAGACTCCTCTCTGTCCCCATCTCTCTCTCCCCCTCTGTCTCTCAATTCTTTTTTTGGTAGTTGAATGCAGCATTTTCTCTTATTTGGGTAATTAAAGGTGTAGAGAAAATAAGGAACTTTATTCTTTAAAACATTATGGCAGATTAGTTCATTTACCATTATATCTTGTATTATTAGCTCTATCTGACCACCTTGAGCAAGTTTTGATGTGATAGTGTCAAAAAGTAATTGGTTAGCAGTTTTTTCTTTTCGGTACATCATTCTTCTTGAATCGTGATATATGGCAGCCCCAATCCACCACGCTAGAGCTAGTACAATCTGGACATCTGTCTGAAAACCAGAAATAATGTAAGATTGTATAAGAAAACATATAAGAAAACTTGCCCAATAATCCTAGAAAACTTCTATAAATACAGAGCCTTCATTTAGATGCATGGCCATATTACATGGAATTGCTTGGCCTGGCAATGCACCATTTTTAACAAATTCTGTCTCCCTGTATTTTCCTCTCTCTTAATGTGTCAGCTAATTAATCGATAAGAGGTCAGCACATACAGAGGTTAAAAATGTTTCAGCTTTATAGCATGAGTGCTGCTATAATGCTGAAAGGTTTGTATACTTTAGCACACAGAATCTTATTTCATGATTCCTATGTGACAACAAACTCTTGTAGAAAAGTAAAATGATAATTTATAGGCTGATTTCCTGCTCTTCATGCATTTTACAGAGAAACAGTTTGAATTTGGTAAATATATTTAGGAAAACAAGGTTTATTCTCTACTTTAGGGTCTATTAAATTGCCATATTCTTATATTCTTTATATTTCTTGTCCATTTTTCTTTTACTTTCTGTAAGAAAGTCAGTTGGAGAATTTAGTGTCATGTTGGTATGTTGACCATGGTAGCTCAATGGTTAAGAGCAACTGGACGAAGACCAGGAGATCCGTGGTTCCAATTCTAGCCATGGCATTGAAATTTTCAGTTTGACTCTACCCATCCAAAAGCTTTAGCCTATACAAGGCTAGTGTGGAAGAACAATTAATTTCCATCACTGTACCTCCTTTGTTTCTCTCGTGTTTGTAATATCATAGCTATTATATTTATATTGACTTGCTGTTTAGAGGACAAACTCTGGTATTAACTATTTGAAACTATTTATTGTGAATATTTATGGGTAGCCAGAAGTCATTTTATGCTAGAAAAATAGAAATATTTTTTGTGTAAATAACTTCAGGACTAACTCAAAATAAAACTATTATGTGTTTCAAATGGGAATAGTTCTCGCCTGTAGCGAATCAAATGCCTTAGAGCCTTCACCGTTGCCACCTCTTTATCCCCACTCTTTTTATACTTCCCTCTCTCTCGCACACTTGCGAGTGTTCGTGGCGCTAGATGTAAGGGAACGCAAACTGAATTTTCCAAAGTTTTATAATAATGCAGTTGTTCAACATGGATATTCGTATATTATGCAAATGGTTTAAATATTTAGTTTAAAATTAAATTATAGTTTATGAATTACTTATTGGTGTAATCCAACGAAAATGCTATTGGTCCATCCATATAGCTGTGAATGTTACGTTAAGAGATAATTTGTCTTTGTCATTGTCTTCATCATCTGAGTACTGCAAATTTATGATGATAGGTCCCAAAATCTCGTTATGTACTATTTCCTTACAAAAGTGGTCTTCTTGTAGTTTATCTGATGTTGTACGCAGTTTTCCCAGTCTTGTTGTGTTCCTTGTCAATTTCTTCGTGAATAAGTCATTCAACATCAGTCAGTTTAAAAATATTATTTCTGTTTGCAACATAATTTGAGCTCACATTAACTTAATTGGATTGTTCTGGCAGTAGTAAGGGGAGGGGGATTGTGTCTTATTGATCCAGCTGATACACTTTTTCATGGAAGAGTAACTGAATAATACTGCTTTGAACTCTCTAGAGTAAATAGAGATTACGAACCATTCATAAACAAAGATATAATGTGACCAGACACGTTCTGTCAGACTAGCAGGAAGTGTATTGTTTCCTCTCATTGAATTTAACAAACACCTAGGCTTATTCAAAGTACATATTTCTTTTATCACGTCATGTCAAATGTTTACGTTTCAGTTCTGAGTAATTTCAAATATACGTTCACACATACATGCCAACCAATAATGATATTCATTACAGTGCTGACGTCGCAATGCATTGTTATAATATAATGGTATCTACTTTATTTATTTGTATTAGGAAAACTATTTGAGCTAAAAGTATGGGACTTTTTACGATTATGTTAGATACTTTACTCTCTACTTTCCTCATGGATCAATTTTTGCAAAATCTGAAGTTTTGTCTTAGCGCGAATAATATTTATTAGAGATTGATTAGTTTGGCACTCGTCACCCACCCCTTAGGGGGAATGCAATATGACAACACCACAGGACTTCGATTGGCTGCTCACCTAGTAGCGCTCAAGGACAAACAGCTTCCCATTTGAAACATATAATAAAGTTTTGCAGTTGTTGCTAATTGACAGAAATGAGAAATAAACTAATTTGTAAACAAACATGTAAACCATGTTGCATAATTAGTATCATCATTGTCTGTTAAAAATTTTTCTCTCTGTCTGAAATTTCACTAAAACATATTTTTATACTGTTTTTCTTTAGATAGCGTCCACTCTTTGCATCTCCCCCCAAAGTGGTTCCCAGATTATACCCATCTGTCTACCTACCTGCGTATAGATTATCATGGGTAGATGGTACATTAGTCAAATTACGTACTAAATTAATGACCCTCAGTGGTACCCAATTACGACAGTGAGTCAAATGAAGGCCTTAAATTCGTAATAACAAATCAAAATGTTGCGCCTTTATCCTGTAAGTTGGTAAGCTTGCTACAAACAGCATACAGAATTGCCTGTGGGTGGCAGCATAGTGCAGATGCACACATACCGTCGCACTATCAGGATAAAGATGGCCACCCCACTTGCGATTTGTACCAGGAAAGAACAGTGTTCTGTTATTCGGTTTTTGTGTAGTGAAGGTGTGACACCTATTGAAATTCATTGACAAATGAAGGTTTAGTATGGTGATGCATGTTTGTCACAGCTGCAAGTCTACGAATAGAGTAGGAAGTTCGAAAATGGTGTGACTTCAGTGGAAGATGCCATATCCGGGTCAGGCACAATGAGTTGTGACTCCACAGAACATAGCAGCAGTTGAAGCCATATTGAAGGAAAACTGCCGATTGACACTGAATAACATTGCAGCATGTTTACAGATTAGTCATGGGACAGCACACCAGATTGTGCATGATGTGCTCCAGTTTCACAAAGTATCTGCAAGATGGGTGCCATGGCAGCTGACTCCTGAAATGAGAGAACGACGTGTTGTTGCTTGTGAAGAACTTCTTCAGCCCTTTGAACCGGAAGATGATGGCTTCCTTGCAAGAATCGTTTCTGGGGATGAAACCTGGGTTCACTTCCACCAATCGGAAACAAAGAGAGCGAGCAAGGAATGGCGCCATCCCTCATCACCAAAACCAAAGAAGTTTCGAATAGAACCATCAGCAGGGATGGTTATGATATCTTTCAGGACAAAAAAGGCGTCATTTAGGAGCATTAAATGCCTAGAGGGACTGCTGTCACTAGTGCATCATACACAGGTCTCCTAAAAAATCATCTGCAGCCTGCAATTAAATCAAAGCGACGTGGATGCTGTCGGCAGGTGTCCTTTCGCAACATGACAATGCAAGGCTCCCATACTGCCCATATAACAGTTGCAACAATCACAGACCTGCATTTTGAGTGTCTTCCTCATACACCATACACACCAGACCTGGCCACAAGTGATTTCCATATGTTTGTACCACCCAAAGACGCAATGGGAGCAAAGAAGTTCCGTTATGATGAAGAGGTACGCCACTCGGTGAATTAGTGGTTGCGCGGACTACCAAAATAATTTTTTTCTAAAGCATTTATACACTTTGTAAGCACTGGAGGACTTGCATTGAGCATGGGGGAGATTATGTTAAAAAGTGATACAGCTTTGTACCACTTCTGCACAATAAATAATATTTAAAAAAAATATTTAAAGTTTTCATTTGACTCACCCTCGTACTTGTTGGTAGATAGGTTATAATAAAAGTAAAACGCAAAATTGATACTTTCCCTCAATGCTATTATTTTATCAAATAGAATTTGTTAAATACAAATGTTTCCAATTAGCAGTTTTGTTCACTGTTAAGTTATTTGTTATAATAAGTTAAAATAATTATCAAATTACACATTTATTAAGTTCAGTTAAATTACCAGAATTATATTATCGAAAAGATAGTAATAGTTTCAAGAGTTTAGAGTAGTTATATGGTTATGGTCTCCAGACCATAATCTAGAGGTGAAATTACATTTTGCTTATCTCTTAGTACATTTTGTTAGTTATATATAAGAGCCTAAACCTTACCTCTGTATATGATGTTTCATATATATCTTTATATAACTCAAATATAGCTATGCATTGCTCATCTGGTGTTACTATTGGCACACAGAGGACATATCTTACAAGGGGACCTGTAATTACAAATATTTCGTAAAGAAGCAAGTTTCCATATATATACTGTTAATATGAAATGAACATGGAAACAGATTACAGTGTTAATGATAATAATAGCAGTAATATTACACATGCAAGATACAAAACATAGTTTTACATTAGCCTTTTGAATGTTACTTCTTTAATTCCAGTCTTATAGCAGAAGTAACTCAAACATCTTGTTTGAACTTAACTAGTAACAGAAGAATGTGTTGTAATGTAAGTGATGGAGTGATGAGATTAAGATGATGGATTTCAGCAATGGATTCTCTGAAGAGCAAACGAAATAAATTAGAAAAGTCATCAGAAACTCTGTTAGGTCTACCCATTGCTTTCTTGTTTATTGGTATATGGTTGCATGAATTTCTCTTAAGACTTTGGTTACAATAGTGTTGTTTTGCTAGTTTTTCAGCAATGTCATTCTGCTCTTTTTCTGCAAAAGCATGTAATTCGCTGTCCTAAAATAACAATGTGGTTCGGATTTAGGAAAAGTAAATCAACGATAGATCTATATATGAATTTACTGAAAAAGTTTTGAATGGCATTGAAAAAAAATGAAACTTCTTTGGGCCTAAATATTAAAAGCAGAAGCATTAATTTCCACCAATTAACTTAAATAATAAGAGTTAAATGATGAAGCCTGGGACTTAAGTACTTACGATAGTAAGTCACCACAAGTGGTGTATCTTGAATGCGAGAGACTAATCTGTATAAATGCTAACTCTAGTATGCAGTTTTGGGTATATTGGGTCTCCTTGTCTGACAAGGAGATTATCTCATCATAAATTTTTATAATCAACATTCAGTTTTGTAAACACTAATAATAAACATTTCACTTACCTCTCCAGGGCACACCCTCTGGAAATCTACTGTCACTTAAAATATCGTCTGTAACTATGTATTCCTTTGTGTGTGCAACATGTGCGGCTACTATACCAAGAGGACCTGTTACCAAAGAACAAATGTTTCTCTCAGATGTAATAGTGCCACATGCTCCATTCTCTCTCTCTCTCTCTGTTTCTATTATAGAGGACTGAAGATAGGTATTCTAGCTCCAGAGCCTTGATAGCAGAGGTAACCAAAATCTTCATGCCAATCTGAAATTATAGGGGTACAAAACTCTATGGCAGGATATTAGATTCTGGAGGGCACAAAGAAAGCAACTCTTAGAAGCAGCAGCAGAATTGCTATGTCTTACAATTAGTAGAGAGAGAGACAGAGGGAGAGGGAGAGGGAGAGAGTGATTTAACTTATAATTTAAGAAGAAATGTTAAAATTCTGTATTTCTTAAGCAACCAGTTGAATTTTTAAAACCAGATAATTTTCATAAATTTTATAATACAATTTTGATCGAGTAGTTTCTGTGAAAAAGTTACATTTTTAAAATTATTTACAGGAAAATTACTTCCAGTGCAGTTTTAGAACCTTATTTAAGATTTTATCCAAACATGCCTCTCTGATATGCAAAATTTAACTTTTTGTCTGGGGTTTTTATTTTAATATGTCATTATCCCTAATTTGAGTGTGCTTAATCAGAATATGAACTTAGTTTTTCTCCATCACATACGAATTTTTCACAATATAGGAAATAGTAAAATATGCATTTTTATACTAAGCTCTATCGAATTTATATTGTATTATTAAATATATGTTAATAACTGTGAACACAAAACTCTTCAGAATTAACTAATGTTTCACATCATCACTTAAATTTGAACAGTTAACCAGCTTTTTACATACTGCCTTGAAATGAAGTGAACGTTTTGTAGAGTTCCTAGTATAGAAAGAGTTTGACACATCTCTTTTCAGTGACCAGCAATAATCAGTTATCATATTCACATTCCACTTTCCCTGGTAACGTCTTTCCATTTCCTTTATGTCCTGGTGAAATCTTTACCCTGCTCCTCACTGACACAGCAGAGATTTTCTGGAAAAAGGTCCAAATGAGAGTACAGGAAATGTACTTTCACACTCATATTGTAGCCCAGCTTTTGAAATTTCTCAAGTATATTTTCTACAATACTTTTTTGTAATTTAGATCCTTGTAATTTCCCAGAAAGTTTTTGATGACAGTCTCAAAACCAATCCATGCCTGTTGTTCAGTATCTGTCTTTGTTTCTTCAGATAAGCTATCAGAAATCAACTTCCTAATTTGTGGACCAACAAATACTTCCTCTTTAATTTTAGCATCAGATATTCCAGGGAACTTCTTGCAGATATATTTGTAGCAAAGTCTTCACATCTTGCTTCATTAAGTCCAATTTTATGTGCAAAGGTGATAAAATAATATTTTTGGGTCCACAAGACACTCATGAATTACATTTTTTCATTCCTGGCATGAGACTATCTCTCTGCTTCCAATTTTTTCTTGTCTAGTGCTTGAACAACAAAGTTTCCACAGATATAGCAAAATATATCAGGATTATTTTTCACCTTCTGGAAGACAATTGCTTCACATTCTCAAAATATGTATGAAATCACAAAAACAGATCCTTACCATTTGAAAAACAGACTTAGACTTAGCTAAATTTGTAGGGATTGAACTTAAAATAAGGCATGCATTGTTGTCTGTTACACTGTTATATTGTTGTGAAGCACTTTAATTTCAACAATGAAAACAGTTATTAAATTATAGTTAAAAAAGTAAAATCATTCAAACTTAAAAAAGATTAAAACAGATCACAGCTCTTTCACCAATGAAACAAGAAATTAGATTTGCTAAATTTACTTACCACCCCTGGGTCACAAAAAAGTTCCAAAAGATATTCAAGAAATACAATATAACATTGGCAGCAAAAAACAATTACAACATTAAACACCTACTTAACAGTAATAATACTGATAAGATAAAACCAGAAGAAAAGTCAGGCATTTACAAGATTACGTGTAAAGACTGTGACAAAATTTACATAGGGAGGACAAAAAGAAATATAGACACTAGAAAGAAAGAACACTTCAGGTACTTAAGATACAAAAATATTGATAAGTCCGCAATAGCAGCTCATTTCTGGTCTGAAAATCATGAAATTGAAGATAGCACCAAATTACTAAAATACGTACAAAAACATAGTGAACTCGTCATATGGGAGAGAATATACGTACAAAAATATAAAAACCAACTAATGAACTTTGAAATCCCGCCAGAAGGCAACCCCATATTCAAATTCATCACAAAATTAACAGATGGCAGCAGCAACTCCAGAACTACCCATACCACTGGATCAAGCTTTAGTTGCATTAGAGCAGATGATGCGAACAATGGTTCGCGAAACATGTCCTCAATATAGGTACATAAGTGAAGCTGATGTGTAATAAATACAACTCATATATAATTTAATAATTATTTCGCTTCACTGTGGTGTTCCAATACAGTTAAATTTCGATATAATGAAAACAGTATTATTTCTTCGTTTACTGGTTTCTTTTCAGTTCCATACAATATACTAGAGCGAGGACAAAATGCAGTTGGAGGCGTGGCTTACCAACACTGGAGTCCTGTAGCTTTCTCCCTCTATCGTCATTCTTAGATTGCCTCTCCTCCATCGCGCGGGCTGCACTGATAATGTTACATTCACTCTTTGCATTTTCTGCCGAATCACTGCATTGTTCCTCAAGGTTTAAAGAAACTATGATTCTATCTATTTGTTGATCTATTGTGAGGTCATGTCTGAGGTAATTATTTTCTGTTAACTTTGAAAATCAAAACAGTATTACAATACACTTGTTTCGTGTGGTTTGCGCTCTGTCACATGCAGCAAGGGAGGGGTGGGGGTCACGTGATGCTTGGATGGGAGAAGGCTCTCCTCATGCATGCGCACACCGACCGCATTTTGTATGCAATCTACTTGTACATTAAAACATTTTAAGCATAATTATTAATTTTGCAAAAATGGTAGGTGGTAGAAAAAAACTGATTACAGTTTTGGAATCAGCACATCAAATTTAGCAAAGTAGACCTATTTTGGAGGAAAATCCAGAATCATGCATAACGGTGAAGTTATGCTAGTACCTGCTAGTACCTCAGAAAAAAATACAAATGTATAATTTGACTTCTTGCGGAATGTGGGATTGATCCCACCCTTGGTAGGTACGGATTTTAAGTCCCAGGTATAGCACCGGTGTCCACTCAGCATACGAGGAAATTGAGGAGCTATGCTAAAAAGAGAACCCTGAACTAGAAAGCCACATCTCCTTCCCATATCGGTTGGATGATCGCCCACTTCTGCCTTGCATATGTGGGCGTGAAGCCGGAATCGGGTCGCTATGGGATTTGAGTGATAAATTTGAGTGATAAAAACTAAAAAAAGAAGAAAATAAATTACTTGTAAGCATATAGAGGTTTTAGACTTCTGAACTGTACCCTGTGTTAGCTCCACTCTTGTACTTTAATGATTTTGGTACCTGTACCAATATGTAGGTACCAATAAATATGTAAAATATGAAGCTATTAACAGTGAAACAAACAAATATATACAAATGTCATAATTTGTAATTTAAAACTTCACTTATCTTATAATAAATGATGACACTTTTGTTATAAAGTGTTCGGGATCGTAATTTTATCTTCAGCCGAAACAACAAAGCTGTCGTCATCGTTACAAACGCTAGATGTTAATATGTTCTTGTTAGTACTACCAAAATCTGAAAATAAAACAAATTTAAAAACAGAATCGACTGCCGGTATTTCAAAATTCATTACATGATGCTTGTTTTTTTAAAATAAATATCTTTTCCCAAACCATTACATTTATCGGATCATTTAATTGTTTTAATAATTTAACTTCAGGATTTATTTCATGGTTAAATGACCAAAAATGATCTGCTACAGCTGATTTATCAGTTTGTATATACTTAATGTTACGAAAATGTTCTTTTGTTCTGGTTTCTAAATTACGTTTTGTCTTTCCAATATAAACTTTATCACAATCAAAACATTTAAACTAGATTTTTTATTAGGATTTTTTTTTTTTTTTTTTTTTTTTTTTTGAGAAATGCAATAAATTTTAATGCTATATTAATTTTCAGGATCTAGAGTTATACTAAACTTTAAATTTTTTTTTTTAAAATATTAACCCAAGGATGGTAAGTAAATTTTTTTAAAATTATAATTGTCTTTTATTTTTTAAGGGTAGAAAGATCATTAACAGTTTTTTTGATATTTAAATTTTTCAAATTTTTATTTATAGAATCTTTATTGAAACCATTAATTAAAGCAGTATTAATAATATGTTCATATTGTTTTTTAAATTCATGTTTATTCAGGGGTATATTTATTAATCTATAAATCAAACTATTGAAAACAACAAATTTATGTGAAAAAGGGCTAAAAATTTTATTTTTTATGTAATTATCAATATGAGTAGACTTCCTGTAAACACCAAAGTTTAATTTATTATTATTTCGTTTTATCTTTAGATGTAGAAAAGGAAGAAATCCATTAATTTCAGCCTCTAATGTAAATTTTATAGGTTTATCTTGCAAATTTAGTAATTTTAAAGCATCTTTTTGAGTTTATCAGGAACAATAGCAAAAATATCATCAACATATGTATAGCAAAATTTAGAAATTAAATTTTTAAACTGTCATCATTTCTTATAAGATAAGTGAAGTTTTAAGTTACAAATTATTTGTATATTAATAAAGTACCAATTTCTCTTATAAATACTTGAAATCCATTGTGGCACGAAATATTTTTTTTTTTCCTTTTTCAGTGTTTTTACAAATCTCACAGGTTATTCCACAGAATACAACTTCATACTTCAGTAATTGTTAATTGTGTATGTGTAAGTTGAAAAATGACATACCTATTTTGAAATTTATTTTATGTCGAGGTTGAATACCCCTAACATGTAGTATAAGTTCATTGTTAACTTCATCCACCATGTACAAACGTACACCTACAAAAGAAAATACAATATTTTGTATTACTAAAACTGGTAGTGTTCAAATATTCTTTGTTTATATTAAGTGACATATTTCTTAAATACAAGGAGGAAAACAGCAATGTGTTTTGATGGTAAAATGCAATACACATTTACATCCTAGCATAGTATAACATTTAACTGAAGCTGAGTAAAAACCACTTTCACACTTAGTTTGTATGAAGTCATTCAGGAGGTATTTTAAATGGACTTTAATTTTGATTTTGTTTGTCCAAACTTATAAGCAGATATTTAAATATATAAACTATTTTTAGTAAATTTCACGGGGATTCCAAAAGCACTGTACTATATTCAAGCTTACTGATCAGTATGAAAACATATTTTTTAAAGTATAAATTTCGGTTAGAGTCAAGAATTAATGTTACAAGCTTGTCACGTGAGTGCTCATTCTGTGACGAACAATATTAAAGAAGGCAAACAGTTTAACAAATTAG
Organism: Mantis religiosa; assembly: GCA_030765055.1. Lineage (NCBI taxonomy): Eukaryota > Metazoa > Arthropoda > Insecta > Mantodea > Mantidae > Mantis > Mantis religiosa. The sequence continues at coordinate 10,193,178 of CM060956.1, forward strand.
AAAAAGTTTTCATATTTAGATCTCCAGGGAAATACGGAGGAGCTAAAAAACGTGCCACCAACTTAGACAATTTTCAAAATTGTGTTTTACGTAGAACAATTTATGATTTATGTGACAAGCGTGAATATCCAACTGCCCAAAGGCTGACCAATTTAATGAGAGGGAAAATAGAATATACGGATTCTCTATCTTCTATGCATAATATTCTGAAATATATTGGGTTCAAATATAGGAGAACCAAATATAGTAGCAAATTTCTACTTGAAAGAAACGATATTGACTCGTAAACCACCAAGGGCTCTCGTACTCGAGATAAACAACTGACGGAAAGAGCGACTGGACGGAAACCAGGAGAACCGTGGTTCAAATCCCGGCCATGGCATTGAATTTTTCAGGTTGACTGTAACTAAAACCTTAGCCTATATACGGCTAGTGTGAAGATGGTAGCGTGTCTGCCTCACGTTCAAGAGGTCCCGAGTTCGAAACTCGGTCAGAGTGAGTTATCTGGATAAGGTTTTCCGAGGGTTTTCCCTTATCCTGAAAGACGAATGTCGGATAGCTCTAAGCTCCATGGACCCCACCCATTTCATTCATCGTCCGATATGACTAAATGTTGGAAGACGTAAATTACAAAAAAAAAAAAAAAAAAAAAAAAAAAAGCCTGGGACTCAAGTACTTACGATAGAAGTCGCCACAAACGGTGTATCTCGAATGCGAGAGGCCCTAGTGGTCTACTGGGAAAATATATGAGTCATATGAGTCAATAGTCAATTGGAGAATTTAATGTCATGATGGCACGTTGGTCATGGTAAGAGAGACTGGACGGAAACCAGGAGATCCGTGGTTCAAATCCCGGCCATGCCATTAAATTTTCATTTGGACTGTAAATATTTAAATATGTTCAGCTGTTTCAAATTTAAGATGCAAAACATGCATATCTATGTTGGGTTCATGATCTGCAGCTTGTTATTCTGCTTTTCTAAACTTTAACATACAGCTTTTGCTATGGTTTCTCAGAAGTCTCTCAGGCAACTACCAATGAAAGCAAAGACATCATTTGATTCCACAAGAAGTTATAATGCATGAGATTTATCTTGGCCCCTGGTTTGTAGAAAGAGAAAGAAATACGTACTCACCATCTCTTTCTAACCCGCCCCTGCCCGCCACGGTAGCGTAGATGGTAGCGTGCTTGCCTCACGTTCAAGACGTCCCGAGTTTGAATCTCGGTCAGGGTGAGTTACCTGAATAAGGTTTCTCCCGAAGTTTTCCCTTATCGTTAAAGACGAATGTCGGGTACCTCTAAGCTCCATGAAGCCTGGACGTATTGGAGTTTCATTTCACCCATTCCATTCACCGTCCGATATGACTTAAGGCTGGAGGACGTAAAATTAAAAAAAAAAAAAAAGCCACGCCCCTATTTTATGGCCAGCCATGCAGGGTAGACACATCAGTGGCGGATGATCCTTCTTCATCTGTTTGTTCTTCGTTCTGCATCTGTTTGTTCTTCGTTCTCCAAATTTGGTTGCTGTTCCCCTTCTTCAATGTCAGAAATTTCAAAATGTTCATGTTCACTATCTGAATCATCTTCTAAATTAATTATGAACCTATCACTAATTTCATCTGTTAATCCATCTTTCTCCCGATAAAACTGTTCTATCTTTTCAACCGGTTCACAAGCTCCCGCCAATTTTGTTCGGACTATCAAACAACAATTTTACCTCAACATGCTTAAATGATATGCTATGTTTCGAGATATTTTTTTTTAAATCTGTGCCCATATGTCTATAGCATTTAAATCACAATGATACGGAGCGTGGCCATGTATTTTCGCTATGCGATGTATTTCTTAAATTTTGAGACCGTCTTTTTTCAGCTATATTAAAACAAATGGGTAACAACTGATTAATAAACCAGTTTATAAATGTCTCAGTATCCATTTGTTCATGATAGTCTTTGCTTGATTGTGATTTAAAACTCAGAAGGGCGTTGGGAATGAAACGTGTCGAACCCCCCCGCTGTTCTTTGCCTATTGGGATGCGTAGTGGAAATTCAAAATCGTCCTCATCACTCTTCCACACTTTGATTTTCGTGTAATTTATATTGATCCAGGTTTCATCTAAGTAAATAATAGGAGCACCGGAAGTTCTTAGCTCTTTCATTTTTCTTAGAAACGCGACAATGTCTGGCCGTTCCATCAGAAACTTCCCTCCCCGGGAGTTCTTTACAAATCTAAATTTCATTTGGTGCAGTACTTTTCGCAAGCTCCATAAACTCCCGTTGAACATTTTTCTTTTTCTTTTTAGAACTTTATGTGTTCCAAGCCGGGCAGAAAATCAGTCCGATAGAGTGAATAAATAGATTGTCTCATTGCAGCGGTACGGAAAAAGTCAATTGCTGTTTTTGTGGGTTTTGCATTCGGACGTTTTTTACCAGCAGTCTCTATAAAATTACACTTCATTTTGTTCTTTAAGTATACCTTTCAAGTACGAGATGAAACAGCTGTAGCTGCAGCAGTTCTTTGAATTATGCTCGACACAGATATAGTTGGCTTACCACATTTTAGGGTATGAACCATAATCACAATTTGCCTACCATCTGATCTTATAGCTGTTCCCTTTCTTCCCACGCCTCCTAGAACTAACACAGACACTAACACTATTCCCAGCAAAATGTTTGAAATAATTACACAATTTTCAACTTCTAAAAACATTTTTCACATTTCTAACACGTTAACATCCGATACTTCACTTGCAACATCACTGATGCCTGCTTGTGCTTACCCTTATGCCACAGCAGGTAATTAGGGAATACTTTAAAAGGGCCTGACAATTTCAAGGAAAGAAACCCAGCGCACGTGCTAGACAAGGATAGTGCAAAAAAGTGATAATTTAAATCTCGTGCATTATAGTTAGTTAGTTTTTATTCATCCTTTTGATCATATTACATGATATAGGACACGTCAAGTACTTATAACTAAAAATTATACAATATACATATATACAACACAAGTTTGGAATGAAAATTCAACTGTATGTACAGTATAATAATAATAATAATAATAATAATAATAATAATAATAATAATAATAATAATAATAATAATAATAATAATAATAATAATAATAATAATAATAATAATAATAATAATAATAATAATAATAATAATAATAATAATAATAATAATAATAATAATAATAATAATAATAATAATAATAATAATAATAATAATAATAATAATAACAATAACAATAACAATAACAATAACAATAACAATAACAATAACAATAACAATAACAATAACAATAACAATAACAATAACAATAACAATAACAATAACAATAACAATAACAATAACAATAACAATAACAATAACAATAACAATAATAATAATAATAATAATAATAATAATAATAATAATAATAATAATAATAATAATAATAATAATAATAATAATAATAATAATAATAATAATAATAATAATAATAATAATAATAATAATAATAATAATAATAATAATAATAATAATAATAATAATAATAATAATAATAATAATAATAATAATAATAATAATAATAATAATAATAATAATAATAATAATAATAATAATAATAATAATAATAATAATAATAATAATAATAATAATAATAATAATAATAATAATAATAATAATAATAATAATAATAATAATAATAATAATAATAATAATAATAATAATAATAATAATAATAATAATAATAATAATAATAATAATAATAATAATAATAATAATAATAATAATAATAATAATAATAATAATAATAATAATAATAATAATAATAATAATAATAATAATAATAATAATAATAATAATAATAATAATAATAATAATAATAATAATAATAATAATAATAATAATAATAATAATAATAATAATAATAATAATAATAATAATAATAATAATAATAATAATAATAATAATAATAATAATAATAATAATAATAATAATAATAATAATAATAATAATAATAATAATAATAATAATAATAATAATAATAATAATAATAATAATAATAATAATAATAATAATAATAATAATAATAATAATAATAATAATAATAATAATAATAATAATAATAATAATAATAATAATAATAATAATAATAATAATAATAATAATAATAGTTTACTTGTAGTTAACATATTCAAACAATTCACCTATATTATAAAACATTAACATCATTAACATTAACAAAATTAATTGTCAAAGTAATCATAATGTTCTTTTATGCTATAAAAACAATGGAGTGAAAGAAGTTTATTGAGACAAATTCTAAATCGATGCAGTGCAGGTATTTGCTTCAGATAATTGGGTAATTTATTATAAAGCTGGAGGCCAGTATATACAAAACTTTTTTCAAAAGAACTAGTGCTATGTGTGATTACATGAAGGTTATCTTTTCTTCTGGTATCATGAGAATGTATCTGTGAGTTTGTTGTGTACATACTGAGATTATTTTTTATGTAGCATAATGTTTCATAAATGTAAATACAGGGGAGGGGCAATATATTTAATTCCTTAAATAATGGCCTACAACTGGTTCTTTTATTAACATGTAGTATTATCCTAATTGCCCGTTTTTGCATTTTAAAAATAGATTTTGCTCCTGTTGAATTACCCCAAAATAATATTCCAAAGCTAAGAACAGATTGAAAATATGCATGATATAAAGATATGACCGATTTCAAGTCCATGATATTTGAAATGACTGTGATGGCATAAATTATTTTACTCAGTTTTTGAGATAGTTTTTGAATGTGAGCCGACCACTTTAAATTATTACCCATACCCCTAGAAATTTTGTACTATCTGTGTATGAGATATATTTGCCCTGGAACTCTATAAAGGGATGACTGGCAAATGTATTTTGTTTATGATGAAAAGCTATTGCTGTTGTTTTTTCTGTATTTATTAATAATCTATTAATGTTGAACCAGTTTAGCAATTCAGACATTGTCTGTTCTATCTTAAATTTTAAGGATCTCAAGTTGTAACCAGAAATATATAAATTTGTATCATCAGCAAATAATGTTGGATAACTATTTTTTAAGGAACACAACATCTACCTAAGATGTTTCTGAAAGCCAAAAGCAAGCCGAAAGTTAAGCTTCAGGATAGCAGAATTGTAACACATACATGAGCAAATACAGTAGTAAAATACAAAAATAAAATACAAAATACAAATAACAATGGCAGTTGAGTTTTCCACCTACCTTGTGACTTGGTGACATCCTTCAAGATGTCAGCATTTTCTTGCAGCAAGATCGCAAGCTGAGCTTTATCAGAAAGAGTTGTTGTCACTTCTTTGGATACTACAGATTTCCTTTCCGATGTATAGTATCTTGCTTTTCTGCCCTTTGCGGACAGCCTTCTTAGATGCATAAAAATCACCTCAGTTTCAATATACGGTTCTATAATTCTCTTAATTCTTTCATCCACCAGGATCGATGGCAGACTATAACGATCATCATGGTACTTAGATTCTGCTAAACTATCTATTGATAATTGACTTGCTCTATCAATATGAAATACTGAATCAAACTCTTTAATTTCGTTGATAATGGCTGGTATAGAGGGGTCACTAACCAGAGCAATTATTGGAAGTGCGACTGCAATTTCCGATTCCTTGATTTGATAACGATCCATGATTATTCCTGCCAAGAAAGACAACATGTATTATATTAAAACAATGTAGAAATATGGGGATGTCAAATGTTAGTAATAAAATAACAGTTATACAAATAATTTGTGAAAGAGATGTTGGGATTGCCTAGGTATGTAAGGAGACAACGGTGGCAGAGAGGAATATCGTGATAAATATACAAAACAAATCTTTTTCTGAAATTTCCAAAACCATTAACAGAAGCAAAACTACAATGTTCTGCATAATTCAACGCTTCAAACAAACAAATAATGTTGTAAATAAATCTAGAAATGACGCTGCTTCTAAATTCACCACCAGAGACAGGAGGAAAATAATAAAAATGGTGAAACAGTCACTCTGTCTGAGATTAGAGGATGTCTTGAGCAATATTCTGGTACTGTGGTTGACACCAGAACAGTTGAACGGGGTTTAAATAGTACTGGGTACAATGCCCGCGTTCCTAAGAAGAAATCATATGTTAATAAGGTGAATAAGAAAAAGCGTATAGAATTTGCTAAACAGTATGTGGTAAAACCAACAGAATTCTGGGATAAGGTTCTCTGATTGGACGAGAGCAAATTCTGTTTATACAAGAGTGATGGACGTCTTAAAGTGTGGAGACTGCCAAATACAGAATGGGAACCTAAGAACATGGTAGCTACAGTGAAACATGGTGACAGTAGTGTAATGGTATGGGGCTGTATAGCTTCATCTGGCTTTGGGGAACTGGTGTTCATAGATGGGATCATGGACAAATTTGAATACAAGAGGATTCATGAAACCAATCTTAAAAATAGTGCAGAGAAGCTGGGATTAGGGCATGGTTATTACTTCCAGCAGGACAATGATCCGAAGCATACTGCTGTAATTGTAAGGCTTTGGATCGTGTACAACACTCCTCACACTTTGAAGACATCGCCCCAATCTCCAGATTTAAATTCTATAGAGAACATCTGGAAGGAACTCGAGGAGCGTGTGAGGAAGCATCACATCAGAAGCAAGGACCATCTGAAAAAACTTCTTCAAACAAAGTGGAGAAATATGGACTCTGCAGTCAAATACAGACAATGCCCAAATATTATCAGTAGTAATTCAAAGAAAGGGGATGATAACTAAATACTAGCTGTTCTCTGTTCGAATACTTATGTCCAGATATAAAGTAACCGTTTTATTTCTCTTTGTAGTACAAATTAGTTTGAGTTGCTATCTATGAGTTTATATCTTTAATGGAAGACTCAAGTACCAGTTGTATTTACGTATGCTTACTCTGCGTAGTTTTAAATAGTATAAGTAATAAATATGTTTACGTTCGAATACCGATGTTGGCCTCTGTAACTATGTAGCTATATACAAGCAACAGGTTATTTCTATAGACGTACTTATCTGTACTGTGTATTCCAGTGAAGATTAATATTAAAGTGACGATAATGCAAGAATAGTGATTAATTCGCCTTTCAGGTCATTGGTTTATGTTCGATGAATTACGTACCAGCACCTTTGAAATGTTGTAAACATTCTCTCTTATTTACCGGCGTTGTTTTGTTTCCTATGTCATGGAAGACTGTATTTTTACGTTCTCTACTACGTACGTAGTAAATAGAGAAGGTATTGCATTCCATCCCAGAATTCCTGTTTCTACAGGAAACAGATTTCTAGGTCCCGAGTTCGAATTTTGGCCAGTAAGTTACCTGGATAAGGTTTTCTTCGAGGTTTTCCCTTATTTTGAAAGATGCGTGTCGGGTAACTAGCTCTGTGGACTCTGAGACCACTTCAGCATCACCCAATTCATTCATCGTCCGATATGACTTAACGTTGGAGGACGTAAATTAAAATAAAAAAGACAAGACTTCCAAGGACGACACAACATTTTGAAAGAAAAAAAACTTCACATACTTCTCCCACCCGAACAGCACTCGGCGTTTTCCTCTACAAAATAATTGTTCACGAAAGTGATTGCCTCTTCATTTGACGAACATCTCTGTCCTCCGAGCGCAATTTTCAGATGAGGGAACAAAAAGAAGTCGCTTGGGGCTAGATCTGATAAAGCAGTTGAAACCGTAATTCGTGGATTTTCGCCCCATTGTAACCGCTGAGTTGTGAGACGGTGTGTTGTCTTGGTGAAACAGAATGTTCTTTTTCTCCAAATGTGGCCTTTTTTACGCAAGTTCTACCTTCAGCTTGTCAAGTAATGATACGCAGTATGCTCCTGTAATGGCTTTTCCTTTTTGAAGATAATCGATTAAAATAACTCCATGACTATCCAGCCGGCTCCCTCTTTGCAGTCCACTGTTTGGACTATATTTTTGTTTCGGACGTACAATGGTGTACCGAAGTTTCGTCTACAGTAATTAGTCGGCGCTAAAACTCGGATTTATTGCACCTAAACTACGCCAACAGAGCGTTGGTAATGTTCATTCGAACACGTTCTTGGTCTAACGTGAACAAACGCGGCACCCAACGCGCGGACAGCTTTCTCATGTCTAAATGTTAGTTTAATATGTGACAAACTCGTTCTTTTGACATGTTCATAGCCTCTGCTATCTCTGTCACTTTAATTCGGCGGTCGTTTAGCACCATTTGGTGAACTTTGGTGATGTTTTTATTGGTAGTTGCACTTTTTGGACGTCCCGAACGTCCATCGTCTCCCAAGCTCTTAAGGCCACGTTTAAATTCAGCTGCCCAAAATGTCACTGTGGTAAATGATGGTGCAGAGTCCCCATGCATAGAATCCATCTCATCTTTGATTTGCGTAGGCGTATTGCTTTTCAAATATTTTCTGGGTTGTAAAGCGCCATGTTGTGAAACATTTGAAATATTTTCGTGTTTCTTTTTTTCTGTGTGAGGCTGTATTAAAGATATACTGGTGTGCTATATCTAAGTAAATAGCTAAATGTTTTTTTCGCAGATTGCGACCTACGTTGATGTATTGTGGACTACTGTCGTTCCAAGGAGAAAAAAAAAAGCATTGAAATATTAACAGTTCCAGTCTAGAAGCCCTTCCTCTACTGCTAGAGCTGCTTATAGAAAGCGATGAACGACCCATCGACCAAGCAGCCTTCTGTAGTTTATGTAGCGCTCACTCCTTTGACCCTTTCAGTCCCGGCGTTCATTATAATGGACTTAAGCCTTTTTATCTATGTGTAATGGTATTAACTATTTTTTTCCTACTATATTCTTGTTATACTGTCATTAACCAATTAAACATATGCTTTTGAGATGTTCTGAATTGTAAAAAATTATTTTTCACAATTTACATTGTACATTTTTTTTGTAAGAAAGAGGCAAAATCATGCAACCACACGCAACGTCAGTATTCAATCACAGAGATTATTTTACTTGGACCCTCCCGCATCATTTACCACAGAAACATTTGACTGTGGTTGCCGAAACTCGAACTCACGACCTCCAGCTTTGAGTGGATGACCAGTACTCTGCGTGACGCCGTAACGATCATGGCTATTCAAGTCAGTTCTTTGAAAATGTCCGGGACGGCCTCATGAAAATCGGTTTCGAATTAGAGGAAGAACGTCATAAGTATCCAAACAATTCGGGACTGAAAAGGTTAATAAAGCATCCGCGCCATCTGGCCGGCATCACCATACATAAGAAATACGAGGGCTGTTCAATAAAGAATGATCACACTTTTTTGACAACGTACCTTTACTCATCCTCATAATTTTGATGGTCCTTCTCAAAATAGTCTCCTCTGAATGCGATGCACTTGTCTCAGTGTTTCTGTCAGTCTTCAAAGACATGCTGGAAACCATTTTTGAGAGATCCTTCAAAATCGCCTCCGCAGTCTTTACCACTGCTTCTGATGATGGAAAATGTCTCCCAGGAAGGCGTTTCTTCAAGTTAGGGAATACAAAAAGTCACATGGGGCTAAATCCGGACTATAGGGAGGGTGAGGGATGTACTTTACGTTGATTTTTGCAAGATATTCAGCAACAACATTGACAATATGCGACCGCGCATTATCGTGGTGCAGCATCCAGCCTGCTTCACGGAAATGTGGTCTTTTGCGCCTGATATGGACTTGCAATGTTTTCAGGACATCCCTGTAGTATTGTCCAGTTACTGATGTGTGTGCAGGTACAACATGCTGATAAAACATTCCATGAATATCAAAGAATGAGATGACCATAACTTTCCCAGCAGAAGCAACCACTTTTGCTTTTTTGGGGGTTGGTGATGAAGGAGATTTCCACACTGAGCTTTGCTGTTTGCTCTCAGGATCACAATGATGTAGTCAAGTTTCATCAGCAGTGATTACGTTTGAAAGAAACTCCGGATCTTCCTCTAACATCAACTTTAACTGCATGCAGACCTGCATACGAATGTCCTTTTGTTCGGGAATCAACAGTCTTGGAACCCATCGCACACAAACACGTCTCATGTGTAATGTTTCTGTCACCAACGTGTGGGTGGCATCCAATGAAATGTTCAGTATTTCAGAAAGTGATCTTAAGGTAATTCGTCGATCCTCTCTTACAATGGCAGCAGCAGTGTTGATGTTTTCTTCTGTAAGAGCAGTAACTGGAGCACCGGGTCCACCTTCCTTTGAAATTGATTGTTTCCTCTCTTTAAACATTTTAAACCACATTGGAGCCTTGCTGTAGGGAAGAACACTCTCCATAGCCCTCCTGTAACATTGTATAGACCTCAACTGAAGATTTGTTGAGACGAAAGCAGAATTTTCTCGCGTGTTACTTCCATTACAGTGGTAGGCGATACTGAACATGTCTGAACTTGCCTGGTTCTCACAGGCGGGAACCAGGAGTACCAACAATGAAACTACTACGGCGTGTTTGTTTCACATTAAGCTAACAGAATAAAATAAGTTTGAGTTTTAATGCGAAAAATTATGACCGTAAAAAAATTATGATCGTTTTTTATTGAACAGGCCTCGTAATTCTGAAAGATGAGATGGAAAGAATATTGTGGTATATCGGAAATCTTCCAGAATTCCTCTACTGACCAGGGAAAACCACAGATAATTTAACTCCAGAGTAGGCTTTCGACGGCAGTCAAATCGGGGCCTTCTGAGTACGGACGTCACACATTACCGCAGAGCATTCTCGGTAGGTTGTGTACAAACTAAACACATCTCTTGATTTGATATAATTGATCATAAAATGGGCGAAAGAATCATTTTATATAGCGTGTATAGTATAACAAAGATAGAAAGAAATTGTAATTAATGGAGACGCTTGTTGTAGGATTTTTAACACAGAGAACTTTACGGTAGTCGCGTTACGGTCGGCAAAACATACGCCTAATGATACTTGTAGGCTTTGGAATAAAACAAATGCCAGACAAGAAGCAAACACGGGTACATGCATAAGGGAAAAAGTTGGTACAAGTCTCCCGCCATCCACGTTTTGATACTATCTTGTAAAGCACTAAATCAAATCCCTGCTTTCTGAGATTCACCCGACCTGCGACCTGCGACCTGCCGGTGCTATGGCCTTTCGAACGCCTCATTAATTTGAAGTTACATGAACTGTATCGCGTAATGTTGAAAATGTCGGCTGGGTTACACGAACCTGAAGGTCGACCTGTCAATTAATTAGGCCAAAAAAGTAAGATAATCTGCACGGAAAGGAAAGTAAACTCAAGGTTACCAAAAATTTGATTTATCCTGCCTAATTTAAACTGCAATTTAGGACTTGGATACTTAGTATTGACAATTTGTACAAGGGCTGTTCAATAAAGAATGATCATAATTTTTTACAGTTATAAATTTTCGCACTAAAATTCAATCTTTTTATATTCTGTTAGCTTAATGTGAAACAAACAAGCCGTAGTCGTTTCATTGTTGGTACTCCTGGTTCCCGCCTGTGAGAACCAGGCAAGTTCAGACATGTTCAGTATCGTTTACCGCTGCAATGGAGGTAACACGCAGTTAAAGTTGATGTTAGAGGAAGATCCGAAGTTTCTTTCAAACGTAATCACTGCTGATGAAACTTGGCTACATCATTTTGATCCTGAGAGCAAACAGCAAAGCTCAGTGTGGAAATCTCCTTCATCACCAACCCCCAAAAAAGCAAAAGTGGTTGCTTCTGCTGGGAAATTTATGGTCATCTCATTCTTTGATATTCATGGAATGGTTTATCAGCATGTTGTACCTGCACACACATCAGTTACTGGACAGCGATGTCCTGAAAACATTTCAAGTCCATATCAGGCGCAAAAGACCACATTTCCGTGAAGCAGGCTGGATGCCGCACCACGATAATGCGCGGTCGCATATTGCCAATGTTGTTGTTGAATATCTTGCAAAAATCAACGTGAAGTGCATCCCTCACTCTCCCTATAGTCCGGATTTAGCCCTATGTGACTTTATCTATTCCCTAACTTGAATAAACGTCTTCGTAGGAAGCATTATCCATCATCAGAAGCAGTGGTGAAGGCTGCGGAGGTGATTTTGAAGGATCTCTAAAAATTGTTTCCAGCATGTCTTTGAAGACTGGCAGAAATGCTGGGACAAGTGCATTGCATTCAGGAGAGACTATTTTGAGAAGGATCAACAAAATTATGAGAATGAGTAAAGGTACGTTGTCAAAAAAAAAAAATTGTGATCATTCTTTATGGAACAGCCGTCCTATATACTGGCGCGTTCAGTTCCTAAACCTTCCAAAGGGCCCATAGAAGCTGATTCCATGTGATAAAGCAAGAAAAGGTGTAGAGAAAAGGTCGCTGACACATTCTCCTTTTCATAGTTGTTTAGGGGTAGCCACATCTTCGAACATATTTTTAATTAAATTATAAGTCTATGAAGGTGTTGCCAAAGTACATATTTTGTTTTCATCCGTACGCTCATTCAAAAATGCAAATACCTTGGCAATGCAACTATGCCACGCTCTCCCCCTCCACAATAGACACCAGCTATAATTTTGTTTTTAGTGTGAGTTTGCATTGTTGTATTTATTACGTAATAATTACATTAGACTCAGTATTCGTATTACACTTTTTCTTTCAAGTGAACCCCACAAGACACATTAGAATGCTAAAAATAAAATACTAAGCTAAATTATTGTGCTGCTGGGTTTAGGTGCAAGTTTCAAAGCGTCGTGAAGATGCAAGAGTACGTCTTCTGCTGAAGTACGTTAATGGTATAAGGAAGTTAAGCTGGGCTTCCTTGTCATCGATTTCCATGAATGTTATACAGGATTACTTGTCTGTGTAAGCGAAAATATGAGTTAGGATTTATTATATCAGCTATACTTTCTGTAAGTGATAACAATATCAAGAGAAAATGAGATGAATGTCAGTTCTGATTCAGATGAGGCACCTACTGCTGTGCTTTAGTTTCAAGAACAGTATTTTCCTGACGTTCCATTTGCCTGTCAACAAGTTCTAGATTCTTCTCACTACATTATTTATAACAGAGGAGCGACCACGCTTTGCATGAGTACCATTTAACGGCATGCCAGAGAACTTGTGTTTGGGAGCAGAAGGACGTGACTTCCTTCAACAGGGAACACCAGTAATACGTGTTTTATGATTGCAGCAGGTTGTCAAAATGTTTTACTTCTTCAGAGTTAAACCCGAGCTACATGCAAGACGTTGAACAGTACGTGCTTTGTAAGTTATTAGCTGTCCTTTATGGCGTTTAGCATTTATCATTTATCTGTTTCATTTCTATGGTAGAGGTGCTTATGCTACCTTTCTTAATTTTTTTTTTAGAGAAGTCGGAAAATAATTACAGCTTAAAGTATTGGACACGTTAATTTTATCCACGATTTTATAAAAGTTTTGGTTATCGTTGTTATGGTAATATTCCCAATCCACTCGTAGTACTACGTTGCTGAGACTATAATTACTCATTGTTAATGTAATTACCAGTGTAATCTTTCATGAGCAAGTAGTGCAATTGCGGTAAAGTAGGGAAAAATTTAGTATTTTTAGCAACAATGACGAAAATGAAAAAGTGAATTTGTAAAATGGAGTGAGTTCATAATGCATTTTTTGTTGTTGAAAATATTTTTACTTTCTTATTGCGAAAATTCATTCTGAAGAATTCTTCGGAAATACATGTTTTGGCTCCTTAAAAACAAGTTGGAAGGTATACGAGCATGTGATGTGTGTATAATGAGAAAGAACAGCGTTAAAAAGAACCTGTAAAACTCGCACAAATAGCAAAATTATTAGATATAGCATGTTCCAAAATTACAATACCAAGTTAAAATAAAAAGTCTTCGCAAAACAATCTACCATTTATGTGGAAAGATTTTTATTATTTACATTTAATTTTCTCAAAACTTCCTAAATGCCATTTTATTAAAATACCACAAACTTAATATATTTACGCGATAAATAACTGATGGCCCTTCTCAAAATAGTCTCCCCTGAATGCGATGCACTTGTCGCAGCCTTTCTGCCAGTCTTCAAAGAGATGCTGGAAACCATTTTTGAGAGATCCTTCAAAATCGCCTCCGCAGCCTTCACCACTACTTCTGATGATGGATAATGCCTCCCACGAAGATGTTTCTTCAAGTTAGGGAATAGAGAAAAGTCACATGGGGCTAAATCCGAACTATAGGGAGGGTGAGGGACGCACTACACGTTGATTTTTGCAAGATATTCAGCAACAACATTGGCAATATGCGGCTGTGCATTATCGTGGTGCAGCATCCAGCCTGCTTCACGGAAATGTGGTCTTTTGCGCCTGATATGGACTTGCAATGTTTTTAGGACATCCCTGTAGTGTTGTCCAGTTACTGATGTGTGTGCAGGTACAACATTCTGATAAACCATTCCATGAATATGAAAGAATGAGATGACCATAACTTTCCCAGTAGAAGCAACTACTTTTGCTTTTTTGGGATTGGTGATGAAGGAGATTTCCACACTGAGCTTTGCTGTTTGCTCTCAGGATCAAAATGATGTAGCCAAGTTTCATCAGCAGTGATTATGTTTGAAAGAAACTCCGGATCTTCCTGTAACATCAACTTTAACTGCATGTTACCTCCATTACATGGGTAGGCGATACTGAACATGTCTGAGCTTGCCTGTTTCTCACAGGCGGGAACCAGGAGTACCAACAATGAAACTACTACGGCGTGTTTGTTTCACATTAAGCTAACAGAATATAATAAGATTGAATTTTAGTGCGAAAAATTATGACCATAAAATAATTATGATCATTCTTTATTGAACAGCCCTCGTAGATAACATTAGATTTTGTAAACATATAGTTTATTTGTTTGTAGAAACAGCCATTTTCGAGATTATTTTTGTTATTGGTATGGTATTTTTGATAGCTTTTAATTTTTGGAATTATGCCACTAATCACTTATTTGGTTCTTACTATCTCAAGAAAAGAACTAATATTTCAAAGCTACCAAATAGTGAGCCTTTTTTAACGTTTAACTACCGCTTCAGTCTCTCTAAATCCCTTGTACCTATAAACAAATGTGTAATGAAACTATTTCTGCAGACTTTTATCTTTATCGTTCCGTGGTAGTTAAAAATATAAGCCATTACAAGAACAGTTTACGGGAGCTAATGGATTGGTGCATAAGTACTAGCGCTCTTTTCTGACCTTTGTTTTAGTTTAGGCTCCTGGAGTTGAAAAATATTCATATGTTTAATGATTTAAGAATCGATATGCAAAGGTTAAAATGAATAAGAAAAAAATTGTTAAAATTCAGTAGGACATGACATGACGCAACATGTAAGTGATATGATGTGAATGTTTTATGATTAGTAATTTTAAAAATGAGATTACGTAGTGTGTGACGTGGACCAGTGAAAATTAAGTTTCATTGGTAGTGATGGCAACGAGAGAAGGAAAAATCAATAATTTTGGTAAAACAGCTAGGAAAGAAAGCGCCTTTTGATGGGAGAACTTTTTAAGATAAACAGACGTGAATTCAGTGCCGCGACGAAACCTGTAAAAGAGTTAATATCAGTTTTATGTTAATTGTAATCAAGGTAAACAATACTATTGTCACGTTTTAACCGAAAAATTGTATAAATAATAGAAATTAAATTGAATATCTTGATATTTTTAAAGTAAAAGTAATTTATTGTCATCGAAGTATATTTAGAAAATTTATACATTCACTCGCGACTACGTCTGAAAATTCAAGAGTTCTCCTAGCTCAAACTGAAGCAGATCCGGAGAATTTATTGGACCAAGAAGAGTTAGCAGCTCATGGCTTCGTCAGCGTCATCCCGAGGGCTGAACACAAGCCACAACCCCAGTCACAACGTGGGACATCAGGTGAGAATAATCCCGTTCCACATGATCGCCACAACGCGACGTTTTGAGAACAGCATCTTCACATCAGAACCACAATTCTTGTACCACTTTTAATCGAGAGTTTTGGTACAAAATTAAATGCATTGACAATACTTTTTATGTCATTCCATGGAGAATTGTGTGCTCTACAAAAGTTTGTTTTTTCTTTCAATCGAAGTGTGGCAGCTATCACAAAATCTATAAAAAATGCTCTGTGTTGTCGATTTGACACTCCATTTTACTGACCAGGAAAAGCTATATAATTATACAAACTCTAAACACGATATTTTAAAGAGCAGATAATTTGCTATCGATTAATATAAAACGCACTGCCAAAGTTACTTTGCTGGCAAAACTTTCACTTAAAAAAGAAACAAAACAAAAAGCAATCACCACGGCTTATAGACCAACTCATTACATAAAAATAAACGATAGAGGCCGGGGGTAGGCAAATGAACGTTTACACGACATTTGTGTCTGCATGACTCGCAGGAGTTCTGTGAAGCATAAGGCTACAATTGGATTTATGTCAAGAATGTGTTTGGTTTCTTAATTATCCTGCCGGTGTGACCATCTTAGTGCTACATTTGGGAAACTCGACGCTCATTTTCGATGACATACAGACACTGAAATTTTAAGAGGAACGCAGAACTTCCTCTACTACAGATAGGATAAATGACTCAGTCAGTTTGCTAACCGAACAGTTCAAAGAGAACGATGCTCCTGCCATAGTTTGCTTGTTACATTAGATTCCATAACCGAGTGTTATGCAAGAAATGGCCCCCTAGCCAAGTCAAGATTCCTTATAAAGCCTAGTTGGGAATTCAGGAAAAAAGTGGTGCATGATGGCTACAGGCAAAGGTCTAGTCCTCGGCATTAAACCTGAAAGAGAGGTCATAGATCTGGAGCACTGTGCATCTCCATTGCGATACTATCTAGTCACGAGAAACAATACATTTCCGTGTTTTACAACACCCTCAGCTTTGCTCTAAGGAAGAACAGTGTCCAAATACCTGTACCAAAATACCAGCAAACTGGGTCCACGAATCTTTACGAATAATCGTTCCATCTCATCGCATTCTTTCTTGTAAACTTCAGATATTCATACGAAGTCTGTTCAATAAAGAATGATCACAATTTGTTTACGGTCATAACTTTTCGCACTAAAGTTCAATCTTATTGTGAAACAAACACGCCGTAGTAATTTCATTGTTGTACTCCTGGTTCCCGCCTGTGAGAACCAGGCAAGTTCAGATATGTTCAGTATCGCCTGCTATGGAGGTAACACGCAAGGAACAATATGCGGCTTTGAAATTCTGCTTTCGTCTCAACAAATCTTCAGTTGAGGTCTATACAATGTTACAGGAGGTCTATGGAGAGTCTGTTCTTCCCTACAGCACAGCTCGAAGGTGGTTTAAAATGTTTACAGAGGAGAGACAATCAATTTCAAAGGAAGGTGGACCCGGTGCTCCAGTTACTGCTCTTACGGAAGAAGACATCAACACTGCTGCTGCCATTGTGAGAGATGATCGACGAATTTCCTTAAGATCGCTTTCTGAAATACTGAACATTTCATTGGGTGCCACCCACACGTTGGTGACAGAAACATTACACATGAGACGTGTTTGTGCGCGATGGGTTCCAAGACTGTTGATTCCCGAACAAAAGGACATTCTTATGCAGATCTGCATACAGTTAAAGTTGATGTTAGAGGAAGATCCGGAGTTTCTTTCAAACGTAATCACTACTGATGAAACTTGGCTACATCATTTTGATCCTGAGAGCAAACAGCAAAGCTCAGTGTGGAAATCTCCTTTATCACCAATCTGCCCCCCCCTCGAAAGCAAAAGTGGTTGCTTCTGCTGAGAAAGTTATGGTCATCTCATTCTTTGATATTCATGGAATGATTTATCAGCATGTTGTACCTGCACACACATCAGTAACTGGACAATACTACAGGGATGTCCTGAAAATATTGCAAGTCCATATCAGGCGCAAAAGACCACATTTGCATGAAGCAGGCTGGATGCTGCACCACGATAATGCGTGGCCGCATATTGGCAATGTTGATGCTGAATATCTTGCAAAAATCAACGTGAAGTTCATCCCTCACCCTCCCTATAGTCCGGAGTTAGCTCCATGTGACTTTTCTATTCCCTAACTTTAAGAAACGCCTTCGTGGGAGACATTATTCATCATCAGAAGCAGTGGTGAAGGGTGCGGAGGCGATTTTGAAGGATTTTTCAAAAATGGTTTCCAACATGTCTTTGAAGACTGACAGAAACGCTGGGACAAGTACATCGCATTCAGGGGAGACTATTTTGAGAAGTTCCATCAAAATTATGAGGATGAGTAAAGGTACGTTGTCAGATAAAAAGTGATCATTCTTTATAGAACAGCCCTCGTACTTAGAGGCTAATTTAACTATAATTGTATAACTTTGGTTTCAAATCAAGCGAGACTATTGTCGCGAACAATAGCAACCTCATAAGGTGAGATAAATGACAGTTGAACAGGAAGTATACAATGTATTTGTATGAATAGTAAAATGGTTACGAAAATAAACGGCAGTATCTAGAGAAATCATGGGAATGTAACATATGATCCTTTTCTAACACGCAAGTTATATAGTGTGCCCTTCACGAAGAAAATCGTGATAAGTGATTACAAAACTTTGGCAAGTTTAAAAGAAACGAGATTTTGTTACGATTTCTTGCCTTAAGGTTAGTGGTGGTTATCCATACTTCGTTAATTGGAAGAAAACGAAGAGGGCATCGTAAACTGTGCGCTCCACGTTGGTGGTATTTCCCCGCGAGTTCCTTTCACTTCACATTTTGGGAATTTCATGGACGAAACTTTACCTGCTGACGCCTAACAAAGTAACAGAACTTAGATGATTATTTTGA
This sequence comes from Mantis religiosa, assembly GCA_030765055.1. NCBI lineage: Eukaryota > Metazoa > Arthropoda > Insecta > Mantodea > Mantidae > Mantis > Mantis religiosa. The sequence goes on from CM060956.1 coordinate 10,212,013, forward strand.
AAATAAGAGAGTTCAACTTTAATTAAATTCTAATCATATTTAGTCTAGGAGATATCTCAAAGGCAAATAGTCGCTCTGGGTGGCTCTGGTGTACTGAACCCAAGGTCACGTGTTCAGTTCCCACCCGGATCGATGGGCTGACTTTGTGCCACACTTTTGCATTTTTGGAAACCTCTTCTTCCAATTTAACGTTAATAAAGAAACGCTTACTTCAATAAAGAATGATCAATGAAATGCAAATGAAAGTTCATATAGTGTAATTTGGAATATTTGTCCCAAGGAGATCTTTGTTTCAGCAAAAAAGATTAACATGCCTGTGGCAGAAGCTATATCCCTTGTAAATCAAGGACAGCTTTTGACTGAATTGGCAAAGAAGTCAGAAATTTCTCGTCTTTCCACCACAATAAATAAACGCAGAGATGAACGTCGTGTCAAGCAGAGTGTTCGACGACACTTAGATACAGAAATCAAAAGGAGAAATGCAACAAGAGTGGCAAATGTCATCAAAGAAGATTTGAGGCTGAAAGGAGAGGGACTGTTGTATTCTGCAGGAGAATTCTAATGAGTGAATGAAGAGCAATATTACACAAATATAAATATCTGTTAACAAATCTCCACTTATCTTAAGAAGTTGATGTTAGTACTTCTTTCTTCTTTCTAAGATCGATTTCGAAGGCACATTGCATTCGTCTTCAGTTCATTATAAACAAACTCTGTTGTTAAGGAAATCTCGGTTACCATGTTTTTTCTTTTGTTATGTTATGTTTTCAGAATTACCAACATCTGAAGACGAAACAAACCTAAAAACAGAACCAATTGCCGGTATATCAAAATTCATTACGTGATGCATATTTTTTAAAATAAATATTTTTCCCCACACTATTAAATCTATGGGAACATTTAATTGTTTTAATAATTCAGGATTTATTTCATGGTTAAATGACCAAAAATGATCTGCTACGGCTGATTTATCAGTTTGTTTATACTTAATGTTACGAAAATGTTCTTTTGTTCTGGTTTCTAAATTACGTTTTCCCTTTCCAATATAAACTTGATCACAATCTAAACAATTAAATTGATAAATACCAGAATTTTTTATTGTTAGGAATTTTATCTTTTTTAGAAAATTGTAATACATTTTTAATACTATATTTATTTTGAGAAACTAAAGTTATACCAACTTCTTTAAAAGTTTTTTGAAAATGTTTATTAACCCAAGAATGGTAAGTAAATTTTTTAAAATTATAATCACCCTTAATTTTTTAAGGATAGAAATATCAATAACAGTTTTTTTTATATTTAAATTTTTCAATCCTCTTTTGTATAAAATCACTATTAAAACCATTAATTAAAGCAGTATTAATAATATGTTTATATTCTTTATTAAAATCCTCTTTATTCAGGGGTATATTTATTAATCTATAAATCAAACTATTGAAAACAGCAAATTTATGTGAAGAGCATATTTCCAATAAGTGTGTTCCAAAACGTTAAATAGTTTTTTCTCCATATAACAATTTGCATGCCTTGGGGTAAGCTTTTTTTTGCAGTAAATATTGATAAATAAAGTGGAAATTTTCAGAATGGCGTGAGTATAGAAAATTGTGTCAAAGAAACGTAACTACTTAACTTGATTATCAAGCTGTATAGATCTGTGCTTCTTAATTCGACGGATTTCCATTTTAAGGTCGATTTCCAAGAGGAGCTGAACTGAAATCCATCATCACGATTAAGCGTGCTCCTTTCAGAGGAAATCGCCAAAGCCTCCTTAATTCTCCGCTCCCAGTAACTGTTGCATTTTGCCAAGATGGTCGTCTCCCGAAAGTTGGCTCTATGTCGTTATCAAAACAATGCTCTGCCAGCCCAGACTTCTAAGGCTGAACTAAACGAATGCTCCGTTCATGTTATATTATTCTGGTAGCGATAGTCCTTCCGGTTTGTCCTACATACGATGTCCCACATTCACAAGGATTACGATACACTCCCGGAACTTGGAGGTCTATCTGGTCTCAACAGATGTTTAATCTTCGGAGGTAGCTTTTGGATGGTCCTGATGTTGTATTTGGCGAGAATTCTGCTGATTCTGCCGGATAGATTGCCGGTAAACGAGATGTGGGCTGTAGCGGTAGTCTTATCTGACGCTTGCTGTATTACAGGTTTCCCTTTCCTAGCTTTGGTGATCGAGACTGCTGATTCTGCCGGACAGATTGCCGGTAAACGAGATGTGGGCTGTAGCGGTAGTCTTATCTGACGCTTGCTGTATTACAGGTTTCCCTTTCCTAGCTTTGGTGATCGAGGCTGCTGATTCTGCCGGATAGATTGCCGGTAAACGAGATGTGGGCTGTAGCGGTAGTCTTATCTGACGCTTGCTGTATTACAGGTTTCCCTTTCTTAGCTTTGGTGATCGATACTGCTGATTCTGCCGGACAGATTGCCGGTAAACGAGATGTGGGCTGTAGCGGTAGTCTTATCTGACGCTTGCTGTATTACAGGTTTCCCTTTCCTTGCTTTGGTGATCGAGACTGCTGATTCTGCCGGACAGATTGCCGGTAAACGAGATGTGGGCTGTAGCGGTAGTCTTATCTGACGCTTGCTGTATTACAGGTTTCCCTTTCTTAGCTTTGGTGATCGATACTGCTGATTCTGCCGGACAGATTGCCGGTAAACGAGATGTGGGCTGTAGCGGTAGTCTTATCTGACGCTTGCTGTATTACAGGTTTCCCTTTCCTAGCTTTGGTGATCGAGACTGCTGATTCTGCCGGACAGATTGCCGGTAAACGAGATGTGGGCTGTAGCGGTAGTCTTATCTGACGCTTGCTGTATTACAGGTTTCCCTTTCCTAGCTTTGGTGATCGAGGCTGCTGATTCTGCCGGATAGATTGCCGGTAAACGAGATGTGGGCTGTAGCGGTAGTCTTATCTGACGCTTGCTGTATTACAGGTTTCCCTTTCTTAGCTTTGGTGATCGATACTGCTGATTCTGCCGGACAGATTGCCGGTAAACGAGATGTGGGCTGTAGCGGTAGTCTTATCTGACGCTTGCTGTATTACAGGTTTCCCTTTCCTTGCTTTGGTGATCGAGGCTGCTGATTCTGCCGGACAGATTGCCGGTAAACGAGATGTGGGCTGTAGCGGTAGTCTTATCTGACGCTTGCTGTATTACAGGTTTCCCTTTCCTAGCTTTGGTGATCGAGGCTGTTGATTCTGTCGGATAGATTGCCGGTAAACGGGATGTAGGCTGTAGCGGTAGGCTTATCTGACGCTTGCTGTATTACAGTAGCTTTGGTGATGGAGGCTTTAATGTCATATTCGGAGTAGCCGTTTTGAGGGAAAGTGAGTCTCAGATGCTGTAATTCCTGTTTTAAGTGGCTGGGATTAGAGATAGACAAAGCTCTGTGGGCTAGTGTATTGAAACTTATGATGAAAACTTTAGGCGTTCAGGTAGAGATCGGTGTGTGTAGACTTGCGGTATACAGCATGCCCCAGTATACCGTTGTTTTTTTAAACAAGAATGTCCAGGAATGGAAGAGTTCCATCCTTCTCCACTTCTATGGTAAACTGTATTTGAGGTCGAAGGCTGTTGAGAGGGGCAAGAAAGCTAGGCAAATTGTCTGATCCTTGTGGCCAGATTACAAAAGTGTCGTCCACGTATCTATAGAAATGAGATAATATCTAATAATATTATAATATTACAATAACATTGATATATAATCATCTTTGCACCTGGCTGGCTGCCCAAGAAGAAAGTGGGCGCATTTGTCGCCAGGAAAGCTTCAGGTCTTATTTCAGCCCTCTAATTTAATTCTAAAATAAATAATTTTTAGTTTAAAAGCTATTTAATATAAGGCAGTGAAACTTATACCACCAGTATATTATGACAGGTGTAACTTAATCTAAAAGTTTCATTAAAATTGTTTAATTACGTAAAAAAAATCCATTTGCTACCAGAGTGTCTCCTTAAGTTTCGAAAGTGTTTACATAAGAAGCCCTCATTTGTTTATATCTCTAGGAGCCAGTGCGTTGTCATATGTAAATTTTTGGTCGTCTGTATTTGAAGATCGAAATGGTAAATACACAAAAGGAGCCTTGTCAGACGTACATCTCTGATGGATCAATACGCTATTCATACTAATGACAGTCCTTTAATACGCCAACTTCGTTATGCATGAGAAAGAAAGTCATTTTGGCTTGTTAAATTAAAATCGATGTTCTTGAGGCTTCAACATGATAAGGCCAGCCATTTATACAAACTCTAAGTACCTATATGTACCCGTTGCGGAACATTGACGCAATCGAAAAGAAGATAGATCCCCATACCAAGAGTGCTTAGTGATTACTGCACTTATTCTATTGCAACATCTCTTGAAAGATCATTAGGAAAGAATCTAACATTCACATTTGTGGATCCTATAGAGTATTTGACCAACTCTACAATGTACACTGGGGAGGGGGGAAAATCGCTGTGTTGAATTTATATGATATTATTTTTTCTTTTCTACGTATTCTTCTAAAACTGTTCATTAAAAAGCGTTTTCCTCTAATTATTTGTAATCGAGATAAACTTTTATTACACATTTACACGTTCGTTCTAGGTACAGACATGATATAATAGCCTTAAGGAAAAGTCATATTTTCAAGAAGTAGATCGTAATATGATGAGTGACTAAGAGTAGCCGGAACAGTCTATCTAACCAATGTTAAAATGAGACTTTTCTGGGGCGCTTAGCTCAAGAACTACCGAATGCATCAATTTGAAACTTTTACTTGTTATTTTATAACACTTCCAAAATTCAGTAAAGATAATAGATCTTGTTTTGGAGTTTTAATAAAGAATATGTGATTTTTTAAATAAATATCTTGAACTTACTTCTAAAAATATCCAAGATTTTTTTTTTAATTCAAATATTCATATAACTTTCAACAAGTACGTTTAAAAACAGCTGAAATATTTCTTTAATTCCAGAAAAAAATGTAGACTTGTAGCTGCAGCAGTTTTATAGATGAGAGCACCCAAAGTTCAAAAATAAAACAGAGAAAAACATCATTAAAGTTTTGCTTTGTTGGAACTACACCTCAGAATTTCCCCAAATCCATATTCTGTATTTTTTCATCATCAGGATCCTTCCTCTTTCGTTTTTCACTCCTTCTCTTCTTCCTAGACTCCTTGGTCATTTTCTCTATGGTATTATTAATTATTTTGTTAAATTTGGCGGGGGGGGGGCGCGCTGGTAAATTGAGAACAACAGCCAATGTCTTACCTACCTCAATTCCCTTGTCAATGTTTCTCAAGTCATAAGCAAACATTACATTTACTTCTGCACCACTTTCAATTGTTCTGGATGTTTCAAATGTATATTCTTTATCACACTTTTGACAACTGATCGATAATGTAGCTAATAATCTATTTATTTTCTTGGTGTCCTGTGATATAAACACAATTTTTATTTTCACAAAATTTACACTGTACAAAGTTTCTATATCTATTAACTGAAAAATTGTTGATCTAATATCATTATTACTTTAGTTAAATTGTCATCACTGCAATTACACAACGAAGAAACTAATTTTGGTTTGAAGAACCAATTTTTACTTCACATTTATCGCCAATGTTTGAGGTTAGGTTTGACGAAGTCAATATATTGTCACGTATTACTACTCTTTTTCCATTTTAGGGGTTGTAACTCTTTTATTATGTAATTGGGAATACTTAAACTGTTTATATGGGTTCCCATGGCAATTTATTACACCAAAATTACTGCTTCTTCCCATTTTGAAGACAGCACTAGTAATTCAAAACATACTAAACAAAGCATGGAATAATTAACATCAGATGCACAGATTAATATTAATAGACAAAACAAAGACTTCCTTTACTAATAAGGGTGCACTCTAGAATATATCTTCAATAAGGTTACAACAAGGAGAGAACACAGTTACAAATTGCTAATAGGGGGCGTGGCACACTGTGCAGCCTTTTAAAAATGAGTCTATTTAGGACTTTTAAAACTATGGGACAGGAAAATAAATATCGTATTTCGCTTCTAAAAAATCAGGGAAGATTATTTTGGCAATAATTAATTTTATGAAATTTCATCTCAGAATGATTTTCTAGCTCCCCTTAAGAAATTCCGTGCTCTTTAAGTAACCATGAGAAAAAAAAAAAAAAAAAAGAATAGCGATTTACCACTTTAAAAAAGATAAGTATTTACAAATGAATAGCAATAACAGAGAGTCAGTCTACACTTGGCCAGCCTCAGTAGCGTAGATGTTAGCGTGTCTGCCTCACGTTCAAGAGGTCCCAAGTTCGAAAATCTGTCAGGGTGAGTTACCTGGATAAGGTTTTTCCTTATCTTTAAATACGAATGTTGGGTAACTCTAAGCTCTATGGACCCCGGGCTCATCTGAGCATCATTTTACCCATTTCATTCATCTCCGATATAACATAACGTTGGAGGACGTAAATTAAAAAAAATCTACATTGGATTGGATTATAGCACGGAGGGAGGCCGACCCAAGGATTCGCGACAGTTCAGAGGGCAGGGTCCTTACTGTTAGCCAATTTAAAACTCCCTCGACAGGCTAACATAACCGGCATACCACCCGTCGTGGTCCAGAAACCGTCCTACGAAAGGAGGAAGTGTTTATCAGCAGCATGCAGCGCCGTATATGGGACAAACCGGAAGGAATAAACGAACATGAACGGAGCATTCGTTTAATGCAAACTGAGAAGTCTGGACTGGCAGAGCATTGTTTCGATAACGACCATAGAGCCAACTTTAGGGAGACGAACATCTTGGTAAAATGCAACAGTTACTAGGAGCGTAGAGTTAAGGGGGCTTTGAGCATTTCCTCCGAGAGGAGCACACTTAATCGTGATGCTGCATTTCAGTTCAGCTCCTCTTGGAAACCGGCCTTAAAGTGGAAATCTGTCGACCTAAGAAGCACAGATCTATACAGCTTGATCATCAACTTAAGTACGAGGGCTGTTCAATAAAGAATGATCACATTTCTTTTGACAAGTACCTTTACTCATCGTCATAATTTTGATGGTCCTTCTCAAAATAGTCTCCCCTAAATGCAATGTACTTGTCCCAGCGTTTCTGCCAGTCTTCAAAGACATGCTGGAAACCATTTGTTGAGAGATCCTTCAAAATCACCTCCGCAGCCTTCACCACTGCTTCTGATGATGGATAATGTCTCCCACGAAGGCGTTTCTTCAAATTAGGGAATAGAAAAAAGTCACATGGGGCTAAATCCGGACTATAGGGAGGATGAGGGATGTACTTTACGTTAATTTTTGCAAGATATTCAGCAACAACATTGGCAATATGCGGCCGCGCATTATCGTGGTGCAGCATCCAGCCTGCTTCACGGAAATGTGGTCTTTTGCGCCTGATATGGACTTGCAATATTTTCAGGACATCCCTGTAGTATTGCCCAGTTACTGATGTGTGTACAGGTACAACATGCTGATAAACCATTCCATGAATATCAAAGAATGAGATGACCGTAACTTTCCCAGCAGAAGCAACCACTTTTGCTTTTTTGGGGGTTGGTGATGAAGGAGATTTCCACACTGAGCTTTGCTATTTACTCTCAGGATCAAAATGATGTAGCCAAGTTTCATCAGCAGTGATTACGTTTGAAAGAGACTCCGGATCTTTCTCTAACATCAACTTTAACTGCATGTTACCTCCATTGCAGCGGTAGGCGATACTGAACATATCTTAACTTGCCTGGTTCTCACAGGCGGGAACCCGGAATACCAACAATGAAACTACTGTGGCGTGTTTGTTTCACATTAAGCTAACAGAATATTATAAGATTGAATTTTAGTGCGAAAAATTATGACCGTAAAAATTTATGATTATTGTTTATTGAACAGCCGTCGTACTTACGTTTCTTTGACACAATTAATTTTCTATAGTCACGCCATCTCCTGACCTGACATTTAATTTACTGAAAACAGTCTCTTGTTTAGTGATGGGAGTATTGATAGTGTTTTGTCTTTGTTTATATTTGTGTTATATCCAGTTATACATTTGTGGTTATAACATTTTATAAATATCCTGATGATGGGAGAGATGCACACTCCCGAAACGTCAATTTCTAATCGTCTTTTCACCTGACTTGCTTCCCGAGAACAATTTTTACCCGACATTTGTCTTTCAGGATAAGGGAAAACCCCGGAAAAATCCTTATCCAGGTAACTCGCCCTGACCGAGTTTCGAACTCGGGGCCTCTTGAACGTGAGGCAGACACGCTATCATCTACGCTACCGAGGCGGGCTACCGAGAAGAACTTGAGCATTTCAATTATTCTTATCAGGTGTTCTGAATAACTTCTTTTATACATTATTCCCCAACGCTTCCTTTGTAATCTATCAAACGCGCTGGTCATTTGTTAAACTGTTAGAGATATCTTCAGGTCTCTATGGCCTTGCTATGTTTCCACCCTCTGCTGGCCTGAGGTTTACCTGTACCTCATATCCCTCCCTTGAAGAATGGTAGCTCATGACAGACCGCATAAGCGAGGTATCCCCCTTCGCTACAATAACTTGATTATGGATTTCGCTTAAACCATCCACGAACAAGTGATCTGCCATCGCACGAGAACACGTCGTGAAACAGCATTGTATGTGTGAAATATACAAGAGAAAAAGAAAACACTGCCAACACACTTTATGATTCCATACTACTGGAACAAAAGACGATAGCTTACCCGGGAGAGAAAGAAGCCATAAAGCTTAGAAAAACACGCGCGTACAATGGTGCAATACAGTAAACAAAGGGGAAAAATGTGATGTGATACAATCACGTACCTACCTATTACCATTTCACCAGTATTTCTTACTGCTTACAGTAATATTATAAACATTATAGTTTCATTTACTTTCATTTAATCATCATAATTACGTTCCGGTAGTGATTTCAAAAGAAAAGGGGGTCCTTGTGGTACGAGAGTTCAAAAACGTTTTTAAAAAAGAAAAGAAAATACCCTTCTACAAAGCAGTTTATCAGATAAACTGATAAACTTGCATTACCCACTAAAACTTTCCGAACCATAAGAAGGCTGAGTGATAGGACGGGTTTTAAAAATGGATTAACTAAAATTCATACTCTTTGTATGGCCATGGGAAAAAATTAATAGCGGCTTACCACTTGAAAAATCTAAGCACATATTCGAAAATACGAAACAGAAAAAGCATTTTATTTGGCATGTGTTTGATGCTTTAACGTGACATTTTTTGTAATATGATCTCTTTCTTTTCTTAGGTCTTAAAGTAACTACAGCATAGTAAGTCGTCATTAAGGTAGTTGTCTCACGTGTTTATGAGAACTCCTAGTGGTTTACCGGAAAAAACACGAGTCAGTTGGAGAATTTAATGTCATACCCGGGTCTTAAAGTACCTACAGCATAGTAAGTCCTCATTAAGATAGTTGTCTACGTGTTTATGAGAACTCCTAGTGGTCTACCGGGAAAAACATTAGTCAGTTGGAGAATTTAATGTCATATCCGGGTCTTAAAGTACTTACAGCATAGTAAGTCGTCATTAAGGTAGTTTTCTCATGTGTTTATGAGAACTCCTAGTAGTTTACCGGGAAAAACACGAGTCAGTTGGAGAATTTAATGTCATACCCGGGTCTTAAAGTACTTATAGCATAGTAAGTCGTCATTAAGGTAGTTGTCTCATGTGTTTATTAGAACTCCTAGTGGTTTACATGGAAAAAACACGAGTCAGTTGGAGAATTTAATGTCATACCCGGGTCTTAAAGTACTTACAGCATAGTAAGTCGTCATTAAGGTAGTTGTCTCATGTGTTTATTAGAACTCCTAGTGGTTTACAGGGAAAAACACGAGTCAGTTGGAGAATTTAATGTCATACCCGGGTCTTAAAGTACTTACAGCATAGTAAGTCACCATTAAGGTAGTTGTCTCATGTGTTTTTGAGAACTCCTAGTGGTCTACCGGGAAAAACACGAGTCAGTTGGAGAATTTAATGTCATACCCGGGTCTTAAAGTACTTACAGCATAGTAAGTCGTAATTAAGGTAGTTGTCTCATGTGTTTATGAGAACTCCTAGTGGTCTACCGGGAAAAACACTAGTCAGTTGGAGAATTTAATGTCATACCCGGGTCTTAAAGTACTTACAGCATAGTAAGTCGTAATTAAGGTAGTTGTCTCATGTGTTTATGAGAACTCCTAGTGGTTTACCGGGAAAAACACGAGTCAGTTGGAGAATTTAAGGTCATACCCGGGTCTTAAAGTACTTACAGCATAGTAAGTCGTCATTAAGGTAGTTGTCTCATGTGTTTATGAGAACCCCTAGTGGTTTACCGGGAAAAATATGAGTCAGTTGGAGAATTTAATGCCATGTTGGCACGTTGGCCATAGTAGCTCAATGGTTTAGAGTGGCTGGACGGAGACCAGAAGATTCTTGGTTCAGATCCCGACTATGGCAATGAATTTTTCAGTCTGGCTCTACCCTTTCGCTTGCTGTTTTGTTAAGACATTTCAAAATACTGATTTTATTGGTCATTTGCATATTTTATAGATTTTTTAAGTTCCAAAATAGTTCTAAAAATTCATTAACCGTATAAAAACAGTGTGCACGCAAACATTTCTTAACCTTATTCTTAAAGTGTTTTAATGATGCAGCTTGTTTAAATGAATTTGGAAGTTTATTATATAACATTATCATTTTGTAGTTAAAGCTTCATTCATAAAGGTTCGTTTGGTGCGCTCGAATTGCCAGTTTATCCTTGTTACGAGTGTACATCAGCATTTACTTGAAAAATGATTTATATTTGTATGAAGATTTGTGGATGTTATGGCTCTCGAAAGGGGACAGCTCCATATAACTGTGATCTGAGTGCAATTGAGCTGGCGTGGGTAAAACTAAGGAATGTTTTCAGAGGATGCAACGTTACTTGTGATATCTTCGCTTATCTTACACGCTATTTTGCTGAACTGTGTTTTTCAAGTTTGACCAAACTGCAGAAACAAAAGAGCTTTAGCTCTGTCTTCTTCCCCTCTGCCTGCACCAGTCCGTAAATCCAGCGCTCAACTTATCTTGCGCGTACTGTACGTATGCCATGTACAGACAGTTGCCGGTCAGAGGTAAGCAATCGCTTCCGTAGAATGCTGTGTTATTATGCCTATATGTTGCTAAGTACTCTGTACTCATTTTCGTGTACTTCCTGCTATACTCTGCTCCTGATATTGGCTCCACATAGAGCAAAGATGATGCCATCAAATTCTCAAGCACGTACATAGTGATAGTTCCCTTGTAAGCTGTTCATAGCCGCAGATGCGCATATAATAAACACAACCAGCCTTTTTCGAAACTTTTTTTAAGAGTGTTAACCGTATTTGTAGCTTAATGGTAGCTCTGGCGTGACCCCCAGTTACGTCATGGAGTTCTAGTCCATCCATGTACTCAGCCTCGTGATGTAAATTGAGAAGCTATCCTGATGAAAAAATGACGCCCCGAAAAGGTCATGTATGATCAGGAGTCGGTGTACTGACTACCGCTGCCTTTGTGGCCTTGCCTACGGCTGGAGGACAAACCCGCTGTATTGGGCAGGTGCTCTGGAGAATATCATCATCATTATCATCATCATACTCATCATCGTCAGCATCATTGAAATGTGTAGTGTTTAATTACTAGAGCTGTTCAATAAAGACTGATCACAATTTTTTTGACAACGTACCTTTACTCATCCTCATAATTTTGATGGTCCTTCTCAAAATAGTCTCCCCTGAATGCGATGCACTTGTCCCAGCGTTTCTGCCAGTCTTCAAAGACATGCTGGAAAACATTTTTTGAGAGATCCTTCAAAATCGCCTCCGCAGCCTTCACCACTGCTTCTGATGATGGATAATGTCTCCCACGAAAGCGTTTCTTCAAGTTAGGGAATAGAAAAAAGTCACATGGGGCTAAATCCGGACTATAGGGAGGGTGAGGGATGCACTTCACGTTGATTTTTGCAAGATATTCAGCAACAACATTGGCAATATGCGGCCACGCATTATCGTGGTGCAGCATCCAGCCTACTTCACGGAAATGTGGTCCTTGACGCCTGATATGGACTTGCAATGTTTTCAGGACATCCCTGTAGTATTGTCCAGTTACTGATGTGTGTGCAGTTACAACATGCTGATAAACCAGTCCATGAATATCAAAGAATGAGATGACCATAACTTTCCCAGCAGAAGCAACCACTTTTGCTTTTTTGGGGGTTGGTGATGGAGGAGATTTCCACATTGAGCTTTGCTGTTTGCTCTCAGGATCAAAATGATGTAGCTAAGTTTCATCAGCAGTGATTACGTTTGAAAGAAACTCCGTATCTTCCTCTAACATCAACTTTAACTGCATGCAGACCTGCATGCGAATGTCCTTTTGTTCGGGAATCAACAGTCTTGGAACACATCGCGCACAAACACGTCTCATGTGTAATGTTTCTGTCACCAACGTGTGGGTGGCACCCAATGAAATGTTCAGTATTTCAGAAAGTGATCTTAAGGTAATTCGTCGATCCTCTCTCACAATGGCAGCAGCAGTGTTGATGTTTCCTTCCGTAAGAGCAGTAACTGGAACACCTGGTCCACCTTCCTTTGAAATTGATTGTCTCCCCTCTTTAAACATTTTAAATCACCTTCGAGCTGTGCTGTAGGGAAGAACAGACTCTCCATAGGCCTCCTGTAACATTGTATAGGCCTCAACTGAAGATTTGTTGAGACGAAAGCAGAATTTCAAAGCCGCATATTGTTCCTCGCGTGTTACCTCCATTACAGCTGTAGACGATACTGAACATGTCTTAACTTGCCCGGTTCTCACAGGTGGGAACCAGGAGTACCAACAATGAAACTACTACGGCGTGTTTGTTTCACATTAAGCTAACAGAATATAATAAGATTGAATTTTAGTGCGAAAAATTACGACCGTAAAAATTATGATCATTCTTTATTGAACAGCCGTCGTATATGCAGTATGGTCGCACCGTGGCCGAGCGGTTAGAGCACTTGACTCTCACTAAGGTGAAACGGCTTCGATCCCAAGCGCCTGCAAAGTGAGATTTGTGATGGACAACATGGCTCTGTGAGGGGTTTTCTCCAGGACCTCCGGTTTCCCCCGCCATCATTCCACTAATTGCGCAATTGTTATATTTCCTTTCATCCATTTCGCCCTGATTCCGTTCGTCTACTTCCCTCACTTTTATTCCGGGGACTGGTCTGATCACTCATTACTTGGATTTCTTTCTTTCTCTGATCCATAGTTGCAGCTCCCTAAAATGGTATAAGGCGTAGAGGACCACAAGTGAACAGGACTGTGTCCTATACCAACTGAAAGAGATGATATGAAATATTAAAATTTTTACTGTATGTAGGAAAGCAACATTTAAAATACTAAACTTTCCGAATCTTCATCTGTAGAAGACATTTCACATAAAACACGATGTTAACTTTGCAACTGTGTATTGGATTTAGGAGCATGAAAAATTTGGACTAAATTTTGGAACACGTAGAAAATAACGGTTTGAATAACAGAAAACCTGCCTCGAAGCAAAGACATTAAGATATAGAGGTTAAAGAACGCTGCTCTCAACAGTTCACCTGCAAGTTACCAACCTTACACGTGATCATATAAATGTGTTAACGACATATTGCATAAGGAGAAGAAGATGCAGACCTATGACGTCATACACCTCGCGGGAAGATGATCACGGAGCAGCTTTGGCACGCACTGACCTCGTCTTCCTCATGAGGGACCTCGAATTGGTTCAGCTGGTGTTTACCTTAATGAAACGTGTGGCGAGGCAACAGGCACGCATCTGAATATGCGTAAAATATGAGTTCTGTCTGCTATCTCACTGTTTGTTCTGTACCGTGTCATAATTGGTAAAGAAGGTACTGCATTTTACACAAAAATTTGATGCCAAAATTTCATTGGATGTGCCTGATGTTTGGATGTGCCTGAATAAAAAAGATTTAAAAAAAAACAACATTTTTAGATAAAGTGTCTACGGACCACCCATCTCAAATATGAAAAATAGTTCAGTATATTCCAAAGATTCCACGCGAACATTTTCAAACAAACCCCACCCCGACTGTGCTTTACATGAAGCATTTTTGAAATTGTCTATTTTCTCAAAAATGACTAACGATTTTGATTAAAATATGAGGGGGTGTCCTAAAGTTTTAATTATCGGTCTTTAATAAACGTGATGATATTTGCTTGTTACCTCTTCTCTACGTAATCATCATCGAGATTTATACATTTTTCCAGTGTTTCTTCACCTTCCGAATACCTTGATTGTAGAAGTCTGCAAAATTCACTGTTCCACTTCATTAATGACGTCATTTGTGTTGTCAAATCGGCGACCCCACCGTTCCGGGAACAAGAAAAAGTCACTTGGTGCTAGATCGGGCGAATAAGGCGGATGCTGTTAGATCTCAAAGCGACATTCTTTTGTTCTCTCAACTGCAACTTGAGATGAATGAGCTGGTACATTGTTAGACAAAATAAATAAATAAATAAATAAATAAATAAATAAATAAATAAATAAATAAATAAATAAATAAATAAATAAATAAATAAATAAATAAATAAATAAATAAATAAATAAATAAATAAATAAATAAATAAATAAATAAATAAATAAATAAATAAATAAATAAATAAATAAATAAATAAATAAATAAATAAATAAATAAATAAATAAATAAATAAATAAATAAATAAATAAATAAATAAATAAATAAATAAATAAATAAATAAATAAATAAATAAATAAATAAATAAATAAATAAATAAATAAATAAATAAATAAATAAATAAATAAATAAATAAATAAATAAATAAATAAATAAATAAATAAATAAATAAATAAATAAATAAATAAATAAATAAATAAATAAATAAATAAATAAATAAATAAATAAATAAATAAATAAATAAATAAATAAATAAATAAATAAATAAATAAATAAATAAATAAATAAATAAATAAATAAATAAATAAATAAATAAATAAATAAATAAATAAATAAATAAATAAATAAATAAATAAATAAATAAATAAATAAATAAATAAATAAATAAATAAATAAATAAATAAATAAATAAATAAATAAATAAATAAATAAATAAATAAATAAATAAATAAATAAATAAATAAATAAATAAATAAATAAATAAATAAATAAATAAATAAATAAATAAATAAATAAATAAATAAATAAATAAATAAATAAATAAATAAATAAATAAATAAATAAATAAATAAATAAATAAATAAATAAATAAATAAATAAATAAATAAATAAATAAATAAATAAATAAATAAATAAATAAATAAATAAATAAATAAATAAATAAATAAATAAATAAATAAATAAATAAATAAATAAATAAATAAATAAATAAATAAATAAATAAATAAATAAATAAATAAATAAATAAATAAATAAATAAATAAATAAATAAATAAATAAATAAATAAATAAATAAATAAATAAATAAATAAATAAATAAATAAATAAATAAATAAATAAATAAATAAATAAATAAATAAAATCTGAATATTCTACCCCGGCACCTAGACAACTATACCGGGGCATATATCCAAATTTTCTCTTTATTTTTCCATAAAATCCTTACAAATGTTATAATTATACAAATCTCTCAGAAAACTACTCTACAAAAATAAAATGAAATAAAATAACAGAAATAAACACAAAAAAAGCAAAAAACAAAAGAAAACAACTATAAAAATTACTATAAAAAAAGACGAACAACTTTGGAGAGTATACCACGTCGTTTCTTAATCAGAGCTGCCCGTAACTTGTCCAGAAGATTGTAGTAGTATCTGCCAGTGATGGTTTGACCCTTGACAAGATAATCTGTAAGGATGACTCCACGACAGTCCCAGAAAACTGAAAGCATGACCTTCCCAGTTGACTTTTGCACTTTTGCCTTTTTGGGAGGGGGGAATCGGCATGTTTCCATTCCATACTCATGGTTTTTGTCTCTGGATCATACTAATAGATCCAGGTTCATCCATGGTTACCAGACGATCAAAAAATCATCTTCATCCTGTTCCAACAGCATCAACATCTGTCTTGAAAGGTCACGTCGTGTTTGCTTTTGGAAAGAGGTTAGCAAACGTGGAACCCACCGTGCAGACAACTTAGACATGTGCAGTTCGTCCACACACTGCCATAACTAAGATGTGTCTCATTCATGATCATTTGGATGGTTGCTCGTCTGTCTTCCAGTATTAAACACTTCACTTTCTTCACTGTGACAGCTGACGGTCTACCAGCTCTTGGCTCATCTGTCAGGGACATGTGACCAGTTTGAAAATTCCTTTTCCACCTCGCAATAGTGTCATACGATGGGCAATCATTTCCATAAACAGCCGTCATCTCATAATGGAATTCCCGGTCAGTTTTGTCCTTCAAATACAGAAAATTGATCACAATTTTCTCTATCTTACACCTCAGTCACTTCTGGCCCTCACTATAAAGAAACAGAAGGACTCATATCCGTGGAACTGCCAACATTATGTCCCGAGAGATCAATGATGACACTGAAAATGTGGATATGTTCCGCTTCAAATAATTCACAGCATAGCAGACGTTCAATCATGACACCAGAGGTATGTGGAGGGGTAAGGGGATGGCCTAAATCCATACCACTTTAGTACCTGTCATAGCTGTCTTCGGTAGAAATACTAACTATATGTATATACACCTAAGACAAATGAGAGAGTAATCATTTCTTTGCAGTGTACAAGACTACGTAAAATGATGTTTCACATTCGGCGTTCATTTTTTATTGCTCATACTGGAAATTTAATTGATAATTGTTCTCTAATAATATTACCTACATTTCCAGTATTCCAGCAGAATATTAAAACTTAAGTGAAAAAACTATTGTAATTATTTACAATCACTTAAGACTAATTAACATTTAAAAACTCATTTACAGAATAAAATTAATGTTGCAGTAAAAAGAGTTTTAAAATGTATAAGTCTCTTCATTTGTTTAATATTTTCTGGTAGCCTGTTGTATAATCTTATACCTTTATTGATAGCACTAGACCTGAAGATTTCCGTTCTACAACTTTGAATGTGAAAGTCGTCTTTCTGGCGTGTTTTGTATTTGTGAATATCGGCATTTTTGTAATTTTGTATTTGTAGTTTATTTGGTTTTACATGGATTACTAATTCCGAAACATACATACATGCTAGAGGTAATATTTGATGTTTTTTGAATAATGGCCTGCAAGATGTTCTGTTATCCACCCCACTTAGTATCCTTATTGCTCTTCTGTGATGTTGTGCTGGTTCTCTGGAGGTGGAAGGAATGTTGAGCTCGCAGAGTTCCTGAGGAGCCCCATGACGCTCGTCCAGCTTCCGGTGTATGGGTTGGTGCTCTGTTGTGATGTGTGTTGTCTGCGTAGTGTGGAACTCTCTTAGGAGGTCCTCCAGCGCGGTCAGCTTGGCCACGATGACCAGGAACTCCGAATGAAGATCCTGAACGGCCTACCCTAGGCCCCGGACTTGCTCCCTTAACTGCTTCTGGCTGGTGGCGTAGTCTGGTGTTGCCGGCTGTTGATGTTGTTGATGTTGAGCGCTCAGCTGCTGCTGGGTGGTTGACGGTGCTGGTGGGACAGACGATGCCTTCCTGCAGGGAAGCAGGGGGCAGCGCGCCTGCCCGGTGGAGTGGCTGTGCCCTCCTTAGGAGGCACAGTAACGGCGGTGGCGGCGGTGGAGGTCGTGTTCTGTGCAGACCGAGGTGAGGCTGGAAGCACCACAATATTGGCGCTCCGGCTCGGCAGCACAGGACTCAGCTGCATGCCCTAACAAGGGCAGGCCGTTAGCTAAAGCAGCTTCCAGTTCCGTGTGGCTGGCTAGGTCCACCAGGGTGAGTGTTGTCGGGCCTCAGGCTGAGGTGATGCGGGTGGCCCTCATTGCTGACGACCACTGCTGCTGCGCTGCAGCAAGTACGTATCGTGCTTGCAGGTCCCGAGGCACTCCCGTTACCATTATGCTCGTGCGGCGTTGGCTGGCTGGCTTGCGCTCGGCTGGGTAACAGGGCCAGGTTCCGGCTGCGAAGTTGCAGGACATTCCTCCTCAGCTGGTTTTGCGGCGGTGATGAGTGCTGGCTTCTTCGTTCCTCTCTTGGCACGAACCATGTTGCTGCTCTGAAGGTTCGAGGAGAATTTTCCCTAGAACTTAGAGTTAATCCACAATCATCTTTCAGGATAATGGAAAACCCCGGAGAAAACCTTATCCAGATAACTCAGCCTAACCGAGATTCGCACTCAGAACCTCCTGAAGGTGAGCAGACATGCTACCATCTATGCTACAGAGGCGGGCAAGGTAAAACTTGAATGGGTACATGGAAAGACATACTCCTTATCTGCACTTAAAATGTAGAGCAAAAACTGTAATGATTAACCGCTTAGGAATTTAAATAAATGGTTATGTGGATGTGAAGTGAAAAATATTTATTTAGATTTTCATGAGTTTTGGTTGGCTTTGTGGAAACATTAAGTTACCTACGCGAGTACCTTAAGTGTGACTTTCTGGGTTCGTGAAATTAAAAGTCCAATTGCACAAACTCAAAATGTTCTTTATTTCCACCGAATTACAGTTGGAACACTTGCCGATTACACAGAATTACGTAGCGTACACAATTACAATTCACCAGTTCGTCTGTCACAGGTCCACTCCACACTCACTATTACGTACAACTCTCTCTGATACACTACGCAGTCTTCCAGTCCGTTCGCTAGCCCGGCGCTCCTCACGGCTGCTCGCCAAGAACTGAACCGACTCGTCCACTACATCCCTTATATACGGAGATCGCTGTGTCTGGAAGTTTCGCGGCTCAGTGAATCATCCCGATGGTTTCAGACGTCAGGGGGAGGGGAAAGAGACGGTAAAGTGCCTCGCGACACTTCCCTAACCATCCCCTTTAGTGAACGCCACAAGATAAATGGGTAGGCGTGGGCTAAATGCCTCCTGTCGCCCACCCTGCTGCTAGCTGGTCGTGCATTCCGATAAGTAGGTGACAATATGTTGCTTAGTAATAATTCACTTAAAGTTTAAATTTTGCTAGTAAATTTTACAGTAGCTCGATATTTGAGAAAAAATTTGGATAAACTTCGTTGTTCTATTTCGGTGGTTAGTTCCGTATTGCCATTGTAGATGGCGCTTAGTGCCAGTCGAAGTGCAGTGAGGAGAGGTATTACTATTGGTCATAGAGTATCCTATAATCGAACTCAGTGCAGCAATTCTTTCCTTCACCGTTGGATATTCCCTAACCGGTTCTTAAAGGACGTTACTTAAACTGCCTGGTAGTACTTAACCATACTTCAGCCGTCACTGATTCATGTATAAAATGTTGAATCGCCAGATAAACTACCCCGCCACACAGGCTCATCTACAAGACACTACTTAAGAGAGCATTTAGAAAATCATCTTCCACTATTACTTTATTTAACGCTTATTTGGGAGGTAGGTCGTTATATTTTATGTACACTTTCATCTTTTATTATCAGTTATTACTGGTAATTTGCCGGAGAGGTACAACAAGCGATGTGTGTCACGAAATGAGAAAACATTTGCTCCTGAAATTTCAAATCTATATACCAATATCGTACTTTTAGTTGTGTACGAATGGCGTTAAATTTCAGCAGTAATGGCAGATTTTGTTGGAGTTATTTCGGTAAATATACATATTAGCCACTATATAAAGTATTAAAATAAAAATAAATAAAAACCTGCAATACCATACCCTGGCACCTAATTTCTCGAGCCAGGTTATAAATATTCCATATTGTTACATTTCTTAACTTCTATATAATTTATACAAAATTATTTTACAGGTAGTAAAACTACTTCTACTAAAAATAAACAAAAACATCAAAATTAAATAATAATACACTACAATAAATACTATTTTTAAAACATGAAACATACATAACTTTGAATAAATACTAAAATAAAAAACATATTAATAATACATAATTTATTACTAATATCCAGTAAAAATAACTGGTATACAGCTATTAATAAAAAAATACACTCCTAAAAAGTGGCCGCCGGGGGCCGGTTGTACAGTTAACGAGCACAACATAATTATTTTTTATTTTATTTTTATTGGTGCTTTATAACTTAACAAAAGCATTCCACAACATATTTACCCATATTACACAACCAAAAATATCCGTTAAAAGAAATTATCGATCCTTCATACCAACTCATAGAACAATAACTTATTTCCCTATATATACAGGGTGTCTCTAAAGTCACAATCCATTTCAATGAAGAAAGACAATGATTGAAAAATTAATATTATTTTGAAGTGTTACACATATTCTAGTGCCCTTCTACATGACCTTAATCTAGCTCAAAACACATATGCCATCTTTCAGTAGTGGAACGAAATGTAGACTGTAACATGTCAACCGTAATTCGACCTGCTGCTTCCCTGATACGATTCCGTAACTCAGGCAGACCATTCATTTTGCTAGTGTACACTTTAGATTTGATGTACCTCCATGCAAAATAATCTAAAGGAGTAAGTTTCGGTGAACGTGAAGCTCACAGCCGAGGTGAACCTCTGCCTATCCATCTCCCTAGAAAGGTTCTGTTCAGGTAATCACGGACGATGTATGCAAAATGTGGGGGCGCACTATCTTGCTGAAACACAACTGTATCCAGTATGCCATCCTCTTGAAGCTGCGGATCAAGGAGCAGTTCTGACATGTTGAGGTAGATGTTACCTGTTATTGACCTTTCGGCAAAGAAAAATAGGCCATACAGTTTTGCGTTTGTCATACCCAACCAAACATTGACTTTCGGTGTATCACGTTCCCACTCCGATACCTCATGTGGTTCCTCATATGACCATATTCGGCTGTTATGTCTGTGCACTTTCCCACAAACGTGGAATGTGGCTTCATCGGAGAATAAAATATCCATTAAATTCTCATTCTCTACACATTCCAGGAGGTCATAACATATTGCCCGACGACAGGCGAAATCCTCGTCCTCAAGATGGTGCAGAATTTGAATGTGATACGGACGTTTTCGTAGACTGAAACATAGAATTTTCCAAACTGTGTTGCCAGGGACGTTCAATTCCCTACTGAGGCGTCGAATTGATGCCTTCGGACTCATATCACAGGCAGTTTGAACCTGCTGCAGTTTCTGCCAAGACATGTGGTCGTCCAGGACGTGTCTCATCACGCACACTGCCGGTACTCTTAAATTTGTTCACAAGCAGACGGATGTGTGCACTTGATAGGGCTGGTTTGTGGAATTTACAGGTAAATTCCGCTCTGGCGTCTTCATATGACAATCCGCGTAACCGTGCACAATGACAACCCGTTCTTCTGTGCTAAACATCTTGTACTAAGATACCAATATCTGAAAAAAAAGAAACAAAGTATTGCGTTTTCATTGAAATCGATAGTGACTTTAGAGCCACTCTGTATATATATATATATATATATATATATATAATATATATATATATATATATATATATACAGGATGTTACAAAAAGCTCTGGCCAAACTTTCAGGAAACATTCCTTACACGCAAAGAAAGAAAATATGTTATGTGGACGTGTGACCGGAAACGCTAAATTTCCATGTTAGAGCTCATTTTAGTATTTCTCTTAAAAAGCAAATTGAAATCATTCGTGCAGACAATTGTCAAAATACCCCATTGTGGTTCATGCACGATGGAGCTCCTGCACATTTCAGTCGAAGTGTTCGTACGCTTCTCAACAACAGATTCGGTGACCAATAGATTGGTAGAGGCGGACCAATTCCATGGCCTCCACGCTCTCCTGACCTCAACCCTCTTGACTTTTATTTATGGGGGCATTTGAAAGATCTTGTCTACACAACCCAGGTACCAAATGTAGAGACTCTTCGTGCTCGTATTGTGGACGGATGTGATACAATACGCCATTCTCCAGGGTTGCATCAGCGCATCAGGGATTCCATGCGACGGAGGATGGATGCATGTAACCTCGCTAACGGAGGACATTTTGAACATTTCCTGTAATAAAGTGTTTGAAGTCACGCTGGTACGTTCTGTTGTCGTGTGTTTCCATTCCATGATTAATGTGATTTGAAGAGAAGTAATAAAATGAGCTCTAACATGGTAATTAAGCGTTTCCGGACACATGTCCGCATAACATATTTTCTTTCTTTGTATGTGAGGAATGATTCCTGAAAGTTTGGCCGTACCTTTTTGTAACATCCTGTATATATATATATACTTCAATATTAACATTAAACCCTAATAAAATATAAGGAAAGCTAAAGAAATAATAACATAATTGTTCAATCCATTTATACATTAATAGGCATAACTGTAATGCCCAAAATGAACTTATTTCTAAATAAGGTAAAGCATCTAAACTACCCTTTCCACACACACACACACACACACACACACACACACACACACACACACACACACACACACTATACACTTATCTGATTTCATCCAAGCACAAGTCACTCTGAGACATCCAGGGAAAAAGTGTTCCGTAGTATTTATAGACTTTAGCAAAGACTTCGACAATGTTAATAGGAAAACACTCATCCGAAAGCTCAGACTGTTAATTGGTGACACACGCCAAGTAACGAAGTTACTTAAAGACATCCTAAGATACAACTACATCAAAATATGTGATAGTATCCAAGAAGTTAACGCAAACAAATGGAGATCCGATCACTCCAACAATCTTTGTCTTTGTATATCTGGATAGTTTCCCAATAGCGCCTGGACGGAGTCAAAATTGGTTACCTGAAGTTTTAAACTTTATGGAGGGAAAAGCTCTTGCAATCCAGGAAAATAGGCAACGTTTTATGCATATTAGTGTGCATGAATCGATGTAGGTAAGTCGTTCGGATTATCATTTTAAACTTGCCATAAAATATACGTTAGATATTTTTGTAATTGTGTTATTCGATTCCAAACTCATCATTAATAATGTTGCTTTGTTATTTTCCGAGAATTAATTAGGCTGTGCCTAATTATGAGGAACTTCAAACTCCTATAACGATATTGCAAAAATATACGAGGGCTATCCAGAAAGTAGATTACGTTTTGGAATAAAAAGTAAACAAAGTATAGGAAACAAATTTTATTATATACAGATGAAAGCCACACTCAAATACTACTTTTCGACATAGTCACCATTCAAATTAAGGCATTTATCGTAGCGATGTACGAGCTTGGAAATTCCTTCGTCGAAAAATTCGGCCGCCTGCGCCTTCAACCATTTCGTTACCTCTTCTTGCAGCTGTGCGTCGTCATCAAAACGCTGCATAGCGAGCCACTTCTTCATTGCTGGGAATAGGTGGAAGTCGCTCGGTGCCAGGTCGGAACTGTACGGCAGATGAGGAAACAACTCCCACTTAAAAGATTCAAGAACTTCACGAGTGACATTTGCCGTGTGGGGCCGGGCGTTTTCGTGAATCAACAAGATCTTAGAGCTCAACATTCCTCTGCGCTTGTTTTGAATGGCTCTTCTGAGTTTTTGGAGAGTTTGGCAATACCTTTGAGAGTTTATTGTAGTGCCTCTTTCCAGGAAGTCCACCAAAATCACACCTTTTCTGTCCCAAAAAACAGTCTCCATCATCTTCCTTGCCGACATTGTTTGCATGCATTTCTTGGGTTTTTGGGGAGAACTTGTGTGCCCCCACTGCATTGATTGCAATTTCGTTTCACAGTTCACGTGTTTCACCCATGTTTCGTCACCAGTAACGATGCGATCGAGTAAAGAGTCACCATCCTTATGGTAAACGTCCAAAAAGTTCAACGCTGCAGCCATTCGCTGATTTTTGTGGTCCTCTGTGAAGATTTTTGGAATCCATCTTGCACAAAACTTGTGGTAACCAAGCTTTTCGCTGATGATTTCGTGCAACAAACTTCGCGAAATTTGTGGAAAACTCAAAGAAAGTCCCGTTATTGTGAACCTTCGATTTTCACGGACTTTAGCATCGACTTTTTCGACAAGTTCGGCAGTCACTATGCTGGGTCTCCCACTTCGATCTTCGTCGTGAACATTGGTTCGGCCATTTTTAAATCTGATGACCCACTGACGCACTCCACCTTCAGTGATAATGTTGTCCCCATACACTTCACACAGCTGCCGGTAGATTTCTATCGGTTTACAGTTTTTTGCAGTCAGAAACCTTATTACTGCACGCACCTCGCAGCTCGCGGGATTTTCAATTAACGCAGACATTTCAAACCGTCACAGTATCTGAACGGAGCACAGCACGAACCTCTCACTAGCACGGCTAGATGCCGACTGAGCTGCGCAACGCTCTGACCCCAAGATGGCCGCGCTAGCCCCGCCTCTAGCGGAAACAGACGAAAACGTAATCTACTTTCTGGATAGCCCTCGTATATATAGTCGTTTGCAAAATGTTGAGCGAAAATCAGATCATCTCTATATTAATTTCAAAGAAAAATCTTGAATTCGGTTGTAAAAAGAGTTAACAATTTATCTTTTTAGTTTTATTTACTAAAAATTTTAACAGTAATGGTTCTCTACAATATTAAAATATTTCTCTCGGATGAGTCAGCAATATTAAGCCCATAATGCAGTTTTCATACCGTGATTGTCATTTGTTGATAAGCTTGTAGTAGGTCAACACCAACTCCAATACTCAGACCATAATACAGATTCCAAGATGGCGCCCGTCGAAGCCCAGCGACTCTGGTTACGCAGAATAGGAAACTATACACAATGGACATAATATAATCCATATTACGGAGCAGCGAGGTAACTCCTAAGCATTTATCACTTTATACTTTCAACTAAAATGTGTAATAACATAAATAAAGAGCATCATGACAAATTCTAAGAGCTTATCACATTATATAGTAGCACGACCAGTACTATGCATTTTCCACCTTATACTTCCAATCAAAATTTAATTTATAAGGCATGACAACTCATAAGCATTAAACACAGCAAACTTTATCTTATTGGACTGTATCATCCTATCGTCTGTAGCAAGTACTAAAGTTTCTTTTACATTGTTTACATGGTAACCTTTTCTGGCAAGGACATACTGCTTATACTATAATATTTAAGAGAACTCACCAGATTGTCCAGTTTACTCCAATTGTCACGTTTGAAGGTGTCAAGTTCCCTCATACTGCAAGATCCATTTAAAATTTTCCACTGGTAGGCTCATAATATTCCTTCTAGGTTATGAAATACTTTGAAACTTATTAAGTGAAGGAACATCAGTGAAGCTGGGATTTTGAATGTTATTGAAAAGAACGTAACTAATCGTCTTTAATAATGTCTATCAATGGGTTAAAATCTCCTCACCACTTCGGTTTTTAAGGACTCAAAACTGTCAATAACATCTTGTGCACACCAAATATTAAAATTATCTTTACTCTCTGTAAAAGGTCTTGGATGCATTCTTCAGGATTTCGTATTTTCTGGTTGAGCTTTAATGTGTGATAGGATGGCTGATTCTTAAAAATCGTGGGGTAGGCATCATCTATTAATTTTTGTACTTTTCGAAGGGCACGAATTGGTTCACCATCATTTACGGGAAATATGTCTTCCTTAACCTCAAAGCACTGTTCAAAATGATGAATACAAACTACAGTTTTGTCATTTACTTTAAAATCTTTACGATGTATGATCCTGATACACTTATCCCATTACGATTTTTCCTTCGCAAATTTAAATGTCGTGTGAGGTGCACTACCATAATTAGATTGCAGCTGGGAACACAACAACGACGCATTTCGACAATACTTCACAGTATATATTTAGGTAAACGTTATCACTTTATGTTAAATACTTAACTATAAACTAACTGGTTAGTCACTAATTGCCACTGTAATATGAATTAAATTAATTCTTCAAACACACAATCAAAGTAAACAAACACACACTTTACTCTGTAGATATAACCACAACATAACAAGCTGGGCCACGAGCGCCACCATTTTTCCTACAATCGATTCTCGTATTATGGTCTGAGTATTGGAGTTGGTGTTGAGTAGGTCATGGTCTACATCAATAAAACAACTGTAATTTGTAAAGAATTTAAACAAAACTGTAATATGATTATTTTCTTTAAAACAAATAAATATGCCGGGTTTGAATTCTATTTTTTATACCATACATTTATCAGCATGGAGCACAAAATTGTTTATTCCATAGTTTACGATTCAGCGTGTAAGGTATAAGGGAAAATACACGAATAAAATTTGATCAATTTCATGCTCCAGTTGTGCGTCAAATATTTCAGGAGCTGAAGTGGGAAGTAAGATATAGCGTTACATCACAGGTAATTCTTTTCTGTCAAGCTGATGTTACAAATAAATCACTGGAAGATAATCGACTACGCTTCTCTTGCACAAATATCTCAAGATTTTCTATTATAAAATGATATTCGATGTGAAAGATGGAATATCGTGAACGGCGGACTCATGACCTGCTTAGCAAGAGATGAATTACCCTTCACGCCGTGCAGTAGGTATGTTTTATGGCGTGTCTCTTCGGGTGCTATGCATCATCAGATTTCTGCAACTTGGTCACTCAACTTTCTCCAAAGTTAATCGACATAAACGCTTCCACTAATAGTTTTACTACACACTTCTTTGCAGGTACAGGGGCAAAAGTGATAGTCCAGTCTTTTAAATATCCAATACTTTGCATTCAATTGAATTCTACCACTTTTCTTTACACTGTTCATTGCACATTTCGTTGTGGGTGTAAGAAGGTTATAGTTAGAGCTAGGGATTTTAGGTGCAAAATTCTGATTAAAAGGATGCAGAAAAGGTGCTTTAATTTAGGTGGAAAAGGTGTAAAAATGTGCTAATTTCCAAACGTCATGGTCAGAGGTCCAGAAAGCAATTGAAGCAGATGTTATTTAACATCTCAATTTTTTCAGTGAGACTGCACCTTCAGCCACTAAGTAATTTGTATGTTGAAAAGTAACGTTCAACATCAACAGACACAAGTGGTACATATTTTGATTTGATTTAGGCGTTGATTTAGAGTCTTATGGGGTGCAAATCCTCGTTAGGAGAAGGTTGACTGGAATAAAATATGAATACTGGCTTCTAATATTAATAATATTTTATTAATTATTTGTTGAACTAAAGTTAAGCTTTAATTTGTCTTAATTTTAAATTTGGCTGTTGTCGAATTGATTAGATGACTCGTATAATTGGCTAATATAAATTCGCAAAATCACTACTTATCGCAAAAACCGATTTTATACGAGAATGATAGTTTTGAATTTCCATGGGGTTTCCTTCTGTATATGAATACAAAAGTTCTTTAAAATTACCTTTATTTAAAGACTCCTTGCTTTCATTATGTCCACGAAATGTCATTTCTTGTCTACTTACCTAATGGGATATTGCATGAAAAGTCTGTTAAGCTTAACGTTCTCATTGTATTTTACAATATAGAGATGTGAGCTTTGCCGAAGAGTGTCTGCAATTTTGTTAATGTTTTTTCCCCAGCTCATTCAATATGACACAATTATGTTCCTCATACCAAGGAGTCTTAAATGTCCTGGTATACTTTGAAGATGCTCTGCCGCAAAGTTTTTCTGAACACAGCACTGGTGTTGGAATATCAAAATTTACCAAGTCGCGTTTGTCATCTTTTTTCCATAAAGAAAAGGTTGTTTGGAGACACACCAAGTCGTGTGTTGGATTCATTGTAAATCCCTTAAATATAAAAAATTAAACTCTTCACATATCAGACAATAATCACTGATCTCATAAAAAATTACGTTTTTACACAGAATGCAAACTGATAATAAACATTAGCACAGACACGCGGGGCTTGCTTCAAGCTTATTACCACTTCTACCAACAAAACTCTTTTCAAATATACGATAAGATAGGAAGAAAGTCCTGTATTACGTTGGCAACACGAGTTGGTGCGAAATATACAGCTTCTAAGGATCGAATCCGTAGCCATGGTAACCAGCAATGCATTCTAACCCTCCAACAAGTGTTACGGTCACCTGGGCCTTTTAAGAATGAATCACTAGTCGGGAAGTAAGGTAGCTGCATTATCGACGCGCGGGCGCCAAGAGAGCGGCTCTACAAAATATAATTTGAAGAATTTTTATAAATGAAAAATAAATGCTAGAACATAAAACATAACCGTGTAAATTATTCAAAAACAAGTAGATAGGTGACTCGGCGATTCAAACGCATCAAGGAAGAACCGCCCCTGACTAGTAATATTGAGGGAAATGATAGAACATTTAGAACACACTTCATGGTATATTGAAGGCAACTGGACATTAGGATTGGGATTTCAATACGGAGGAAATTTGGTACGTAGGTCACCATGCTGGGCTCATTGTTCCTATGTCCCTAAGTGGGGCACCTTGGAACATTTTCGTATAAGACATAGTGTCGCATTTGAGCCTACTCTGTTGCAATATTTCTTGAAGTTCCTTTGTATCAGTTTGTGCCCACAGATATGTTAATCAGTTTTTAAATTATACATTTTAGATGCTAATATACACTATTTTATGAAAAATACATAAGCAGATTATCAGGTCAGTTAATAAGATCACGTTTTCGACCTTGGTTGTAGTATTTTAAATATTTTAAAGTATAAAATGTTCTTTGCGATGCAGCTATAGTGAAACTCAAGTAATAGTTTCCCCAATAACTGAACTTTCTATGTAGGTATTAGCGTGTGATGCAGATGTGTTAATGGTAGCATCAGGTTTTGTTAATTCTTGAACCAGGAAACAAATGTGCTAAATGATATATTTTTAAGTTAATTACCTTTTAAAAATATATTACTTAACACGCTTGTTTTCTGGTTCAAGGATGAATAAAAATATGAAACTTCTTTAGAAATTGTAGTGCTAGATGATAAGGATGGTAATGTCTTTAATTTATTTTTTCAAACTACATAATATAGGAATACCTGTACCAAATATCGTAACCATATTCCTTTTTTCCGACATGTGGTAAAAGGTTTAAGAAACTCTGCGGAGTACTTTGGGGTTTCGAAGGTTGACAGATGGTCTCCTAAAGTAGGATATGGACCAGGATAAGCTGACGACCTGTCAATGACTCGCTCAAGTAAAAGGTGAAGGATAAACGTGATAAAATGGGATGCTATAATGGAATAATGTCTGGTTGGGAGTGGTCCTGGAGCTGTAAACGATACATTGACTCCCTCAAGGACTCCTTTTCATACTCCAGCGCATCGCTGGGCGTGATTTGGACGAGCATGCTTCCGGTCGTTTGGTAACCTGCAGCAAGCGAATCATTAGCGACCATTAAGGATATTCCATTTGCGAGAAACAATCTTGTGCAATAATACAACGTACCTCGCAGTCGGTGGAGCACCTGCCTGCCGTGATAGATATCCCGGGTTCGTTTCCCAGTGGTGGGGGTGGGGATTTTTTTCCGAACAAGATAATTCTCCAACTTCCTCAGAGTCTGGAAGTATGAATGAGAGTGTGAATGTGTACGTGATCTAATGATTAAAACACAACGAATACGAGCTAATACCTTCGATATGTTCCAAAAGGAGAACGGCCGCCTATATGCCCAAGATAATTCATCTTCCTCAGAGCCTGGAAATATGAATGAGAGTGTGAATGTGTACGTCATCTAATGATTAAAACTCAACGAATACGAGTTAACACCTTCGATATGTTCCAAAGGAGAACGGCCGTCGATATGACCAAGATAATTCCTCATCTTCCCCAGAGTCTGGAAGTATGAATGAGAGTGTGAATGTGTACGTGATCTAATGATTAAAACACAACGAATACGAGTTAACACCTTCGATATGTTCCAAAGGAGAACGGCCACCGATATGACCAAGATAATTCCTCATCTTCCCCAGAGTCTGGAAGTATGAATGAGAGTGTGAATGTGTGCGTGATCTAATGATTAAAACCCAACGAATACGAGTTAACACCTTCGATATGTTCCAAAGAAACATATGACTATATCAGTTAAAGGCGAGGTATAGTTAGAACAGAAAAAAACCTTATTTTATTCGTGGTATTCGCGCATCGGTAGACGAAACCTGGGGTGGGGCTGGAAGGTTTTAGAGGGCTTTGTGAAGATTTTATCAGGTATCGCACTGCCCAAGGCACCTAATGGGGGTCCACTGAGCAGACTCTTCTTAAGGGATCCTTCGGGAATTTGAGGCTTGTGGGCAGGCTAAAACGTACCTGAAAATGTTAAATACCCCATCCACGCTTGTGCGAGTCGTCTCAGGGATATGGTCTTCATTCGGACCTCTCCGTTATCTCTCCCTTGCTTGTCAGGTTCGAAATTCAACACACGCTTCTCTTAAAAGTGTTTTTCCTAGGGGGGGTGGATGCAGAGGAATTCAAAACATATTTGCCGCGAAGTATCGGTATGGAAATTTTGGGTGGATTGCAATACCTACTGTACACACTGTGTGTGTTAGATAAAATAAAATGAAATAAAATAAAACCTGAAGCTTTCCTGGCAACGAATATTTCCAAGGTGTTTTTTTTTTTTTTTTTTTTTTTTTTTTTTTTTTTTTTTTATTATTTACGTCCTCCAACGTTAAGTCATATCGGACGATGAATGGAATGAATGATATGATGCTCAAATGAGTACGGTGTCCATGGAGCGTATAGTTACCCGACATTCGTCTTTCAGGATAAGGGAAAACCCCGGAAAAAAACTTTATCCAGATAACTCACCCTGACCGAGATTCGAACTCGGGACCTCTTGAACGTGAGGCAGACATGCTACCACCAAGCTATCGAGGCGGGCTCGAAGATGTTCTTAGGAAACAAGTCAGGTGAAAAGACGATTAGAAATCGACGTTTCGGAAGCGTAAATCTCTCCCATCACCAATATATTTTCCATCTTGGCAAAATGAAAAGTTACTGGGAGGTCCTCTTGGAAACCGGCCTTAAAAATGGAAATCAATCGGCTTAAGGAGCACTTATTTATGCAGCTTGATCATGGAATTAAGTAGTTACGGTTCTCTGAAATAATTCATTTTCTATATTCACACCATCTCCTGACCTGGAATATAATTTACTGCAAACTGTCTTTTGTTCAGTAATGCGAGCATTGATAGTGTTTTATCTTTGTTGATATTTGTTATATGCAGTGGTACATTTGTGGTTATAACATTTCTTATAAATATCCTGATAATGGGAGACATGTACGCTCCCTAAACGTCGATTTCTAGTCGTCTTTTCACCTGGCTTGTTTCTCGAGAAGATGTGGAATATAAAATAAAGTATGGTTGGTATCTAATATAAAGCAGTTGACAGTGAAGGGATTCACTCTCTTGCACTTCAGTATTTTGAGGTTATGTTGGTACATTGACTAAAGGCTGGGCAGCGGAGTAGATGGCTTCCATCCACATCTCCTTTAAGTGTTGTAGCAGGATTCCTCCGTTGTTGTGGGTTTCGATGCCCCAAAGTTGCGGCAACATATATAGCAAGATTCGTGCTGGGATCTTGTTTCTCGTCGTTGGTCTTACTTTGTCGATCTTACCTTCGTCCAAAATATTATGACTTGATGAAGAAGATGTTCCCCGAAGTTATCAGGAAAATCCTTAATTATACCTCGGCTAGCTTTTAATATTCTTCTGTTATATTCTTACTTACGAGCAATGAATACTCTAAGTTACAAGGATGGTAACGAGTGAAGAAATCATTAAGATTTTTAATTTGAATTTCTATAAGAAATCAATTTTTGTTTATTTCTTTTAACACCAAATCCATTATATTTCTTATCACAAAACTTTAAAGTGTGATCTGAATTAATCTAATACTTCAAATTGAACTAACACTTAAATATTTTCTAGCAATTTAAAAAGCGTCTGATCTCTTCGACGTTCCAGAAAGAAAGACGAATTTTCTTTCGGTTTGTACATCAAGATTAATTAATCCTTCGTTACTATCGCTATTCATACGAGGGCTATCCAGAAAGTAGATTACGTTTTCGTCTGTTTCCGCTAGGGGCGGGGCTAGCGCGGCCATCTTGGGGTCAGAGCGTTTCGCAGCTCAGTCGGCATCTAGCCATGCTAGTGAGAGGTTCGTGCTGTGCTCCGTTCAGATACTGTGACGGTTTGAAATGTCTGCGTTAATTGAAAATCCCGCGAGCTGCGAGGTGCGTGCAGTAATAAGGTTTCTGACTGCAAAAAACTGTAAACCGATAGAAATCTATCGGCAGCTTTGTGAAGTGTATGGGGACAACATTATCACTGAAGGTGGAGTGCGTCAGTGGGTCATCAGATTTAAAAATGGCCGAACCAATGTTCACGATGAAGATCGAAGTGGGAGACCCAGCATAGTGACTGCCGAACTTGTCGAAAAAGTCGATGCTAAAGTCCGTGAAAATCGAAGGTTCACAATAACGGAACTTTCTTTGAGTTTTCCACAAATTTCGCGAAGTTTGTCGCACGAAATCATCAGCGAAAAGCTTGGTTACCACAAGTTTTGTGCAAGATGGATTCCAAAAATCTTCACAGAGGACCACAAAAATCAGCGAATGGCTGCAGCGTTGAACTTTTTGGACGTTTACCATAAGGATGGTGACTCTTTACTCGATCGCATCGTTACTGGTGACGAAACATGGGTGAAACACGTGAACTGTGAAACGAAATTGCAATCAATGCAGTGGGGGCACACAAGTTCTCCCCAAAAACCCAAGAAATGCATGCAAACAATGTCGGCAAGGAAGATGATGGCGACTGTTTTTTGGGACAGAAAAGGTGTGATTTTGGTGGACTTCCTGGAAAGAGGCACTACAATAAACTCTCAAAGGTATTGCCAAACTCTCCAAAAACTCAGAAGAGCCATTCAAAACAAGCGCAGAGGAATGTTGAGCTCTAAGATCTTGTTGATTCACGACAACGCCCGGCCCCACACGGCAAATGTCACTCGTGAAGTTCTTGAATCTTTTAAGTGGGAGTTGTTTCCTCATCCGCCGTACAGTCCCGACCTGGCACCGAGCGACTTCCACCTATTCCCAGCAATGAAGAAGTGGCTGGCTATGCAGCGTTTTGATGATGACGCACAGCTGCAAGAAGAGGTAACGAAGTGGTTGAAGGCGCAGGCGGCCGAATTTTTCGACGAAGGAATTTCCAAGCTCGTACATCGCTACGATAAATGCCTTAATTTGAATGGTGACTATGTCGAAAAGTAGTATTTGAGTGTGGCTTTCATCTGTATATAATAAAATTTGTTTCCTATACTTTGTTTACTTTTTATTCCAAAACGTAATCTACTTTCGGGATAGCCCTCGTATATTACTTTTATATGATTGGTCGATTTACTACTACGTCACTACATTACGTAATACAATTATTACTACGGCCAATCACAAATTACATATATTTTACACAATTTTGTTTATTTTTCTTTTATAAATTTATAAATTTTTCAAACCCTTTTTAAATATAAATCAAAACAACTGTTGCAGTGCACAGAGAAGATCTCACTATACCAATCAAGCCCGCCTCGGTAGCGTAGATGGTAGCGTGTCTGCCTGACGTTCAAGAGGCCCCGAGTTCCAATCTCGATCAGGGTGAGTTACCTGGATAAAGTTTTTCCAGGGTTTTCCCGTATCATAAAAGATGAATGTCGGGTTACTCAAAGCTCAACGGACCCTAGGCTCATTTGAGCATCATTTCACTTATTCCATTTATCGTCCGATATGACTTAACGTTGGAGAACTTAAATTACAAAAAAAAAAAAAAAAAAAAGAAGAAGAAGAAGAATACCTAGAAGTCATGGCCTGCTAGAACTCTATTAGTTGCTACAGAGGAATTTTCTTGGTAGTGTATTGATCCAGCCGTGCTGCTATATAAATTGTCGATAGTTTTCATTTTGTTTGTAATATATTATCTTCTTTTATTTTTTGATTGTATGTTCATATAATTATTCTTTTGTTAGATTAGTACCTTAGTGTATCAGATGACTTTGACGTAATATTACTACCTTTATTGGCTAGAAAGTAACTTGTTTCATTACCATGTATTCCACAATGTGCCTCTTTTATTTCAATTATATTGCTTTTTAGGTGCTATATCAGATGTTATAGATATTGTACCTGCTTTATAGTCGATAATACAGACTTTTTAAATGTATTTATTGGATATAGAAGATTTTGCAAGCTTTTAAGGATTGCCGAAATTTCTCCATCAAAATTTGTAAAATATAAACTTGATTTTTTGCAGAAAGAGAAGAGTGGACATATTATACCAGCGTTAGTACCACCATTATTTGGTAAGCTGGAACCGTCAGTGTAGAGATGTAGACATGTAGTCATTCATTGGCAGGATATTTTACATTTCTTGTTTCTAGTGTCATTTGTTTTAGGATACATGAAGAGGTTTCATATTTTCTAAACTTTTCAGCTAAGTGTAAATAGTGTGCAATATTAAAGTTTTCTTTTAAATAGAGAAAATAAAATATAGAAATGCATCAAATTGTGTGTATGCTTGTTTCATTTATATGAACAATATTTTACCGGAGTCCAGTAACAAATATGTATGCACATGAAATAGCAGAGAAAGTCTGAAACCAGCATTACATCGTTGCTAAAATCAACAAGGTCTGACCTTATAAATCTCTCGAGTCGGTCGGTATATATCATCTCTACGGATTCCCAAGAATCTGTCCTTTTGAGAGCGCACGCTTCCCATGCGCGATGTTGTAATCCCAATTGGTCATGCACGATTTGTAAACAGCTTACCCTGGCCTCTACAATTGAACACAACGAAAAGGGCTAACCGATTAACCTCCTAGATTGTTATCTTTACCTGGAAGTAAGAAGCAAAACTTGGTACAAAAGAATTTTGGTTATTATGCTGCTTTTGCAGACTTGGATGCAAGTGCTACAGAGTGATTTAGTGCTAGACAACTTATTATATCTAAAATGTAGAGTAATGCTGGTAGATTATTTATCTCTATAGCAAATGTTGAAGATGTCGTCCATCGTGCATAAGGCACAACTCAACACGTCGTTCAAGTTACTGGCCAGTCGTTGGAGGACTCTGTTGTCAATAGCTTGAATCTACTGTCTGATGTCGTGCTTCAGATCGTCCAATGTCTGGGGACGTGTGGCGTAAACCCTGTCTTTTAAGTAACCCCATAAAAACAAATCCGGAGATCTCCGCGGCCACAGGTCCCTGGAAATTATCCGAGCGTCAAAGAAACTTGTAATCAGTTCCATGGATTCATTTGGTGTATGTCATGTAGCGCCATCTTGCTGAAAATATCCTTGACTCAGCTCTACATCGTCCAGTTTTTTGTTGTTGTGTAACTTACGTACTCCAACGTTGTCATATCGGACGGTGTATGAATTTGGTGAAATGATGCTCAAATGAGTTCAGGGTGCATGGAGGAGTGGAGGAATTTACGCAGCCCCACTGTGTTGGAGGGCACAATGGGCAATTTGGAGCTCGCCTGTCCTTGGCAATACACGCTAGAAAACCTCCACCGGATAATGAAAGGATAATGATCTGTGAATGTCGTGGCTTAGTGCGGTCCCGTGTAGCACCCGCGTTAGTATGTGAGAGAAGGGATGCTGGCACCCAATGGGTGTGAGCGCGTGGAAGGTATTACTAGGCTACAGACATGGAATCTGACTTCAGCCTAGAGGTTAAGAGGTGGTAATGGGTAAGGACAGGTACCGGATTATTGGTGTCTTGCTTTCCAGTGCACTGCGAGACTTGAAGAGCCTCCTGACGCTCGTAGTGAGCTCGTCCAGCTTCCGATGTATGGATTGGTGCTGAGTTGTCTGCGTAGTCTGGAGCTCTCTTAGGAGGTCCTCCAGGGCTGTCAGCTTGGCCGCTATGACCGGGAGCTCCAAATGAAGATCTTGAACAACCCTAGGCCTCGGACTTGCTTTCTGAGCTGCTGCTGGCTGGTGGTGTAGACTGGTGTTGCCGACTGTTGATAATATTGTTGATGATGCTGAGTGCTCAGCTGCTGCTGAGTGGTTGGTGGCGCTGGAGGGACAGGCGATGCCTTCCTGCAGGGAATCAGGGGGCAAAGCGCCTGTCCGGTGAAATGACTGTGCCCTCCACAGGAGGCACAGTAGCGGTGGCGGCGGAGGTCGTGTTCTGTGCAGACCGAGGTGAGGCTGGAAGCACTGCAATAGTGGCACTTCGGCTCGGCTGCATAGGACTCGGCTGCATGGCCGTAGGCACAGCAGCTGCGACATGGAGCTTGACGGTCCTGTCGGCTGACTTCAGTGCGCAGCCCTAATAAGGGCAGACTGTTAGATAAAGCAACTTCCAGTTCCACGTGGCTGGCTAGCTCCACCCGGACGAGTGGTGTCGGACCTCGGGCTGAGGTGATGCGTGTGGCCCTCATTGCTGACGGTCACTGCTACTGCGCTGCAGCAAGCACGTATCGGAGGCACTCCCGTTACCAACATGCTCCTGCGGCGTTGGCTGGCTGGCTTGCGCTCGGCTGGGTAGCAGGGCCGGGTTCTGGCTGCGGTTTTGCAGGACGTTCCTCCTCGGCTGGCTGTGCGGCAGCGATGACTGCTGGTTTCTTCGTTCATCTCTTGGCACGACTCATGTTGCTGCTCTGAAGGTTCGAGGAGAGATCAAAATTCCCCCCCCCCCCCCATGGAGCTTAAAGTTACCCGACATTCGTCTTGAATGATAAGGGAAAACCCCGAAAAAAACGTTATCCAGGTAACTCACCCCGACCGAGATTCGAACTCGGGAGCTCTTGAACGTGAGGCAGACATGCTACCATCTACGCTACCGAGGCGGGCACATCGTCCAGTTGCTCAACAAACTCCATGAGTCAGTCGGTACTCTGCAGTGTTCAGATCTGGCATCACTATTCTCTGGCGGATATTGAACACCGAACTCTGATTTTAACAGGGTACATAGATGCTTCACGGATGACATGTGGAAATATCGATGGCCGAATGGCGTGAGTTCTGCGAGTTCACATAACCAGATAAATGGAACCATGCTTCATTTGTGAACCACGTGATGGAAAATATGGCAGGATTTTGGACAATAAACGTCTGAAACCAACGATAATAATTCAATCTTTTATCCTTACCTGGTTCCTGTAGACGATCCTCTCTCTGACATTGATACTGGAGTAATATCACAGTCAAATTATCTAGGCTTTTGCTTCTTTGTTTTTTAATTTTTTTTCTTTTTTCAATTTTTTTTAAAGTTAACTCTTCGTGTAAGTGCCTTAAGTAATCATTTTAAATATCTGTAAGGCAAGAAACACTACTGAACAAGTGTATCTTAAGTTTTTTTATTTATTCTTTTTTATTTATTGTTTTACTTTTTTATTTTTTAAATATTTTTGTTTATTTTTTTTTAAATGACGGGTACGGTTACAGGGTAAGTCGTTTAGAGAATATCTGGTTTTATTGACTTGTACTGTGAGATAATATGAAGAGTTCTATTTGCTTAAATGGTTATTAGATCTGCATTTGTTCTACGTGATAAATGTATGGCTCTAGATAACGCAAGGTTTTCTTCCGTATATAGGTCCATCTCTGCTCCTTTAAAAATATACGTAAGTGCTTTCCTAACACAGTGTGTCCTCCCGTACTTTCAGCAGCCAATGTAATGTACCAGCAAACAACCACACTGCAAAATTATGAAATTTCTTGTCTTTGAAGCGAAACTGCAGTTGTACCAACTGTGGTACCGAACGTAAGCATTCCTCTGGACGAAGTTTATGTAATGCGTCTCGGAGGGAGGTCGAAATCAAGTCAGCCCGCTGACAGTTGTACAACAAGTGATGCTCAAGTGTATTACCTTCCACACATATGCCACAGATCTTCGAATTTACTCTCCCATCTTCTCTGCAGTTGGAACCGTTACATTAACAACTTCATAAACTGTTTCTCTCCAGATCGACGGAAGTTTACAGTTGGTTGCATTGGCAACATCTTAACGTGTTAATGGTTTTTTGGGTGACTGATCCAGTCGTGCTCTTATGTCAACAACGACTGTGGGGAGCCTACATGAACGATACTTTCCTTTTTCACTCACCAGAAATCCAGTAGTTTCCAATTTGTTTCCAGTACCAGTATTGTGTTTCCTTTGAGAGGATTGTGAACACCAAATTCTCTCTGGTATGTCCTTTGAGTAGCTGTAATTGAATTGTAATCTAGTATTGCTTCACAAGGAACAGTCGCTAATTTAATGTATACTGCATTTATACGTTGACTACAACAAAATGTCGAAAACAGCTGCCAACACTGGCAATTAGGAATAAAACATAAACATCTGCGCATCTAGTGACAAGGAATGGAAACTCCACAACATTCTGCCTAATTTGAATTTCCAACGGAATAATTAAAGAATGAAATGTGTCAGTTGTATATAAATAAATCACTCTAAATTTTTAGTCACTTTTCTGGAAATTAAAACATTTTAATATACCTAGGGCATAAAGGTGATGACGATGATGACTAGGTAGCGAAACTAGGACAATGAGGAAAAAAGACTTAGGATTAACTGTAAAATACAGGAGCTGTTCAATAAAGAATGATCATTGATCATTGATCAATGATCATTGTACGGTCATTATTTTTCGCACTAAAATTCAATCTTATTATATTCTGAGAGCTCAATGTGAAACAAATACGCCTTATAGTTTCATTGTTGGTACTCATGGTTCACGCCTGTGAGAACCAGGTAAGTTTAGACATGTTCAGAATCGACTACCGCTGCAATGGAGGTAACACGTAAGGAACAATATGCAGCTTTGAAATTCTGCTTTCGTCTCAACAAATCTTCAGTTGAGGCCTATACAATGTTACAGGAGGCCTATGGAGAGTCTGTTCTTCCCTACAGTAGAGCTCGAAGGTGGTTTAAAATGTTTAAAGAGGGGAGACAATCAATTTCAATTGGTGCCATCCACACGTTGGTGACAGAAACATTACACATGAGACGTGTTTGTACGCGATGGGTTCCAAGACTGTTGATTCCCGAACAAAAGGACATTCGCATTCAGCTCCGCATGCAGTTAAAGTTGATGTTAGAGGAAGATCCGGAGTTTCTTTCAAACGTAATCACTGCTGATGAAACTTGGCTACATCATTTTGATCCTGAGAGCAAACAGCAAAGCTCAGTGTGGAAATCTCCTTCATCACCAACCCCCAAAAGAGCAAAAGTGGTTGCTTCTGCTGGAAAAGTTATGGTCATCTCATTCTTTGATATTCATGGAATGGTTTATCAGCATGTTGTACCTGCACACACATCAGTAACTGGACAATACTACAGAGATGTCCTGAAAATATTGCAAGTCCATATCAGGCGCAAAAGACCACATTTCCGTGAAGCAGGCTGGATGCTGCACCACGATAATGCGTGGCCACATTTTGCTAATGTTGTTGCGGGAAGTGCATCCCTCACCCTACCTATAGTCCGGATTTAGCCCTATGTGACTTTTTTCTATTCCCTAACTTGAAGACGCCTTCGTAGGAGGCATTAATCCATCAGAAGCAGTGGTGAAGGCGATTTTGAAGGATCTCTCAAAAGATGGTTTCCAGCATGTCTTTGAAGACTGGCAGAAATGCTGGGACAAGTGCATCACATTCAAGAGAGACTATTTTGAGAAAGACCATCAAATGTATGAGAATGAGTAAACGTACGTTGTCAAAAAAAGTTGTAATCATTCTTTATTGAACAGCCGCTTATCATAGGTTGTTTCAATACAAGAGTCGGTCCTGCTACCCCGGTTTTCGGCGAGCCTTTTGCTGGGAGCATTCCGACATAAGTAAAACATTAATTGATGTGATGTTCTTTCTTTACATCTAAACATGAAATAGTCTAAATTACCCACGTGGAGCTAATAAGCAGGGAACACCTTGTTTTCGCAGAACGAGATAATATCAACCATAGAAAACACTCCATGTTGGGCTCTAGAAATTTACTTGGAAAGTGTCTCCTGTTACTGGAGCACAGCAACTGCACAAGCCTCTAAGGAGATGCGACCCTAACGAGCTTCCCAATTTCTACTCCCTGCGCAGCAGGAGGCATTTGTCCTCAAGGGATTTACAGGATTTTCATTCATTTCATTCATCCATATATAAGTTCACGCGCTAGATCATTAAATGTTCCATAAGTGCGAGGTAAATAAAAAATGTAGATATTAACGTATTTCTAAGAATTAAAGTGGAAGCGTGCATTCATTGCCTCTATAAGATAGGCACACATTGAAGGGAGCTCAAAGCTCATGGAATATGTATAGGTACGTTGAAATAATACTTCCTTCAGCTGCCATAAATAAGCGTTAGAAAAAGAAATAAAGAGAAGGAAACAAATTTATACTTTGCTTATTGAAATTTCAATTACGCAGTCTTGATTTGTTTTGTTGCAACCTTCGACAGTATTACGTGAGATGCATGAATTATGGTCATACATAATATTGC
Organism: Mantis religiosa; assembly: GCA_030765055.1. Classification (NCBI taxonomy): domain Eukaryota; kingdom Metazoa; phylum Arthropoda; class Insecta; order Mantodea; family Mantidae; genus Mantis; species Mantis religiosa. Next base: position 10,252,479 of record CM060956.1, read on the forward strand.
ACGCTTTAAGACGCTGGGAGACTTCCACCTGTACCGTTGCAAGGACGAGCAGGAAGAAAAGTTTATTACATTCTAAAAATGGCAAAGAAACGTGCACTTGTAATTCTGTAGTTTTACAAAGTAGAAAATTACCGATTCTCTGTAGTAGATAAATTCTGTAAACTGCTTGTAGAAATATCCCCTTTAGTTCACTACTGTAATAATTTGAAACAAAATGCTGTTTGTAACTCAAGGTTACCCTCACTTAGTAAAGACATACATGGATAGAAACAATGTGCTGACAAATTAGGCACATTAGCTTTTTTTTTTTGTTCCATTTATAACCCGCCTTTAACTGCAATGGTCATATCGGCGGCCGTTCTTCTTTGGAACATATCGAAGGTGTTAACTCGTATTCGTTGTGTTTTAATCATTAGATCACGTACACATTCACACTCTCATTCATACTTCCAGACTCTGGGGAAGATGAGGAATTATCTTGGTCATATCGGCGGCCGTTCTCCTTTGGAACATATCGAAGGTGTTAACTCGTATTCGTTGTGTTTTAATCATTAGATCACGTACACATTCATACTCTCATTCATACTTCCAGACTCTGGGGAAGATGAGGAATTATCTTGGTCATATCGGCGGCCGTTCTCCTTTGGAACATATCGAAGGTGTTAACTCGTATTCGTTGGGTTTTAATTATTAGATCACACACACATTCACACTCTCATTCATACTTCCAGACTCTGGGGAAGATGAGGAATTATCTTGGTCATATCGGCGGCTGTTCTCCTTTGGAACATATCGAAGGTGTTAACTCGTATTCGTTGGGTTTTAATTATTAGATCACACACACATTCACACTCTCATTCATACTTCCAGACTCTGGGGAAGATGAGGAATTATCTTGGTCATATCGGCGGCTGTTCTCCTTTGGAACATATCGAAGGTGTTAACTCGTATTCGTTGGGTTTTAATTATTAGATCACGTACACATTCACACTCTCATTCATACTTCCAGACTCTGGGGAAGATGAGGAATTATCTTGGTCATATCGGCGGTCGTTCTCCTTTGGAACACATCGAAGGTGTTAATTCGTATTCGTTGGGTTTTAATCATTAGATCACGTACACATTCGCACTCTCATTCATACTTCCAGACTCTGGGGAAGATGAGGAATTATCTTGGTCATATCGGCGGTCGTTCTCCTTTGGAACACATCGAAGGTGTTAACTCGTATTCGTTGTGTTTTAATCATTAGATCACGTACACATTCACACTCTCATTCATACTTCCAGACTCTGGGGAAGATGAGGAATTATCTTGGTCATATCGGCGGTCGTTCTCCTTTGGAACAGATCGAAGGTGTTAACTCGTATTCGTTGTGTTTTAATCATCAGATCACGTACACATTCATACTCTCATTCATACTTCCAGACTCTGGGGAAGATGAGGAATTATCTTGGTCATATCGGCGGTCGTTCTCCTTTGGAACATATCGAAGGTGTTAACTCGTATTCGTTGTGTTTTAATCATTAGATCACGTACACATTTACACTCTCATTCATACTTCCAGACTATGGGGAAGATGAGGAATTATCTGGTCATATCGGCGACCGTTCTCCTTTGGAACATATCGAAGGTGTTAACTCGTATTCGTCGTGTTTTAATCATTAGATCACGTACACATTCACACTCTCATTCATACTTCCAGACTCTGGGGAAGATGAGGAATTATCTTGGTCATATCGGCGGCTGTTCTCCTTTGGAACATATCGAAGGTGTTAACTCGTATTCGTTGTGTTTTAATCATTAGATCACGTACACATTCACACTCTCATTCATACTTCCAGACTCTGGGGAAGATGAGGAATTATCTTGGTTATATCGGCGGCCGTTCTCCTTTGGAACATATCGAAGGTGTTAACTCGTATTCGTTGGGTTTTAATCATTAGATCACGTACACATTCACACTCTCATTCATACTTCCAGACTCTGGAGAAGATGAGGAATTATCTTGGTTATATCGGCGGCCGTTCTCCTTTGGAACATATCGAAGGTGTTAACTCGTATTCGTTGGGGTTTAATCATTAGATCACGCACACATTAACACTCTCATTCATACTTCCAGACTCTGGGGAAGATGAGGAATTATCTTGGTCATATCGGCGGCCGTTCTCCTTTGGAACATATCGAAGGTGTTAACTCGTATTCGTTGGGTTTTAATCATTAGATCACGTACACATTCACACTCTCATTCATACTTCCAGACTCTGGGGAAGATGAGGAATTATCTTGGTCATATCGGCGGCCGTTCTCTTTTGGAACATATCGAAGGTGTTAACTCGTATTTGTTGGGTTTTAATCATTAGATCACGTACACATTCGCACTCTCATTCATACTTCCAGACTCTGGGGAAGATGAGAAATTATCTTGGTCATATCGGCGGCCGTTCTCTTTTGGAACATATCGAAGGTGTTAACTCGTATTCGTTGGGTTTTAATCATTAGATCACGTACACATTCACACTCTCATTCATACTTCCAGACTCTGGGGAAGATGAGGAATTATCTTGGTCATATCGGCGGCCGTTCTCTTTTGGAACATATCGAAGGTGTTAACTCGTATTCGTTGGGTTTTAATCATTAGATCACGTACACATTCGCACTCTCATTCATACTTCCAGACTCTGGGGAAGATGAGAAATTATCTTGGTCATATCGGCGGCCGTTCTCTTTTGGAACATATCGAAGGTGTTAACTCGTATTCGTTGGGTTTTAATCATTAGATCACGTACACATTCACACTCTCATTCATACTTCCAGACTCTGGGGAAGATGAGGAATTATCTTGGTCATATCGGCGGTCGTTCTCCTTTGGAACATATCGAAGGTGTTAACTCGTATTCGTTGTGTTTTAATCATTAGATCACGTACACATTCACACTCTCATTCATACTTCCAGACTCTGGGGAAGATGAGGAATTATCTTGGTCATATCGGCGGTCGTTCTCCTTTGGAACATATCGAAGGTGTTAACTCGTATTCGTTGTGTTTTAATCATTAGATCACGTACACATTCACACTCTCATTCATACTTCCAGACTCTGGGGAAGATGAGGAATTATCTTGTTCGGAGAAATATCACCAGTTCCAGCCAGGAATCGAACCTGGGGTTCCTAGCACGATAAGCAGGTGCTGTACCGACTGAGCTACGGGGCCAGCCACACAAGATTTAAGGACAAAAAGTATGTTCCAAGTGAAGCATTTTAAGGATAGAAGGATGCTACTTGTGAATAAAGTCTGAGGACTAATTTATTATCACTTAAAGTTTGTCTGAAATGCTAAACATTGATATTTATAAACAAAACTCTTTATGTGCAAGTAACTGTGCGACTTGGCACTTTTTCCCACAAAATCACCAAAACAGAAATTTTGTCCGAGATGGATTGAGCGCGGAGGACCAGCAGTATGGCCTCCGCGTTCCGGAGCGCCATGTATGAAATAGTCTTACAACACGTCAATTGAAAATTAACGCATAATGACAGCAACAGAAATTGTTCAAAATAATTCTGGGATGTTGCAAACAACTTAATATCGACTTCGCCGCTGTATTGTCATAATGTTAAACGTGCTATATGAGAATATCATGGTAGCAGATTATTGATTTGAGTTTATAAAATACTGTAGCTATTTAGTTGTTTTTCGCAATTTCAGGGTAGCACCATGGAATTTTAAGCCTATCTATAGTCTCTCCTAAACATCTATCAATTCGGTTTGTTCTGTCTCTTTTATACAATGCGATCCATATAAACCTGAACCATTCCAATTGGTCATAACTTTTGAACCAATAATAGGACACACGTACAACTTTGGGAGAATATAATACACAATTGGGAGATTACATTACACTATTTACATCTGAGAGAAAATGTTGGAAGTGTCCTCCACCAGCATCTATACATGTTTGTACTCGTCTCACGGAGAGTGTCCTCGCCAATGTTAGTTATTTTGGTTCGAATGGATTCCTTGAGAACATGAATTGTCCGTGGCCTATTTTGTACACTCTATTTTTTAGATACCCTCACAAGAAAAAACCCCGCTGAGGTTAGGTCAGGGGATCTGGAAGGTCACAGACCTTTTGAGATTATTCGATTATCAAAGAAACTGGTTACAAGTTCCCTGGTGTCATTAGATGGATGGTACGTTGCTCCATCTTGCTGGAAAGAGCCTTCTCTCAATTCGGTATCATCCAGCTGCTCCATAAATGTATTTAAGATACCCATATAAACTTCAGTGTCTATAAAGTAAGATCTGAAGCTTTCCTGACGACGAATATGCTCAATTTCTTCTCGGGAAGCAAGCCAGGTGAAAAGACGACATATCGACGTTTCGGGAGCGTACATATCTCTCATAATCAGGATATTTATAAAATGTTATAACCACAAATGAAACACTGGATGAATCACAAATATAAATAAAGACAAAACACTATCAAAATTTACATTACAGAACAAAAGACTTGTTTTAAGTATGTTAAATACCAGGTCAGGAGATGGTGTGAGTATAGAAAATTAATTGTGTCACAGGAACGTAACTACTTAACTTAATTATCAAGCTGCATTGACATTTGCTTTCTAAATCGACGGATTTCCATTTTAAGGCCGGTTTCCAAGAGGAGTTGATCTGAAATCCAGCATCAGGATTAAGCGTGCTCCTTTCAGGGGAAATCGCCAAATCCTCCTTAATTCCACCTTAATTAAATTAATTAATTTAATAGAAAATTTATATAGGAGAAACCGGAAGGACCATCGCTAACAGAATAATCGAACATGAACGGAGCATTCGTTTAATGCAACCTGAGAAGTCTGGGCTGGCAGAGCATTGTTTTGATAATGACCATAGAGCCAATTTTAGGGATACAACTATCTTGGTAATATGCAACAGTTACTGGGAGTGTGTATGTGTAGTGTTTAACGCCCGCTTTTACTACATACGGCACCGCAGGCGGTGACACTGATGATACATGAGATGAAGATGGAGCACCGGTGGAATGAGATTGCGGGGGAAACCGGAGATCCCGGAGAAAACCCGCCCCAGCGCCATGTTGTCCACCACAAATCTCACTTTGCGGTCGCCTGGGATCGAACCCGGACCGCCTTGGTGAGAGCCAAGCGGTCTAACCACTGAGCCATGGCGTGGCCTTACTGGGAGTGGAGAATTATGGATGCTTTGGCCATTTCCTCTGAAAGGAGCACGCTTAATCGTGATGCTGGATTTCAGTTCAGCTCCTCCTGGAAACCGGCTTTAAAATGGAAATACGTCGATTTAAGAAGCAAAGATCAATACAGCTTGATAATCAAGTTGAGTAGTTACGTTTCCTTGACACAATTAATTTGATACATTTGTGGTTATAGCCTTTTATAAATATCCTGATGATGGGAGCAATGCACACTCCCGAAACGTCGATTTCTGATCGTCTTTTCCCCTGGCTTGTTGCCCGAGAAGAAAGTGAACGAGATTTGTTTTTACATATTTATCACGATATTCCTCTCTGTCACAGCTGTCTCCTTACCTTTACGTCCCATATTTCCTGTGAGTTCACAATCGGCTGAATAACTTTGAGCACATATCTCGAGACATAGCATAAACACAACTGCTATGTGGTACGGGCGTGTAGGGTACGTTTCTGTTCTATTGGGTACGTTCGAATACTTATGTCCTCCAATAAGAGGGACAATAGAATAAATACAATACAGATTGTGTGATAAATACATGCAAAGTGACATTTTAAGTATTGTTTCCGAGACACAAAAGGTTAATGTTTACATGTTTAACAATTCAACGCTGCCAAATAAATATTACAGTATTTATAGTACGTGCAATGTTACATGTTATATTATTCTAATACTTCTGTCGGCCTCTGTACATTAAATAAACGATAGTGAATACAGAAACTCCTGTGAATATAAGACATGAGTTCTATAGTAGTAAAACTTTAATTTTCAACTGCAAATGAGATAGTAACAGAATATGATGAATTAGGTATCTGACATGATCTCGCAGAGATACAGCAAAAGGGTGAAAGTGGACCTCGCCAAATTACGTTTGTTTACCATCTTGAAAACACGTAGCAACGTGACTTGTTTTATATTTTTGTTGTTCGCATGTCGTAATGATGATACCGTGGAATGATATCACGGCCTTCCTTGTGCGCATTCACTCACTCTTTATTAATTATGTACTGCGAGTTATGTTAGTGATTAATCATGAATATGCATGAAATCATTAGCTCTAAAGGTCGAAACTGCTGCAGTTGCTAAATGCAGATGACGTGCGCAATGAATGATACTAATATGATGCAAATGTACGTATTAGTTCACAGGAGGCGGTGAGAAATGCTTTTAATAGTGTTATTCAGTGTCATTAAAAGCGTAATACTTCACAAACAGCTGAATCTGTGAGTAATTTTCACTTATAGAAGTTATCATTAAACCTTCAATTTGAAGTGTAAATGTTAGGAACTTCGTGCATTGCATAAAACGCATTATTTATTATATATTTAATTTCATTTTGTTAGTTCTCTTCGAAACATTGCTGTTTTGTTAGAGAAGCAGAACGTCAGTTGTCTGCAACGCAGACTGTCTTTTGTCTAGTTGCCAACATCATGCAATCTAATCAACAAGAACAAACCTTACCAGGTTCACATTCTATCAATCCTGTAGACACTGCTATTACTTCTCGTTCCGTCTTACATCCACCCAAGTTAGTTCACAAGTGCCCGTTCGAAGAACTCAGCCCAGACGACGCCTCCACGTCAAATGATGGTTTTTTCACTCCAAGCAAAAAACATACAGCATTGGCCTCAGCTATAAATTCTAAATACATTGTAGACTTAACCTCCATACACAATACATTTTCTCCTTTGGAAACAATGGAGGAAGATGACGACTCAGCTGCTGAAGTTAATTCCTCTGCAGCTCCTAAAATCAGGATTCCACCTATATTTCTCCATGAAGTCAACAATTACCAGCAGGAGTCGTCTACCACTGGATTAGCTCTCACAACAAGATCTTCTGTAACAGTTAAAACAATAATGTACCTACTTATGGGGAGTCCAATTGGGCTTTCCTCATTTAATTGTTATTCATTGTATCATGTATGTAAATGATGTCTATGATCAATGATCTGTAGAGCGCACATGCGCTGATCGATCAATAAATGACATAAATAATTTACATATTAAAATATGATATACCGCAATCTACTTCTGTACAAAGTATTCTTACAAAGGCATATTCCTCTGTCTACGTTAATCAACATAAGGATTATCTTATAACTAATTTTATTTTAGGGAAGAGAATAGACTTGCAGTGTTACTCAAATCAATGCAATGACTTTGGAAATTTCGTTCTCTTTGCATGGCCAAGAGATTAAGGGTCGTATTTATAGTCAGACTTGGTCCGGACCAACTTTCTACTTCCGATGGACTAACAGTGGACCATCGATTTTCTTATTCATAATCCGGGATTAGCGATAGCTCGGAGACCAAATACCCTGGTCCGGCTCCGAGGGGTAGATTAAAGGCGGACTATCTTTGTAACATGAACGACAATGAAGTGATCAATGTAGCTATAGTACGTAGAATTCGTCAAATAAGACGACGGATGGAAACTTATCTACCAAGAACAGAAATTATTACGAAGTACGACGACCTAAACTTCAAAAGCAGATACAGGTTTAGTAAAGCGAACGTCAGAAATGATTCGTCCTAACCTGTACGTCAGGGACAATAACCGAGGACTGACACTCAAATCCTAACAGCACTTCGGTATTATACAAGAGGAGGATATCAGACAACACTGCTGACCTGTACGTCAAGGACGATAACCGAGGACTGACACTCAAATCCTAACAGCACTTCGGTATTATACAAGAGGAGGATATCAAGACAACACCGCTGACCTGTACATCAGGGACGATAACCGAGGTCTGACACTCAAATCCTAACAGCACTTCGGTATTATACAAGAGGAGGATATCAGACAACACTGCTGACCTGTACGACAGGGACGATAACCGAGGTCTGACACTCAAATCCTAACAGCACTTCGGTATTATACAAGAGGAGGATATCAAGACAACACTGCTGACCTGTACGTCAGGGACGATAACCAAGGTCTGACACTCAAATCCTAACAGCACTTCGGTATTATACAAGAGGAGGATATCAAGACAACACTGCTGACCTGTACGTCAGGGACGATAACCGAGGTCTGACACTCAAATCCTAACAGCACTTCGTTATTATACAAGAAGAGGATATCAAGACAACACTGCTAACCTGTACGTCAGGGACGATAACCGAGGTCTGACACTCAAATCCTAACAGCACTTCGGTATTATACAAGAGGAGGATATCAAGACAACACTGCTGACCTGTACGTCAGGGACGATAACCGAGATCTGACACTCAAATCCTAACAGCACTTCGGTATTATACAAGAGGAGGATATCAAGACAACACTGCTGACCTGTACGTCAGGGACGATAACCGAGGTCTGACACTCAAATCCTAACAGCACTTCGGTATTATACAAGAGGAAGATATCAAGACAACACTGCTAACCTGTACGTCAGGGACGATAACCGAGACCTGACACTCAAATCCTAACAACATTTCGGTATTGTACAAGAGGAGGATATCAAGACAACACTGCTGACCTGTACGTCAGGGACGATAACCGAGACCTGACACTCAAATCCTAACAACATTTCGGTATTGTACAAGAGGAGGATATCAAGACAACACTGCTGACCTGTACGTCAGGGACGATAACCGAGGCCTGACACTCAAATCCTAACAGCACTTCGTTATTATACAAGAAGAGGATATCAAGACAACACTGGTAACCTGTACGTCAGGGACGATAACCGAGGTCTGACACTCAAATCCTAACAGCACTTCGGTATTATACAAGAGGAGGATATCAAGACAACACTGCTGACCTGTACGTCAGGGACGATAACCGAGATCTGACACTCAAATCCTAACAGCACTTCGGTATTATACAAGAGGAGGATATCAAGACAACACTGCTGACCTGTACGTCAGGGACGATAACCGAGGTCTGACACTCAAATCCTAACAGCACTTCGGTATTATACAAGAGGAGGATATCAAGACAACACTGCTAACCTGTACGTCAGGGACGATAACCGAGGTCTGACACTCAAATCCTAACAGCACTTCGGTATTATACAAGAGGAGGATATCAAGACAACACTGCTGACCTGTACGTCAGGGACGATAACCGAGGCTAATGCATAGGCTACCTTCTGCATCCATATTTCACTGTGTACAGTCGAGCCATTTGATCGATGACGTCAACGCCGTACTTGGTGTTATTGTAGAACGCCACTGATTCTGGTAGCATTTTAGGATGTTTTTTTATAGTAACTGTGTCATTCATTGAACTCAAAAGAAGCACATTTTTGTTCATTTTCCCTTGATAGCATGTCAGAGTTATGACACCTGACTTATAAAGTACAATGTGTGCAAAGGTGCTGTAGCACAGTTTGCTGATTGAGGGATTTTCCTTCTACATTTCCTTACTGTGCCCACAAATATTGTATTTTTACGCTTCAAACCTTCTGCAGGGTATTTGGTTGTGGAAAAACTGTCACATGTAATATTTCTTCCTGCAAAAACAAAGGGCTGTATAAGATGCATTACAACATGCTCTGCAAGAGGAACACCTGTGGGGCGTTGATCGTCTTTGCCAAGGTGAGGAAACCCATTCACCAGGTACTTTGAATTTGCATTAAATGGCATATATCTTCCAGGGCATAGTGTGTTTCCTTTTGCAGCTCTGCCCACTACGTCTAACTGACGTAACTTTATTTTTTCTGTCTTTTTTAGAGTCGTTTCTTGCTGATAACTTAGCCCCTTGTAGTACTCAGTTACAAAAGGGTAGCTGAGACTTTCAACGTTATGCCCCGAGGCATAACCAGAGAAAAATTGCTTGCCTTAAGTATAAACTATCGTCTAATAAAATGGCTTACTGCATATTAAGGTTATATACTGCATATAAGGGTTCTGACACATATTCGAGATGTTGCACTTTACCAGTTCACAACAAAACTACTTGTAATATTTTTTTATCTATTTTTCAGATAAAAAGTCAAGTTACAAATCTGATCTTCGACTAATAGCAGCAGGAGTTCCATAAGGATCAATTCTGGCATCACTATTATTCAATATATTCATGCAGGACCTTCCAAACCCGCCTCGGTAGCGTAGATGGTAGCGTGTCTGCCTCACGTTCAAGAGGACCCGAGTTCGAATCTCGGTTAGGGTAAGTTATCTGGATAAGATTTTCCCGGGGTTTTCCCTTATCCTTAAAGACGAATGACAGGTAATTCTAAGCTCTATGGACCTTGGGCTCATTTCAGCATCATTTCACCCATTCCATTCATCGTCTGGTATGACTTAACATTGGAGGACGAAAATGACGAAGAAAATGTTATCACGAACGAAATACGCACTAGTAGGGTCTACACGGCAACTGACCTCCCTCTTGCACCAGGGAGTTACCGAGCTGTCCTCGAAGGGCGCCCGGCGCCTCCGTAGGGCTTTCCAGTAGGGCAGGACCTAGAGATTAACAAGGGCCCCTCATCTGGTCCTATGGACTCAAGACGGATGGAAGTGGATACGCCACTTACGCGCGCCAACCCCAAAAGGGGAAGGCAACCTCGGTAGGGTCACCTGGTGATCTAGCACACCTTCTACTAGCTATGCTGGCTAGTACCCGGGAATATATGACTTCCCCCAACCCCGTCCGGAGACGTACCCGATCTCTCACGGGTATCGGGAACCACTGTCCCCTCGAGTCCAACCCAATCCGAACAACTCCCATTCAGGGAGGGGCTCGGCAGTTCGGCCCGAGGTTTCTCTAGTAACGTCAGAGGTACCACGAGTGCTAGGGGTCCGCAGCGCTCGCACCACGGCAGCTGAAGGGGACGGATCCACTCCCCTACGGAACACGAACGATATGATGTTTGGGGAAGGAAACCTGTGAGGACTAAGTTTAGGACACCTCCCTGCCTTTGACGGCGAAGAAAACAGGAAAACGGTTCTGGCGGAATCTAAACCGCGGACTTATCGATTGCGAGCCTCGTACACTACTGTATAGTCATCTCGCTCGGTAGTATACATAGAAACTGTAATACATAAGGTTTTTCTTAACTGTTTACAAAGCTGTACGTATTTTTATTACTGTCCTTTTGAGTTAAGAATAACCTTAGAATAGTGTAACCTTTGGATATCGAATTTTACAGGAAGTATCTACTGTAGCTCTGCCCATTGAGGGGTTACTTGTGCTTGGAAGGGGACATAAGAGTGGAGTTGGTATTATGTACTTTATTGGGACGGGTTATGGGTTCGTAGCTAACTAAGGGCATGGCTCTTTGATACCAAGAGTGGTACACAACAGACTGCCTCGTTTTTTGCCTTTTCTTTATTCATCATCACTAACTCTTCTTGCTTGGGTTTCACACACACACGCGCGCATTTCTTACACATATCACTTTGAACTCAGCATCCTACCTCACTATGTCCATCGACGTTCGGAACAAGAGTGACTCCAGGTAGAGCATTCATTTGTCTCCTGGTTTTCCGGCTGGCACTACCCCTTCCCTTTTGGGGGTAATGACCAACCCTTCCTTAGCTGCCTTTGTTCGTCTAGTCGTACTTCTTCCTGTCTGCTCAAACTGAGTGTACTGTTTCACCATTTTACGTTTAAAATGCAATATTTATCTAGTTTTTCAATGCAATAATCAGAGAATGCTATAGTCCGGTCAAACAATTTGCTCAAAATGACATTGTTATGTGTTTATCAGTGCCATCTGCTAGCAGAAAGGTGAGGTTTTGGGGTCGTTGTTTGGTTAATACAGTGGTAAAGAGATGGTTCTAGTTGCTCAATTCTAGGTTATAATATTACCTAGTGACTGAAGAAACACATTTAAACACAACCATACATAGATCGTGGGCTATCTTGTACACATGGCTGTGGATGTGAAAGCCACAGATTCTCCTGTTTTGCGTCTGTTAAATTCAAATGAGAATGTTAAGTCATTTATTAAATGTTTATCTTCCAAGTGCGTGCAAATGCCACAGCATTGGGCAACGAGTGACAGCTACTCATTAACATTACACTGACCTATCTCAATTGTGCACATCTACCTGTGTCACGAGAAGCAACAGTAGTTGTAAGGGCGTTCCTCAACAACTTTGTTGTTCGTGATCCCAAAGCAGAGAAGTAACTGTTCGACTGTGATAAACCCCATTTCAACATCAGCCTCTTTGTTTTCGTTGGAATTTTTCCAGCTATTACAGCGTTACTACGCGATTTCTGTTTCTTAAAATAAATATTTTTTCCGAAACCAATAAATTCTTCGGACCATTTAATTCTTTTAATAATTTAACTTCTGGATTTATTTCATGGTTAAATGACAAAAAAAAAAAAAAGATCTGCTACATGTTTATACCTAATATTTTGAAGATGTTTATTAATTATTATTATTATTATTATTATTATTATTATTATTATTATTATTATTATTATTATTATTATTATTATTATTATTATTATTATTATTATTATTATTATTATTATTATTATTATTATTATTATTATTATTATTATTATTATTATTATTATTATTATTATTATTATTATTATTATTATTATTATTATTATTATTATTATTATTATTATTATTATTATTATTATTATTATTATTTATTTATTTATTTATTTATTTATTTATTTATTTATTTATTTTGATATGTTTAAATGTAAAAAAAATGTAAATCTTACTTCTACCCTTAAAAAAGAGACGATTATAACTTTAAAACAATTTACTTACAATTCTTGGATTAATAAATACTTACAGTTTTTTTTTTTTTTAAAGAATTTGGTATAACTATAGTTCCTCAAAATAAATATAATATTAAAAAATTGCTACACTTCCCTAAAAAAAATCCGGGATAGAATAAAGCCTGGCATTTATCAATTTAATTGTTTAGAGTGTGATTAGGTTACACTGGAAGGACCAAACGTAATCTAGAAACCAGAACGAAACAACATTTTCGAAATATTAGGTATAAACAGACTGATGAATTGGCTGTGACAGATAATTTTTGGATGGTACGGATCTCAGAAACATCTGGTTCTAGCAAGATGGCGCCACATGTCATACTGCTCTCGAAACAATCGATCTTTTGAAGAAGTTCAGAGGTTTTAGCATTTCCGGCAGTGGTGATGTTAACTGGCCCCTGAAATCATGTGATTTAATGCTGTTGGTTACTTCTTGTGGAGGTATGTTAAATCTGTAGTTTATGCTAACAAGCCAGAAACAGTAAGTGATCTTATGTGCAACATCACACGCGTTATTCGTGAAGTTGGAGATAATTTACGAACTTCTGTCATTGAAAGCTGGGTCAATTATATTCGCAACTCAACTAAGTTCCGGCGGTGACTTAACTGATGTTCTCTTCCACACTTAATGACATTAAATTATGTTCCAAAATTAAAAGAAGAAGAAATAAACGTCTATCATTAATAGAACGTTTTTTATTTAAGTTCTAGTATAAAGGCGTGACCCCCAGGACACAGCCCCATAGTGAATCTGTGACGTGAAAGAGCGGGGGCTGATATGGAGGAGATAGGAAGGTACCAGCCTAACATTCTTGCTGACCAGGGAAGGCTAAGGAAAATAACACGGTCAGAGAGAGCAACCGTCAGCAATTTAACTAGGGACCTCCTGAGAGCGAACCTCACGCATTATCACGGAGCCATCATTGGTTAATTAGAATGGAACGCTCAGTTAATGATGATAATGATGATGATTAATAATTAAATAATAATAATAATAATAATAATAATAATAATAATAATAATAATAATAATAATAATAATAATAATAATAATAATAATAATAATAATAATAATAATAATAATAATAATAATAATAATAATAATAATAATAATAATAATAATAATAATAATAATAATAATAATAATAATAATAATAATAATAACAACAACAACAACAACAACAACAACAACAACAACAACAACAACAACAACAACAACAACAACAACAACAACAACAATAATAATAATAATAATAATAATAATAATAATAATAATAATAATAATAATAATAATAATAATAATAATAATAATAATAATAATAATAATAATAATAATAATAATGACGATAACGACGATGATGATAAATTTCATCCATGATTATTGCAGTTGTAGGTGGTCTGCCTTTAAAGGAATGCGGTACTGGAACACGTGAAATGGCCTTCACCATAAATAGCAAGCTGAAATCATTAAGGAAGAGAGGTGTATGTCTCTTTTTTTCCGAATCGCATTGTTATTGCTTATATACGCAACTGACAAACAGACGGCTCCTCTCTTATGGCTCATGAATGACATAATCAGAGTTAAGTACGGGGTAAACATAACGGTTGTGTTTACAAGTGAAACCACGAATTCCTCAACGTTTGCGTTTGTCTTATGTTCAGACTTGCAACAAGGTCCCTTTTATTTCGTTGTGTAGGCGGGAAACCTACTGATTTCGCAATGCTCTTTTGGGAATAGACAGGCACTTTACTTTCTTCAACATGTATTTATAGCTAGTAAACAGAGAAAGAGTTGTATTTAACCCAAAAATTTGACATCAGTTTTCATCGTCAGTATATGTTTTAATACTCCGTGAAAAAAATAACATTTTTAGAAGAGATCCGTGTGTGTGAATCTGTGAATAGCCTAAATGTTGAAGGAAAAATGGGATGAAACCAAAGCTGCTATTGAAGTTTAGGTTAGGAAAAGACCCAAGAAAATCTCCTATAAATAAACATTAAATGTAAAAAGAAAATATATTAAATGTAAGTATAAATACCGTATAATCTCACTAACCCGGACGTCTGGATAAATCAGACCAGTTTTGAAAAAAAAAAATTAACTTTAATGATTAGATCACGCGCACATTCACACTCTCAATCATACTTCCAGACTCTGGGGAAGATAAGGAATTATCTTGGTCATATCGGCGGCCGTTCTCCTTTATAACATATCGAAGGTGTTAACTCGTATTCGTTGGGTTTTAATCATTAGATCACGCGCACATTCGCACTCTCAATCATACTTCCAGACTCTGGGGAAGATAAGGAATTATCTTGGTCATATCGGCGGCCGTTCTCCTTTATAACATATCGAAGGTGTTAACTCGTATTCGTTGGGTTTTAATCATTAGATCACGTACACATTCACACTCTCATTCATACTTCCGGACTCTGGGGAAGATGAGGAATTATCTTGGTCATATCGGCGGCCGTTCTCCTTTGGAACATATCGAAGGTGTTAACTCGTATTCGTTGGGTTTTAATCATTAGATCACGTACACATTCACACTCTCATTCATACTTACAGACTCTGGGGAAGATGAGGAAATATCTTGGTCGGAGAAAAATCCCCACCACCAACGCTGGGAATCGAAGCCGGGACCCCTAACACGCCAGGCGGGTTCTCTACTAACTGAGTTACGGGGCCAGCCGAAATTAGGTTGTTTAGTATAGTAAATGAAGATTTAAGACGATAATTTGGTACATTACTCGAGTTCTTGCCCGCCCCGGTAGCGTGATGGTAGTGTGCCTCACGTTCAAGAGGTCCCAATGTTGAATCTAGTTCATGGTGAATTACCTGGATAAGGTTTTTTTCCGTGTTTTTCCCTTATCCTGAAAGACGAATGTCGGGTAACTCTAAGCTCTATGGACCCTGGGTTCATTTGAGGATCATTTCATCCAATTCATTCACCGTTTGATATGACTTAACGTTGGAGGACGTAAACCTCTTGCTATCCGGCGAATTCATTGCACTCAACCCACCTGTTTGAGACCAGGTTGGAAGAAAACTTTCATAAAATCATTGAAAAAGCTGTGACTTGGTGGTGTGTGAAAACAAGATTGAAGATGAAAAGACAAATGTGAAAAATGACTTTATAGACTTTCTTAGAAATATCGATGGCTGTTCCGATGTTAATGAAGGAGACATTGACAACTGAATGTAAATCGACAATGATGGAGGTTACCGATTACACAGGAAGACCTTATTGGATAATGCAGTGGTACTGAAAATGAACAGTGTTCAGATTCAGAGAGTGTTGATGGACCAGCTGTGCTTATGAGCCACGTATAAGCACTAACAAACAGAGATTGGGCCAATGCAACCAAATGTAACCTTCCGTCACTATGGAGAGAAACTGTTTATGAAGTTCTTAATGAAACGGTTCCAACTACAGAAATGATGTGGCGTCACGGGAGAGTGGATTCGAAGATCTGTGGCGTATGTGTGGAAGATGATACAATTGAGCATCGCTTGTAAACTGTCATGATTTGGACCTCCCTCCGAGACGCACTATATAAACTTTGTCCAGAGGAAGGCTTACGTTCAGTACCATAGCTGGTACAACTGGAGTTTCGCTTCGAAGACACGAAATTTCATAATTTTGCAGTGTGGTTGGTTGCTGAAAGTACAGCGAGGAGACACTGTGATAGGAAAGCACTTACGTATATTTTTAAAGGGGCAGAGATGGACCTATATACGGAAGAAAACCTTGCGTTCTCTGGAGCCATACATTTATCACTTGGAACAAATGCAGATCTAATGACTATTTAAGCAAATAGAACCCTTCATATTGTCTCACTGTACAAGCCAATAAAACAAGAAATGTTCTAAAAGACTTACCCTGTACCCGTTCCCGTCTGTAAAAAAAGTGAAAAATATATAAAAAATATATATAAATATATATAAAATAAAAAATAAAAAAATAAAAAATAAAAATATAAAAATTTAAAAATTGGATACACTTGTTCAATAGTCTTTCTTTCCTTAGAGGTATTTAAAATCATCACTTAAGACAATTATACAAAGAGTGAAGTAACAAACCAAAAAACAAAAACATAAAAGACAGCAAAAAAAAAAAAAAAAGTTAAAGAAAAAAGAAAAAAACGAGAAATTGATGATTTATTTCGAGAGTCAAGCCGATCACTGTCTTTGATTGTACATGAAAGTAATGAATGTATGCATACTATATTGTTTGCAAAAATAACATCGTTTCAAGCAAACACACAACTGAAAAACTGTTAATACAACACTTATATTCGTAACACGTTTTTTCTTTATATATAATTATCTAGTGTTGATGTCAGGTAACCTGCATGCTGAATAAAGTGCACTTCTTGTGACAACATAACTGTGTCACTAAATGGGTGATTGTTGCGACATAGTGCCACGCAAACGTTAATTAAGGTCAGTGAATATGAACATATAAATTAACAAATATGTGAGAACTGCATGTGCAAAAAGCGCTGTGATTTTGCTGTAACAAAGGATGCTGTTGCACAAACAGGTAGAGCAATAGCAGGTGTAAAGAAATCCTTTTTAACGAACTGACACCTAAGTTTTTAATAAGAGTCTTCACACTCTAGACTGAAGTTTATAAACTAGACCCTCTTTGTTCCTTTATGTTGAATACTTAATGGTGTAAAATATAGGAGCAATATAATTCTTATAGTTGTGTGGTTTGTGGTGCAAGGTAGCTTTAGGGACTATTAGGCTTTTTAATCAAAACTTCTATCAAGATGTTTGCTGTTGTAAGACGGAGTGTCATAAAGTTTTAGTTATCAGCATCTAAATTATCATCATTGATCTCTCGGGACATAATGTTAGTAGTTTTAGTGATATGAGTCCTTTTATCTTTTTACAGTCAGTGCCAGAATTGACTGAGGTATAGGATGGAGAAAAAAGAGGCTCGTAGTGTGATCAAGTTCCTGCATTTGAAGGACAAAACTGCCCGGGAAATCCATGACGAGATGACGACTGTTTATGGAAATGATTGCCCATCGTATGACACTATTGTGAGGTGGAAAAGGAATTGTCAAACTGGTCACATGTCCCTGACAGATGAGCCAAGAGCTGGTAGACCGTCAGCTGTCACAGTGAAGAAAGTGGAGTGTTTAATACTGGAAGACAGTCGAGCAACCATCCAAATGATCATGAATGAGGCACATCTTAGTTATGGTAGTGTGTGGACGAACTGCACATGTCTAAGGTGTCTGCACGGTGGGTTCCACGTTTGCTAACCTCTTTCCAAAAGTAAACACGACGTGACCTTTCAAGACAGATGTTGATGCTGTTGGAACAGGATGAAGATGATTTTTTTGGTCGTCTGGTAACCATGGATGAATCCTGGATCTATCAGTATGATCCAGAGACAAAAACCATGAGCATGGAATGGAAACATGCCGATTCTCCCCTCCCAAAAAGGCAACGATTTAAAAGTCAGCTGGGAAGATTATGGTTTCAGTTTTCTGGGATTGTCGCGGAGTCATCCTTACAGATTACCTTGTCAAGGGTCAAACCATCACTGGCAGATACTGCTGCAATCTTCTGGACAAGTTACGAGCAGCTCTGATTAAGAAACGGCGCGGTATGCTCTCCAAAGTTGTTCGTCTTCTGTCTGACAATGCATTAGCTGATTCATCTCAAGTTGCAGTTGACAAAACAAGAGAATGTGGTTTTGAGATCTTACAGCATCCGCCTTATTCGCCCGATCTCGCAACAATTGACTTTTTGTTGTTCCCGGAAATGAATCCGTTGCGTGGTCGCCGATTTGACAACACAAATGACGTCATTAATGAAGTGGAAGAGTTGTTTAAAGCGAATTCTGCAGACTTCTACAATCAAGGTATTCGGAAGGTCAAGAAACGCTGGGAAAAATGTGTAGATCTGTATGATGACTACGTAGAGAAAAACTAACAAGTAAATATCAACACAAACTCTCTATTACATTTTTTAAAGGGGGATAACTAAAACTTTAGACATCCCCTCGTGCAGGTTTTTTTGTTTGTTTGTAGTTTACGTCCTCCAACGTTAAGTCATATCGGACGATGAATGAAATGGGTGAAATGATGCTCAATTGAGTCCGGGGTCAGTGGAGCTTAGAGTTACCCGACATTCGTCTTTCAGGATAAGGGAAAACCGCGGAAAAAACCTTATCCAGGTAACTCACCCTGACCGAGATTCGAACTCGGGACCTGTTGAACGCGAGGCAGACACGGTACCATGCACGCTACCGAGGCGGGCCTCGTACAGGTGAATGTATATGTGTAATGATGTGTTTTATTTATTAATGATGTTGCTCAATTGTCAGCATCATATCGCCGCCACTATACCGGAATTTTGTCTTGCAGAAGATGCCAGTAAATCTTCTGACGTGGGACTGTCAATTTTAAGTACATTTAAAAGCATCGGTGGACCGGGGTCAATAGTTCAGTGCCTAACCCACTGAGCCACCCATACCGACGTGCCCGATGAAAGATTTGCAAAAAAAAAAAAAAAAAAAAAAAAAAAATGTTTTTCTATCAAACTGCTCATTATACGAAAGAAAGTGTTTTTCACAAGTTCTGAAAAATGAAAAGACTTATTAAAAAGGTTCAACGCTCCATCAATAGTACGTTAACGTATCTTGAAGTCGTGTGAAATTTGCAGCAGTGTTTTGCTTTCGAGCAATAAATCATAAGTACTTTATCAGGAACCTTCATATTTCAATAAGCCATAAACCACCAATAATTGTAGAAGAAAACAAACTCATCCGCCAAGAGCGATTAGCAGGTCACCTTGGACTCGGTGACCCGAGTTCAATACTTCCTCGAGGCCTTTCGAAGTCTGCTAGCTAAACTGTGGAGAGCAATTATGTAATTACAGCATTTCTTGATGTGCATTCGCTTCGATTTCTAATTATAGCGATTGCCTATAATTAGGCGGGTGTTGAGAATATACAATAACTGTGTTCATGATGAAGTTAAAACTTATCCCGTCAGTGTTAAATACGCTAAACTCACGACCTATTGTCTCAAAATTATTTAACATACGTTAACTCTTACAGCGTATAAGTGCATGCGCACAAATTTCAGTGGTGTACGAGGGTAGGTCAAATGAAAACCTTAAATATCTTTTAAAAATATTATTTATTGTGCAGAAGTGGTCCCTTAGGGGAGGGGATTCGTCCCCTTTAGCTGCCGCGGTGCGGGCACTGCGGACCCCTAACAATCGTGGTAAAGTCTGTTTAGTTAACTCGTGTGTACGACGGCCGCCTGCTTTGATGAACCCTTATAATCGTGTTACAACCCCGGTCCTCCTTCTTCCAGATCTTTCTGCAAGGTTGTCACCTTTCTCGATACGTCATGGGTATCGTACGAGGTTTCGTCTAAATAAATTATCTTATGTCCATTACTGCGAATCTTCCTTAGTTTTGAGAAATACAATTCTACTGGATTCCATAACAACCCTTATCTTATTCAAAGTGTGGTATTTGAAACCCAGCTCCTTTAGGAGACCGCACAAAGTGCAGTGACCATAAGGAACATCACAAATTTCTTGCAAATTTGCAACCAACTCGTCTAAGGTGGGCGCTCTGCTTTTTGCATAGAGTCTATAAATTTCTCGACGAATTAAATCGCATGTGAAATTATCGAAACTTTGGAGAAACGCTTCGTTTTGTTTTCACACTTGATCGGCGTCTTTGGTATTCCTTTAGTCACAATATTTCTTACTGTATTTCTGTGAATACCCAGAATTTATCAGGTTCATTGCATGACTCCTTACCAAGATTATTTGTCAGCACATATTTATATGTGTTCAAAACAAGCGCTTGAATTTGCTTAGAAACAGTTTCCGTTATAACTTTGTTTTTTGAGGCTTCTCCAGTAACATAACTCGGCCCAGTTATTCACACTATTGTCTTCACTTTGATTATTTTCACTCGACTGAAAGTTATCTACTACTTCATTTGCATTTACCACTGCATTTCGCTCTCAGGGTCTCCACATCGTGACACAAGAATGAAACCGATCAACTGGAAGTTGGAACTTTGGCAACTGAGACTCCACGTGGAGTGAAAATGGGACTGTAATTTCAAGAAAATCAGGGTTGCTATTGGTCCTCAACGACAGTGTTCCATATCTGAAGTATGGGGATAGATTTATGACGGTCATTAGTGGGTGGTAGGGTAGTTTCCTTTGTGAGTCAACTGCACTCGCGTTCACTAGACAGACCTTAACTCTGACGTTACTAGAGGAACCTCGGGCCGAACATTCGAGCCCCTCGCGTTGAGGAGTTGTTCGGATTGGGTTGGACTCGAGGGGGCAGTGGTTCCCGATACCCGTGGGAGATCGGGTACGTCTCCGGACGGGGTTAAGGGAAGACATATATTCCCGGATACTAGTCTGCAGAGCTAGTAGAAGGTGTGCTAGATCTCCAGGCGGCCCCACCGAGGTCATATCGGTAGTCTTTCCATTTTGGTGTTGGCGCGCGTAAGAGGCGTATCCGCTTCCATCCCGTCTTGAGTCCACAGGACCAGATGGGGGGCTTGTTAGTCTCTAGGTCTTGCCCTATGGAAAGCCCCACGGAGGCGCCGGGCGCGGGCGCCCTTTTGGGACAGCTCGGTTACTCCCTGGTTGAAGGAGACCTCTGAGTGCAGAGGTTCTACTCCCATTAGCCTTGTCCCCATAGGAACAAGACCCGGGCCTCTTTAAACCAGGGAGTATCCGAGCTGTCCCAAAGGGCGCTCGGCGTCCTCCGTGGAGCTTTCCATTAGGGCAAGACCTAGTTTCCTAACAAGCCCCCCCATCTGGTCCTAGGGACACAAGACGGGACGGAAGTGGATACGCCACTTACGCGCGTCAACACTCAAGGTGAAGACTACCGATATGACCTCGGTGGGGCCGCCTGGTGATCTAGCACACCTTCTACTAGCTAAGCAGGCTAGTGCCCGGAAACTTAATGGCTTCCCTCAACCCCGTCCGAAGACGTACCCAATCTCCCACGGGTATCGGGAACACACTGCCCCCTCGAGAACAACCCATTCCGAACAACTCCCGAAGGAGGGGCTCAGCCGTTCGGCCTGAGGTTCCTCTAGTAACGTCAGAGGTACCACGAGTGCTAAGGGTCCGCAGCGCCCGCACTTTGGCAGCTGAAGGGGACGGATCCCTTCCCCTACGGGAGGTTGAAGGAGACCCGGGACCTTGGTCCTACGGGTCCAGGACTCATGGCAGTAGAACCTCTGGTAATAACTGTGCAGAAGTGGCACAAACATAATCTCCGCCATGCTCAATGTGAGTCCTCCAGCGCTTACAAAGTGCATAAATGCCTTTAGAAAAACATTCTTTTGTTATTCTGCGCAACCACTCATGCACCGCGGGGCGTATCACTTCATTCTTTCCTCCCGTTGCGTGTTTGGGTGGTCCAAACATATGGAAATCACTTGAGACAAGGTCTGGTGAATATGGTGAATGAGGCAGATACTCAAAATGCAAGTCTCTGATTGTTGCAACTGTTGTACGGGCAGTGTGGGGCCTTATATTGTCATGTTGCAAAAGGACACCTGCCGACAGCAATCCACGTCGCTTTGATTTGATTGCAGGCTGCAGATGAGTTTTTTTAGGAGATTTGTGTATGATGCACTGGTGACAGTGGTCGTATTTTAGCTAATGGGTCAACATAATAAGGAAAACAGCTTTCTTGGTTATAACAAAATTTAACCAACATTTATCACCTTTTTTCAAATTTATGTACCATCTTATTAAAACCAACGTAAACCTACAGCAACACGTGCAGGTTGTTTTAGTCGTACCAAAAGTTAATTTAGCTGATCTCACCTCATCCTTCCTCCCGAGGGTACAGAGGTATAGTTACAATGGACCCACCATGGTGGCCTAAGTACCGGAATTCCTTCTGTAGTGAACTCCTAATCTTAAGTGCATGATCTACTTGTAGAGCAAACCTTCTCCTAGGAGATGTGCTGAGATTTATTGCAAAGAGTGTAGAAGCTGATTCATCCAAATTCAGCAAAAATGGCGGATGCATTTAAGACATAAATGTTTTTCCTACAATGAAAAATGAAATAAAAATGGTTATTTTTAAGCTTGAATAAATAAATATTTTATACGAGTGAAAAACGCGATTTTGCTCTGCAACTAGTGACGATTGTTCAACTTTCTATGTTCGTTTTGTAATTCCGTGAACAGAAACGTTTTTTGAACAAGTGTCATTCCCCTCCGCTGTTTAGGAATTGGTCAATCTTTATAGACAAATTATTATTTTTACCTATTTCGAATTTCAACTAATAACATGAGTTTGAAGAAACATTTATATGTAAAGGATACTGTAAGAATTGTAAAAATATAGAAAATTTAACTAACAACAAAGAATTTATTTGATAACATTATTGGCCTTTTCTATCGATTGTACAGTTACTACAATTTAAAATAGCAGTTTCTTGGATAAAAGAAGTAAGAGTAGAATTAGATAAATGTTTTTTTATAATTATTTTGGTCGTATCTTTTAAATACGCTAATAGTGTACTAGTTTGTACGTCGCTTACCTTGTATTTACCACTGAAGAAACTTGTTGTATGCCTTGACTTTTGAGATGCAATTCTAATGTTACCCTATCTCTGGTTCTTCGCATTCTATAATTAATGCATTCAGTTTATCTGCCATTACATCTACAATATGTCTCTAAGGTATCTTCACATCTGACAGGAAAAGAAAGTTATTAATACTTGAAGCTAAGGCGAGATCGGCATATTCCTTTCGATGTATGTTCTAACTCAGTATTACGTAAATTTAAAACGAGGAGCGAAGAAGAACAAGTGACGAGTGACTTGGACGTTTCAAGACGGGAGGTGGACAATGTATTATCCACATAATTCAGTAAATTATAAAATCGCAGAGTTATTAATACTTGAAACAAAGGCGAGATCGGCATATTCATTTCGATGTATGTTCTAACTCGGTATTACGTAAATTTAAAACGAGGAGCGAAGGACAAGTGACTTGAACGTTTCAAGACGAGAGGCGGACAGTGTATTATCCACATAATTCAGTAAATTATAAAATCGCAAAGTTATTAATACTTGAAGCAAAGGCGAGATCGGCATATTCCTTTCGATGGATGTTCTAACTCAGTATTACGTAAATTTAAAACGAGGAGCGAAGAAGGACAAGTGACGAGTGACTTGAACGTTTTAAGACGGGAGGTGGACAGTGTATTATCCATATAATTCAGTGAATTATAAAATCGCAAAGTTATTAATACTTGAAGCTAAGGCGAGATAGCCATATTCCTTTCGATGCATGATCTAACCTCTCTTGTACTTCTACAGTAACCTTCATAGCAACTTGTTTTGACAGTTTATATCTCTGTGGAAAATTTTCTTCTGATAGCTCCTCAAAATCATTTCTCCTCATAGGCCGTACTCTATTACGAATGCCATTTAGAAGATCTTAAATATAGCAAATCGACTTCAAAAGCTGAGTTCACGCCGGCCATCTTGACTGTTTACAATTGTTAACGACTTAACAACAGAAATTTGATTTGTTAGTTTAACAAGAGATTTAACACGAGTGTTAACACTTGTTGGTGAAATGCAATTTTTGTTTTAACTATTACTAAACTCGTGTTAAGTCTTATATTCTGTTGGTGAAATGAGGCATGAGTGTTATAATTTATTCCCTCAGAAACTCTTCTTTACCTTCGAATGTCTAAAAATACCATTTTGTATCAACTTTCCAAATTTAAATTGTCCTTAGGTACACATTGAGTGGCGAATGTTTCTAGTACACTTGCTGCATGTTGTCATACTTGTCGTGCAGTCATTGCTGAGTAAGAAGGGAAGTACGTGATGTGAAAACTCACACGATTTTCTTTACCCATGGAAAATTCACATACATCCGTTATATATGCATTATAATATTAAATTAAGGAGTAACGCTATATCCATGTTATGTTGCTCACGTTAGGTTTTTGCTTAGAAATCACTTCTAATTAAGCAAGAAGCGCTTGGTTGCGAGAATAGCATTCAAATGTTTAACCATGATGAGTGCTCACCTCTGTAGTGTAGATGGTACCGTGTCTCGTCAAGCTCAAAACGTCCCGAGTTCAAATCTCGGTCAGGTGAGTTAATCGAACGCTTAATTTCCATAAATTAACTTAAATAGAAATTTCTATAGAGTGCCTTATACCCGCTCGCTACACCTCACCTGTCAGTTGCTGCTCTACAATACGAGAGAATAAGGAATTGGCAAATTCTGAAACATGGTTATGCAGTAGTTGGTAGAATTGCAGGCAATCCGCCCAAACGCCTATTGAACCACCGCGGACCTGACGACCACTTGCAAGTAGCTGCTGGACATCCCTCGTCATCTCTGTGTGGGACACGCTTATTAGGCTTATATGTCCTTACTCATTCTAAACTCATTTTTGGGTACAAAAGTGAATCGAGAAGATATTGACACATTGCTTCACTCACACTGTTTATTCACAGGACATGTTTCAAGAGCTCTTGCTCCTATCCTCAGCTGATACTCGACTAGTGCAAGTTGTAGTGTTGCAAGTTGTTGTGTGTAATGGACAGATCTATAAACAAAAAACAGGCCTAGCTATGGGCAACCCATTGTCTCCCTTCTTGGCAGATTTATTTATGAGTGCTTTTGAAACACATATCACAAAAACTTTTCCAAATTATTTCAAAGTGTGGTATCGCTATGTTGACGATATTTTTGCAATAGTACCTAAAAAATTCATACAAGATGGTCTTAAACTTTTGAATATACAAAATACAGCTATAAAATTTACATTGGAAACAGAAGAGAATGGTGTGCTCCCCTTTTTGGACATCAAGATCAAAAAAATGAACAACAAGCTCACCTTTGGTATTTACAGGAAACCGATAATTACATAATTACATCAAGAACAACAGTTTCAACCCAAAACAACACCAACATGCCATTTTCAACAGTTTAATCTTTCGGGTGATCAACTTTCCACTAAACAGAGAAGATTATCAAGAAGAATACCTACACATAAAAAAGTAGCTATATCCAACCCAAATTTAGTAGACAAAACAGTTAACAGACTCAACAAAGCTAAGAAAATAAAAGAAACCACCACCCTAGAACCTACAGGAGAAAAAGAGAAAAAACTTTTTAAAAAATTCACCTTCCACCCATCAGCCTATAACAAATTCCAAAAAATCTTCTCAAAACACAACATAACTCTTGCACCTCAAAATAGGTTTAATATCAGAAATTTGTTAAAAGGCCCTCCCAAAAATTCAATCACTACCAAAGAAAAACCAGGAATCTATGAGATCAAATGTGAAACTTGCCCTAAAATTTATATAGGAAAAACAAAAAGAAATATTAACATCAGAACTAAAGAACATCTAAGAAACATTAAAAATGGTAAAACAGAAAAATCAGCAGTGGCTTTTCATTTTTTGAATACTAGACATGACATCAACTTGGAAACATCTCTTATAAAATACGTTAATCACCCCATAGACCTTTCCGTATGGGAAAAAATCTTCATCAACAAAAATCGTCATAGAGTCATGAATTTTTAAACTCCACCACCGGACATCTTTGACAAGTACATCACGCCATCTATTGACAAAACGGAGAAAGAGGAAACCACTACAACTTGCACTAGTCGAGTATCAGCTGATGATAGGAGCAAAAGCTCTTGAAACATGTCCTGTGAATAAACAGTGTGAGTGAAGCAATGTGTCAATATCTTCTCGATTCACTTTTGTACTAAGTATAAACAAACTGAGAAATCGGCCGTAGCAGATCATTTTTGGTCATTTAACCATGAAATAAATCCTGAAGTTAAATTATTAAAACAATTAAGTGACCCGATAGATTTAATGGTTTGGGAAAAAATATTTATTTTAAAAAATGAAGATCGCGTATTAAATTTTGAAATACCGGCAGTCGATTCTGTTTTTAGGTTTGTTTCGTTTTCAGATGTTGGTAACACTGAAAAAACATAAGGAAAACATGGTAACCGGAATCCTTGGCAACGGAGTTCACTGATAATGAAAACAATGTTTTTGAAATCGATCTCCATTAGAAAGAAGTATTAACAGCAGTTTCTTAAAATAAGTGAAGCCTTTGTAACAAATATTTATATTTGTGTAATATTTATTGCTTCACTGTAGGTAGCTTCATTTTCAACGTAATATATAGGCATTGTTTCTCCGGGATGTCTCCTAAGTTTCAGAGCAAGTAACGGGACAGCTTCCGCTGTTGCTTACCCCTTAGCGCGGCCATAAGGGTATTGGCCTTCCCTTTTGTATACTGTTCAACAACACAAAGTAAGTCTCTGAAAGGAATGCGCCCCCTTACACTGTGAGACAAGGACAGCGAACGTGTGTGAGAGAACGCCTGCTACACAAGGAGCAGAAGCTTTAAAAAAGCATACTTCCTATTCACTCTGTACACTAAAATCGAGAAGATTCATTAACAAAAGTAGAAGTCGTCAGAATGTTTGTGCTTCACTGTCCCTACGCTTCTTTCAAGTTTATACTTTGAGTCATTTTTGGGTACTTGTAGCTATACTTCGCACCCGATTTTTGGTAGAGGAGAAGGTGGGATTATGGAATATAGCAGTAATATGGAATCCATGTCTAGCAGTTGTGGTATTTGAGCAATGCCACTTGGATGTCCGTTAAGGGTATGCAGCACCAAAAACCCCAAATCTAGCAATTTTCAACCAATCTTGCTGAAAATTTACCACTTAGTTCTGATGCATGGACACAGAATTCAAAATTTAATAGTTTTTGAGGAATTAATTTGTGAAGTTCAAAATTTAGGCAAAATTCAAACCGCTCCACGTGATGAAAATTTTCAAAATTTTAACTTTTCTATTTCTAAAACTATTCAGATAATTATGAAGAAAATATCTATCATATTGTGACTTTGTGGGTTCGTGGAATAAAAAGTCCAATTACACCACTCAACAATGTTCTTTATTTCCACCGACTTACAGTTAAACTCTTGCCAATTACACAGAATTTCGTGCTGCACACAGTTACAATTCACCAGTTCGTCCGTTACAATTTCACTGCACTAGTAATTACTTAAGCTCCGGTACACATTCACAGTTACGTACAGTCTTACGTTGCACAATCTTCTCGTACATTAACACGTCACTGACTAACTCTTACACCAAGAACTGCGACTGTCTCCTCACTCACTAACTGACCAACTCTACTCTGCTCTGTCTGTCTGTAACCCTCTTTATATAGGAATATCGCCGACTTCTGGTGTTTACAGGATTGTTCCAGTAACAGAAAGATCGAGAACCAGGTGTAAGGAAACAGACGGCACGAGCATGTTTTTTCTCCCGACCGCCGCCTTGTCACCACAGATGAGGGGGAGGTGTGGCTCACACGGACCTCCCCCAACTCCCGCTCCCAGCTGCTTCACAGGG
Organism: Mantis religiosa; assembly: GCA_030765055.1. NCBI lineage: Eukaryota > Metazoa > Arthropoda > Insecta > Mantodea > Mantidae > Mantis > Mantis religiosa. Next base: position 10,280,883 of record CM060956.1, read on the forward strand.
TGTTCCAGCGCTCGCGTTACAATATGAAAATATCTGCCTTTAGTTACAGAGGAGAAAAATAGGTATGGAGCAAACAAAAAACGAGAAAAAATGATTAAACCTTTGACTTTTTATATCAATAACTTTAACAATATAATGAATATTAAAAATTAATATGATAGAAACCTTTGCTTGCTTTATAAGAACATGTGTTGAAGGTTTTAGAGGGACTGCATCGAAACTGTATTGTATGGAGCATTTTGAATGACAAAAAATATTGAAAAATCTATAACCGAGTAAATCAAATTTTAAAATCCAAAACATTTTCCTTCTGAGCTACATGTCTTGAGACAGAATAAAACCTTCCAGATAGGTAATTTGGACTATCTTGCCCCTTCCTTCTCTGTTCTGAAGTTTTCTTCAATTTTAGTTTGCTTCTGGAGGTTTTAGAAGTTACCTTTGTAGAAATTGCCGAATGTAGTAAGCGTAATTGGTCCTTTCCTTAGCTAATTTTTAGAGATGCTGGTGAAATCTGTGTCCATTATGTCTGACTGCAGCTTGAGTAACATATATAGTTATCATATAACTATAATATCATATAACGTATAACTAGAATATCATGTAACATATAGGCCACACCGTGGCTCAGTGGTTAGACCGCTTGGCTCTCACCAAGGCGGCCTGGCTTCGATCCCAGGCGACCGCAAAGTGAGATTTGTGGTGGACAACACGGCGTTGGGGCGGGTTTTCTCCGGGACCTCCGGTTTCCCCCGCCATCTCATTCCACCGGTGCTCCATCTTCATCTCATGTATCATCAGTGTCACCGCCTGCGGTGCCGTATGTAGTAAAAGCGGGCGTTAAACACTACACATTTCATTTCATGTAACATATAAGTATAATATCATATAACTATAATATTGTGACTTTGTAGGTTCGTGAAATGAAAAGTCCAATTGCACCACTCAAAGAACGTTCTTTATTTCCACCGACTTACAGTTAAACACTTGCCAATTACACAGAATTATGTAATGCACACAATTACGATTCACTAGTTCGTCCGTTACAATTCCACTTGCACTCGCAATCACGTGAACTCCTCCGACGCACGTATGCAGTCTTCTTGTCCGCACACTAGCACGACGCTGCTTCGCTGCTTGCCAAGAACTCACTAACTCCGCCCATTCCAGCCTTTTTATAGGAATATCATTGTCTTCCGTGAATCACTGCGAAAATTCCAGATGGCAGGCGAAGGGGGAAGAGGCGGCCAGCCACAAGTGACACTCCCCTAATCGTCCCTTCAGTTAGTGACTGAGATTAATGAGGAGGTGTGGCTCGGCTGCCTCTGGTCCCTTCTCAGCTGTCGTTCGTCTGGCGTTCTTATAATTGGGTCACAATACCATATATCATATAACTATAATATCATATAACATATAACTATATCATATATCATATAACTATAATATCATATAATATTGTGACGACTTACTATCGTCAGGACGGCACGTAGACCATGTTAGCTCAATGGGTTAGAGCGACTGGACGGAAACCAGGAGATCTGTGGTTCAAATCCCGGCCATGACATTGAATTTTTCATGTTGACTATCAAAAACCTCAGCCTATATATAACTAGTGTTAAGAAATGGTACATTTCCATCAATTAACTAAAATAAAAAGAGTTAAACGATGAAGCCTGGGACTCAAGTAACTGCGATAGTAAGTCGCCACAAACGGTGTATCTCGAATACGAGAGCCCCTAATGTCCTATCGCGGAAATATACCACTCAAATTGAGAATTTAATGTCAGGGCGGCACATCGACCATGGTAGCTCAATGGGTTAGAGCGACTGAACAGAGACCAGAAGATCCGTGATTCAAATCTTGCCTTTGGCATTGAATGTTTCAGTCTGACTCTACGTTTCCACAATTTAGCCAGTGTAAAAGAACAATTATTTCCATTAATGGACCTAATAGTGCTTAACTATAAAGCCCGGTCTTAAAGAACTTAAAGCATAGTAAGTCGTCATTAAGGTAGTTGTCTCATGTGTTTATGAGAACTCCTAGTGGTTTACCGGGAAAAACACGAGTCAGTTAGAGAATTTAATGTCATACCCGGGTCTTAAAGTACTTACAGCATAGTAAGTCGTCATTAAGGTAGTTGTCTCATGTGTTTATGAGAACTCCTAGTGGTTTACCGGGAAAAACACGAGTCAGTTGGAGAATTTAATGTCATACCCGGGTCTTAAAGTACTTACAGCATAGTAAGTCGTCATTAAGGTAGTTGTCTCATGTGTTTATGAGAACTCCTAGTGGTTTACCGGGAAAAACACGAGTCAGTTGGAGAATTTAATGTCATACCCGGGTCTTAAAGAACTTAAAGCATAGTAAGTCGTCATTAAGGTAGTTGTCTCATGTGTTTATGAGAACTCCTAGTGGTTTACCGGGAAAAACACGAGTCAGTTAGAGAATTTAATGTCATACCCGGGTCTTAAAGTACTTACAGCATAGTAAGTCGTCATTAAGGTAGTTGTCTCATGTGTTTATGAGAACTCCTAGTGGTTTACCGGGAAAAACACGAGTCAGTTGGAGAATTTAATGTCATACCCGGGTCTTAAAGTACTTACAGCATAGTAAGTCGTCATTAAGGTAGTTGTCTCATGTGTTTATGAGAACTCCTAGTGGTTTACCGGGAAAAACCCGAGTCAGTTGGAGAATTTAATGTCATACCCGGGTCTTAAAGTACTTACAGCATAGTAAGTCGTCATTAAGGTAGTTGTCTCATGTGTTTATGAGAACTCCTAGTGGTTTACCGGGAAAAACACGAGTCAGTTGGAGAATTTAATGTCATACCCGGGTCTTAAAGTACTTACAGCATAGTAAGTCGTCATTAAGGTAGTTGTCTCATGTGTTTATGAGAACTCCTAGTGGTTTACCGGAAAAAACACGAGTCTGTTGGAGAATTTAATGTCATACCCGGGTCTTAAAGAACTTAAAGCATAGTAAGTCGTCATTAAGGTAGTTGTCTCATGTGTTTATGAGAACTCCTAGTGGTTTACCGGGAAAAACACGAGTCAGTTGGAGAATTTAATGTCATACCCGGGTCTTAAAGTACTTACAGCATAGTAAGTCGTCATTAAGGTAGTTGTCTCATGTGTTTATGAGAACTCCTAGTGGTTTACCGGTAAAAACACGAGTCAGTTGGAGAATTTAATGTCATACCCGGGTCTTAAAGTACTTACAGCATAATAAGTCGTCATTAAGCTAGTTGTCTCATGTGTTTATGAGAACTCCTAGTAGTTTACCGGGAAAAACACGAGTCAGTTGGAGAATTTAATGTCATACCCGGGTCTTAAAGTACTTACAGCATAATAAGTCGTCATTAAGGTAGTTGTCTCATGTGTTTATGAGAACTCCTAAGTGGTTTACCGGAAAAAAACACGAGTCAGTTGGAGAATTTAATATCATACCCGGGTCATAAAGTACTTACAGCATAGTAAGTCGTCATTAAAGTAGTTGTCTCATGTGTTTATGAGATCACCTAGTGGTTTACCGGGAAAAACACGAGTCAGTTAGAGAATTTAATGTCATACCCGGGTCTTAAAGTACTTACAGCATAGTAAGTCGTCATTAAGGTAGTTGTCTCATGTGTTTATGAGAACTCCTAGTGGTTTACCGGGAAAAACACGAGTCAGTTGGAGAATTTAATGCCATACCCGGGTCTTAAAGTACTTACAGCATAGTAAGTCGTCATTAAGGTAGTTGTCTCATGTGTTTATGAGAACTCCTAGTGGTTTACCGGGAAAAACACGAGTCAGTTGGAGAATTTAATGTCACACCCGGGCCTTAAAGTACTTACAGCATAGTAAGTCGTCATTAAGATAGTTGTCTCATGTGTTTATGAGAACTCCTAGTGGTTTACCGGGAAAAACACGAGTCAGTTGGAGAATTTAATGTCATACCCGGGTCTTAAAGTACTTACAGCATAGTAAGTCGTCATTAAGGTGGTTGTCTCATGTGTTTATGAGAACTCCTAGTGGTTTACCGGAAAAAACACGAGTCAGTTGGAGAATTTAATGTCATACCCGGGTCTTAAAGAACTTAAAGCATAGTAAGTCGTCATTAAGGTAGTTGTCTCATGTGTTTATGAGAACTCCTAGTGGTTTACCGGGAAAAACACGAGTCAGTTAGAGAATTTAATGTCATACCCGGGTCTTAAAGTACTTACAGCATAGTAAGTCGTCATTAAGGTAGTTGTCTCATGTGTTTATGAGAACTCCTAGTGGTTTACCGGGAAAAACACGAGTCAGTTGGAGAATTTAATGTCATACCCGGGTCTTAAAGTACTTACAGCATAGTAAGTCGTCATTAAGGTAGTTGTCTCATGTGTTTATGAGAACTCCTAGTGGTTTACCGGGAAAAACACGAGTCAGTTGGAGAATTTAATGTCATACCCGGGTCTTAAAGTACTTACAGCATAGTAAGTCGTCATTAAGGTAGTTGTCTCATGTGTTTATGAGAACTCCTAGTGGTTTACCGGGAAAAACACGAGTCAGTTGGAGAATTTAATGTCATACCCGGGTCTTAAAGTAGTTACAGCATAGTAAGTCGTCATTAAGGTAGTTGTCTCATGTGTTTATGAGAACTCCTAGTGGTTTACCGGAAAAAACACGAGTCTGTTGGAGAATTTAATGTCATACCCGGGTCTTAAAGTACTTACAGCATAGTAAGTCGTCATTAAGGTAGTTGTCTCATGTGTTTATGAGAACTCCTAGTGGTTTACCGGGAAAAACACGAGTCAGTTGGAGAATTTAATGTCATACCCGGGTCTTAAAGTACTTACAGCATAGTAAGTCACCATTAAGGTGGTTGTCTCATGTGTTTATGAGAACTCCTAGTGGTTTACCGGGAAAAACACGAGTCAGTTGGAGAATTTAATGTCACACCCGGGCCTTAAAGTACTTACAGCATAGTAAGTCGTCATTAAGATAGTTGTCTCATGTGTTTATGAGAACTCCTAGTGGTTTACCGGGAAAAACACGAGTCAGTTGGAGAATTTAATGTCATACCCGGGTCTTAAAGTACTTACAGCATAGTAAGTCGTCATTAAGGTGGTTGTCTCATGTGTTTGTGAGAACTCCTAGTGGTTTACCGGAAAAAACACGAGTCAGTTGGAGAATTTAATGTCATACCCGGGTCTTAAAGTACTTACAGCATAGTAAGTCGTCATTAAGGTAGTTGTCTCATGTGTTTATGAGAACTCCTAGTGGTTTACCGGGAAAAACACGAGTCAGTTAGAGAATTTAATGTCATACCCGGGTCTTAAAGTACTTACAGCATAGTAAGTCGTCATTAAGGTAGTTGTCTCATGTGTTTATGAGAACTCCTAGTGGTTTACCGGGAAAAACACGAGTCAGTTGGAGAATTTAATGCCATACCCGGGTCTTAAAGTACTTACAGCATAGTAAGTCGTCATTAAGGTAGTTGTCTCATGTGTTTATGAGAACTCCTAGTGGTTTACCGGGAAAAAACACGAGTCAGTTGGAGAATTTAATGTCATACCCGGGTCTTAAAGAACTTAAAGCATAGTAAGTCGTCATTAAGGTAGTTGTCTCATGTGTTTATGAGAACTCCTAGTGGTTTACCGGGAAAAACACGAGTCAGTTAGAGAATTTAATGTCATACCCGGGTCTTAAAGTACTTACAGCATAGTAAGTCGTCATTAAGGTAGTTGTCTCATGTGTTTATGAGAACTCCTAGTGGTTTACCGGGAAAAACACGAGTCAGTTGGAGAATTTAATGTCATACCCGGGTCTTAAAGTACTTACAGCATAGTAAGTCGTCATTAAGGTAGTTGTCTCATGTGTTTATGAGAACTCCTAGTGGTTTACCGGAAAAAACACGAGTCTGTTGGAGAATTTAATGTCATACCCGGGTCTTAAAGTACTTACAGCATAGTAAGTCGTCATTAAGGTAGTTGTCTCATGTGTTTATGAGATCTCCTAGTGGTTTACCGGGAAAAACACGAGTCAGTTGGAGAATTTAATGTCATACCCGGGTCTTAAAGTGCTTACAGCATAGTAAGTCATCATTAAGGTGGTTGTCTCATGTGTTTATGAGAACTCCTAGTGGTTTACCGGGAAAAACACGAGTCAGTTGGAGAATTTAATGTCACACCCGGGCCTTAAAGTACTTACAGCATAGTAAGTCGTCATTAAGATAGTTGTCTCATGTGTTTATGAGAACTCCTAGTGGTTTACCGGGAAAAACACGAGTCAGTTGGAGAATTTAATGTCATACCCGGGTCTTAAAGTACTTACAGCATAGTAAGTCGTCATTAAGGTGGTTGTCTCATGTGTTTATGAGAACTCCTAGTGGTTTACCGGGAAAAACACGAGTCAGTTGGAGAATTTAATGTCATACCCGGGTCTTAAAGTACTTACAGCATAGTAAGTCACCATTAAGGTGGTTGTCTCATGTGTTTATGAGAACTCCTAGTGGTTTACCGGGAAAAACACGAGTCAGTTGGAGAATTTAATGTCACACCCGGGCCTTAAAGTACTTACAGCATAGTAAGTCGTCATTAAGATAGTTGTCTCATGTGTTTATGAGAACTCCTAGTGGTTTACCGGGAAAAACACGAGTCAGTTGGAGAATTTAATGTCATACCCGGGTCTTAAAGTACTTACAGCATAGTAAGTCGTCATTAAGGTGGTTGTCTCATGTGTTTATGAGAACTCCTAGTGGTTTACCGGAAAAAACACGAGTCAGTTGGAGAATTTAATGTCATACCCGGGTCTTAAAGTACTTACAGCATAGTAAGTCGTCATTAAGGTAGTTGTCTCATGTGTTTATGAGAACTCCTAGTGGTTTACCGGGAAAAACACGAGTCAGTTGGAGAATTTAATGTCATACCCGGCCTTAAAGTACTTACAGCATAGTAAGTCGACATTAAGGTAGTTGTCCCATGTGTTTATGAGAACTCCTAGTGGTTTACCGGGAAAAACACGAGTCAGTTGGAGAATTTAATGTCATACCCGGGTCTTAAAGTACTTACAGCATAGTAAGTCACCATTAAGGTAGCTGTCTCATGTGTTTATGAGAACTCCTAGTGGTTTACCGGGAAAAACACGAGTCAGTTGGAGAATTTAATGTCATACCCGGGTCTTAAAGTACTTACAGCATAGTAAGTCGTCATTAAGGTAGTTGTCTCATGTGTTTATGAGAACTCCTAGTGGTTTACCGGTAAAAACACGAGTCAGTTGGAGAATTTAATGTCATACCCGGGTCTTAAAGTACTTACAGCATAATAAGTCGTCATTAAGCTAGTTGTCTCATGTGTTTATGAGAACTCCTAGTAGTTTACCGGGAAAAACACGAGTCAGTTGGAGAATTTAATGTCATACCCGGGTCTTAAAGTACTTACAGCATAATAAGTCGTCATTAAGGTAGTTGTCTCATGTGTTTATGAGAACTCCTAAGTGGTTTACCGGAAAAAAACACGAGTCAGTTGGAGAATTTAATATCATACCCGGGTCATAAAGTACTTACAGCATAGTAAGTCGTCATTAAGGTAGTTGTCTCATGTGTTTATGAGAACACCTAGTGGTTTACCGGGAAAAACACGAGTCAGTTGGAGAATTTAATGTCATACCCGGGTCTTAAAGTACTTACAGCATAGTAAGTCGTGATTAAGGTAGTTGTCTCATGTGTTTATGAGAACACCTAGTGGTTTACCGGGAAAAACACGAGTCAGTTGGAGAACTTAATGCCATACCCGGGTCTTAAAGTACTTACAGCATAGTAAGTCACCATTAAGGTAGTTGTCTCATGTGTTTATGAGAACTCCTAGTGGTTTACCGGGAAGAACAGGAGTCAGTTGGAGAATTTACTATCATACCCGGGTTTTAAAGTACTTACAGCATAGTAAGTCGCCATTAAGGTAGTTGTCTCATGTGTTTATGAGAACTCCTAGTGGTTTGCCGGGAAAAACACGAGTCAGTTGGAGAATTTAATGTCATACCCGGGTCTTAAAGTACTTACAGCATAGTAAGTCGCCATTAAGGTAGTTGTCTCATGTGTTTATGAGAACTCCTAGTGGTTTACCGGAAAAAACACGAGTAAGTTGGAGAGTTTAATGTCATACCCGGGTCTTAAAGTTCTTACAGCATAGTAAGTCACCATTAAGGTAGTTGTCTCATGTGTTTATGAGAACTCCTAGTGGTTTACCGGGAGAAATGCAAGTCAGTTGGAGAATTTAATGTCATGTTGGCACGTTGGCCGTAGTAGCTCATTGGTTGAGAGTGGTTGGACGAAGACCAGAAGATCCGTGGTTCAAACCCCGGCTATGGCAGTGAATTTTCAGTCTTACTCTACGTTTCCACAACTTAGTCTACACACGACCAGTGTGAATGAACAATTAATTTCCATCAATTCCAATGTTGTCGGCAGATGTAAAACTTAACAGAGCATCAGCATCAGTCTTCATTATTAATTCTGTAAGCATTTAACCCAAAAACTAAAAATTTGTCAATAAAAATGGTATTCCATATTCCCAGCTTCTTCAAGGGGTCCCGAGTTCGAAGCTCGGTCAGGGTAAGTTACCTGGATAAGTTTTTTTCAGGGGTCTTCCGTTATCCTGAAAGACGAATGTCGGGTATCTCTAAGCTCTATGGACCCTGGGCTCATTTGAGCATCATTTCACTCATTTCATTCATCGTCCGACATGACTTAACGTTGGAGGACGTATAAGAAAAACATCCTTCTGCTCTATACATGCCCCGAATAGATCAGAGATGATGCCATATAGCTCTCAAACAATTACAGTGTAAGTATAATAGTAGTTCCCTCGTGAGCCGCCTTGGTGAGAGGCGAGCGGTCTAATCACTCGGCCACGGTGCTGCCAACTGTTAAAACGCAATTATTTTCTTGCCAGTAAACATTGAGGGAAGAGGACCTCGAATATAAGCAGACGTGAGCCTGACATGTACTTCATTACCGAAGTGTCTAACTCAATTTTATTCGCTTGGTTTTTACTCATTCCGGTCAATGTAGCCTTACCAAGGTAACAATGTTAAGTTCCCCTAGGTCGTGTAGTAACGCTTTCCGTATATACAATTAAATTTAGAATAAGAATTTAGCAATTATAAAAAGTTCAAAACCGCATACCGCGAAATTGCAATCATGTAATGGTTAAAATCACGGGTTGCAAAAACAATCTAATTGGCGAAGAAAATCCACTAGCACGAGCGATAATAATTTATTGCGAAATCAGGAATGCGTTTTAATAAGAGGATGGTTTGTGGGTTATTGCTAACTTGCAATGAATTACGTGTGGCATAACTCATTTTAGAATGTCTTGTCGAATTCTGCTTTTTGCTCAAAGGCAGGTCCTTCACAGCAAATCTGCCCTTCATCATTCTTAACTTTGCTTCTCTGTTTTTAATTTACGTCCTCCAACGTTAAGTTATATTGCGCGATGAGTGAAATGGGTAAGATGATGTTCAATTGAGCTTAATCCTTGTTTCGCTTAAGCTCACCCCGTATCTCTTAACGGTCACGTGACCTTATCACCTCTCATTGGCTGCTATTGTAGTATAGACTGTTGTGCGGTAAAAATTAGTTCGTTATTTAACATGGTGATATATACAAAAGTGAATCTAGAAGATATTGACACATTGCTTCACTCACACTGTTTATTCACAGGACATGTTTCAAGAGCTCTTGCTCCTATCATCAGCTGATACTCGGCTGGTGCAAGTTGTAGTGGTTTCCTCTTTCTCCGTTTTTTCAATAGATGGCGTGATGTACTTGTCAAAGATGTCCGGTGGTGGAGTTTCAAAATTCATGACTCTATGACGATTTTTGTTGATGAAGATTTTTTCCCATACAAAAAGGTCTATGGGGTGATTAACATATTTTATTAGAGATGTTTCCAAGTTGATGTCATGTCTAGTATTCAAAAAATGAAAAGCCACTGCTTATTTTTCTGTTTCACCATTTTTAATGTTTCTTAGATGTTCTTTAGTTCTGATGTTAATATTTCTTTTTGTTTTTCCTATATAAATTTTAGGGCAAGTTTCACATTTGATCTCATAGATTCCTGGTTTTTCTTTGGTAGTGATTGAATTTTTGGGAGGGCCTTTTAACAAATTTCTTATATTAAACCTATTTTGAGGTGCAAGAGTTATGTTGTGTTTTGAGAAGATTTTTTGGCATTTGTTATAGGCTGAGGGGTGGAAGGTGAATTTTTTAAAAAGTTTTTTCTCTTTTTCTCCTGTAGATTCTAGGGTGGTGGTTTCTTTTATTTTCTTAGCTTTGTTGAATCTGTTAACTGTTTTGTCTACTAAATTTGGGTTGAAACCGTTGGATATAGCTACTTTTTTATGTGTAGGTATTCTTCTTGATAATCTTCTCTGTTTAGTGGAAAGTTGATCATCCGAAAGATTAAACTGTTGAAAATGGCATGTTGGTGTTGTTTTGGGTTGAAACTGTTGTTCTTGATGTAATTATCTGTGTGTGTCGGTTTCCTGTAAATACCAAGGGCGAATTTGTTGTTCATTTTTTTGATCTTGATGTCCAAAAAGGGGAGCACACCGTCCTCTTCTGTTTCCAATGTAAATTTTATAGCTGGATTTTGTATATTCAAAAGTTTAAGACTCTCTTGTATGAGCTTTTTAGATACTATTGCAAAAATGTCGTCAACATAGCGATACCACACTTTGAAATGATTTGGAAAAGTTTTTGTGATATGTGTTTCAAAAGCACTCATAAATAAATCTGCCAAGAAGGGAGACAATGGGTTGTCCATAGCTAGGCCTGTTTTTTGTTTATAGATCTGTCTATTAAAGCTGAAAAAATTTTGATTGATACAAATTTCTGTAAGTTGTGAAAGTTCTTCTATTTCTTCAGATGTTATTTGTAATGATTCCAGCCATTCTCAAAACACAACATAACTCTTGCACCTCAAAATATGTTTAATATCAGAAATTTGTTAAAAGGCCCTCCCAAAAATTCAATCACTACCAAAGAAAAACCAGGAATCTATGAGATCAAATGTGAAACTTGCCCTAAAATTTATATAGGAAAAACAAAAAGAAATATTAACATCAGAACTAAAGAACATCTAAGAAACATTAAAAATGGTGAAACAGAAAAATAAGCAGTGGCTTTTCATTTTTTGAATACTAGACATGACATCAATTTGGAAACATCTCTAATAAAATATGTTAATCACCCCATAGACCTTTCCGTATGGGAAAAAATCTTCATCAACAAAAATCGTCATAGAGTCATGAATTTTGAAACTCCACCACCGGACATCTTTGACAAGTACATCACGTCATCTATTGACAAAACGGAGAAAGAGGAAACCACTACAACTTGCACTAGTCGAGTATCAGCTGATGATAGGAGCAAGAGCTCTTGAAACATGTCCTGTGAATAAACAGTGTGAGTGAAGCAATGTGTCAATATCTTCTCGATTCACTTTTGTACTAATTTGTGCTTCACTGTCCCTACGCTTCTTCCAAGTTTATACTATGGTGATATATCTTTATATGTTGGAAGAGAATTGTCAAATTTATATTTTCGTAACTGTTTTAATTAAATATATTACGCAACAGAGTTGATTTATCTGAAATGCATGTTAATTCTTAAACGAAGTAAAGAGGAGGTTCCTTTGCTCTCAAGCACATGACACGATAGCACGTGATTTAGCGGTAGAGATGATATATTTGTTTATATGACTTTTATCACTGACCTTGTTTTGAACTGGATTAGTCATATATCGCCATTCGAAGATGTGTTGTGTCGAGTGCGAGAGCTAAATTATTTTATTGATCGTTTATTGCGCGTGTACTTATTATATGTATAATGGCAGAGTCTACCGCCAGTTTTTCGCTTAAGCATCGCAAGGGAAAACCTTTACAAAGCGGCGAAAAAAGAATTGTGTTGCATGTGTTTAATGCTCTCACACAGAGGAATCCATCTTTCTTAGTGAGAGAAGTCGAACAGCTGTGCTCTGAACTTACAGGTGTGAGTGTTAGATGTGTAGCAACATCGCGACATGAAATTGAGACAACAGGAAAACTTACCACTCCAGGGGCGATATTGCTGTGTGGCGAAGACGTTGTTTAAGGACAATCAGACTGTACCGGGATACAAATAGCAAAATATACTACCTTGACGAGACTTGGGTGAATGAAGGACACACGACAAGTATGGCATGACACAACTTTTAAGACTGAAAGACAAGCATAAGCAAGTACTCCGACCAGTCATCACATACGCCAGTAGCAGCCAAGTCTCACCTACACCGCCTTGAAATTCTACAATCCCGATTCCTCCGCCACAGACTCCCCTTGGTACATCCCCAATCTAGTTATCCGACGAGACCTACGTATCCCCACAATAACAGACTACATCCATACCCTTTCACGTTACTTCTATCAAAACCTCTCCTACAACTTCAACTCCCTCATTCGCGGTCTAGGTGAGTACGACATCGATCCTGGAGAGCGCTACAAACGCCGGAGACTGCTTCTAGACACATAAAATAACACATCAGATGGCTTATATATAACTTCAACCTCATCTTCTGCCATATATTATCCTTCCTTACAAAACACTCCACTGCCAGTAGAGGGCCTAGCCCTGATCTGCCTTGAGACCGATGATCTGACATTCATATCTTCAATGTCCAGTCGTGATATGATAGGAAAATGGCGATGTTTTATTTGCAAGAACAGCGGTGTAATCATTCATTTTCTCCATTATCGTGGTGTGGCACCTATTGAAATTCATCGCAAGTTGAGTGAGGCATGTGGTGATGGTACCATGGATGCATCTAATGTACGTTCCTGGGTGTGACAGTTCAATGAAGGCAGAACATCGTGTGACGACAAACCAAGACAGTTGAAGACATCGCCTACAAAATTGTAATTTCCGTGGGATCTGTGCACACAATCCTGCATGAAGGTCTGTAAATGCGAAAAGTGTCTTCCAGGTGGGTGCCACGAATGCTGACGGATGATCACAAGGCTGTGCGCGTGGCAAATTGTCAGGCGATCTTGACGCGTGATGACGGCATCAATGGAACATCTATTACACATCGATTTCTCTTGTAACTTTATTGCAAATTTTTATATATATATAATTGTGTTTTATGTTTTTTTTACTTTATTCTTTTTAAACATCACACTCACACATTAACCAACTCCATCACCATCTTCCTACCGATAGGGCGCTAGTGTCGTGCTAACTCATTTTAATCCAGGTATTAAAATCATGTAATGCGACACTAACCACCCTAGTGGCACTAATGTCTTAAAAGTATGTCCCAATATAGACAATTCGAGTTACGCCAATTTCCATATCATTTTCTTCCAGATCCTAGAATTCACATCTCACCAAAACTCAAATTTAACAAGATAGTAAGTACAGGAAGGCGACTACACATCTAATGACGTTTATCAGATATTCTCAAATACATGTTACGTGCAACTATACCACTAAGTTCTTCTATCGGGCATACAAGTTCCATGTGGTTTAGAATAACTGTTGCGTATGACCAAGAAGTTAAAGGGACACTAAATAAAATATATACAACTAGCGCTGTATTCCCTTTATGACAGTAATATTGCTGCAGCATTGCTAGCATGTAGTGTTGTGGATATGTATGTACATGTATGAAGACATTGACCTCCTTCGGAAAGGCGAACGCTTACAGCTCTGAAATTAGCGCCACAAGTAGGTCACGTGGTGATTATCACTTTATATAATGTGAAGATGGTATTTCTCTCTGGTGTATCATTAAGAACATTTGATGGTTCCGAGAACGGTTCACATGAAAATGAACACCTACAGAATTTTGAAACGTGTTTTCACAATTAAAATTAATGACTTCCAAATTACATTAACGATAATGTTTGCTCATACATAAATGTACAATATATATACAGAGGCCCCCATAAATAATAGGACAAAGCGGAGTACTAAGTTTTGAAAGTGAAAATGAACATTTGATGTGCTTTTTTATTGAAATTAATGACAATCGACAGTTACATGGTTCGTTCTTGTAAGAAAATAAATGTTATTTCATATTGAAATTATATAATGCGTGCTTTTTTAAGAACTAAAAAGAAATATGCCACTTTTTGGCCTTCAAAGGTAATCGGACATAACAACTTGAGTGTGATACAAAATATGACTTAGTACTTTGTGACTCTTCCCTCTTCTTTTCACTACTTCTCGAAATCTATTTGGCATACTGTGTACCCGGTTTTTCGGGTAGGCTCCATTCCTCTTGCAACCTCTCCTTCAAGTGCTGCTTGGAGGTGATGGGGTCTTCCGCGCGGCCTTCTCCAGTTTATCCCATACTGCTTCTATGGGATTAAGATCCGGGAACTGAGGGGGTGGACAGTTGTAAAGTAATCATAGCTGCACAATGTGGGACGTATGCTTCGGATCATTATCCTGATAAAATGAGAAACTGTCCAAAATACCCATCATTTCTGCACTTTGTTTTAAATTTTGCTGTAATAGTCTAAGATAGACTTCCTTGTTCATGGTTGTGTCTATGAACACCAGCTTTCCCACTCCTGTAGAGAAAATACAACCCCATACCATTACACTCCCTCCGCCGTGTTTGACTGTGTCTTGTAAATTGCTCTCTTCCAATTCCACACAACCAACCACCCTGCCATCGGAACCAACAAGGTTGTTTTTGTCACAAAAAATAGCTTCCCTTGTTAACAAAGTCTTTGGCAAATTGCAATCGGTTCCTGTTATTCTTGCTGGAAATGTATGACTATGCGACCATTAAAATCTTGCTTTTGCATGACCCTTTTGACCGTTTCAGGGCTAGCTTCAGTCCTAGTTCTTCCGGAATCTCAGCATAAATCACCGGAGCATTTAAACGCGGATTCCGTTTTAGCTTCCACATGATATAAGACTCCTGCATATCGGTAAGAAGTTTTGGTCGCCCTGCCTTTGCTCGAGATTCAGTTGTCTTCATACTTATACCAGTGAATTATGTCACTAACTGTACTTTTGCTAAAATTCACAATCTCTGCTATTTCCCGGTATGTTTTGTTTTTTCATAGTGATAGATAACTAACCGTCTCTGTTCAAAGATACTCTGCTTACCTCTGGGTTCTATACTATGCTCTTGCCTTCTTCTTGGTGAACAGTTGACGTACTTCTTCTACGATGTTGTTTTGTCTACTGACAGACTTCACCTACTCGTTTGTATTTCATTTCATTTGTGCTGTCCGATTCTTTTTGTGTCGTAAACTCACGATGAATGGGGAAGCTCTTACTTTAGCCACAGTTTCAATATCTAAAATGGATATTGATAGCAAATGATTTTTGCTTAACAAAAGGAGTACCTTGAGATTGATATACATAATATATCCTGCTTTATAGAGCACTCCATAGTGAAATGCAAAGTCTGTCCGAATATTTATGGGAGTCAGTGTATATGTAGTACTGTAACGGAAATATTTGTGGCAGTTTTATGTTTAGGGTTGAGAACTAGTTTTAACCTAGGGGTTATATTAAAATCGAAAGTTATATTTAAAAAGTCATAAAGATAATACCTACAAGTTTTCGAAAAGCAATTTTAATTTTGACCAAATTTGATTATTACATATTTAGGGTGCATTCTGGAGAAAAAAAAATGGTTGAGATCAGTGAAAGACAAACTGGACTTCCAAGTTCCGGGAGTGTACCGCATTCCCTGTGACTGTGGGACACCGTATATAGGACAAACCGGAAGGAATAATCGAACATGAACGGAGCATTCGTTTAATGCAAACTGAGAAGTCTGGACTGGCAGAGCATTGTTTTGATAACGACCATAAAGCTAACTTTCGGGAGACGGCCATGTTAGCAAAATGCAACAGTTATTGGGAGCGGAGCATTAAGGAAGCTTTGGCGAGTTCCTCTGAAAGGAACACCCTTAATCGTAATGCTGGATTTCAGTTGAAGTCCTCTTGGAAACCGGCCTTAAAAATGGAAATCTGATAATGCAGTTAAGAGTTACGTTTCTTTGACACAATTTTCTATACTCATGCCATCTCTTGACCTGGTATTTAATTTACTGAAAACAGTCTTTTGTTCAGTAATGCGAGTATTGATAGTGTTTCCTTTGTTTATATTTGTGTTATATCCAGTGTTTCATTTGTGGTTATAACATTTAATAAATAAATATCCTGATGGTGGGAGAGGTGTACACTCCCAAAACGTTGATATCTAATCGTCTTTTCACCTGGCTTGTTTCCCGAGAAGGAAGTGAGCGTATCCGTCGCAGGAAACCTTCAGGTCTTATTTTAATTAAAATCAAAAAGTCTCAATGATTTAGAATTTATGGTTATAGATATATTTTTTAAATGCGATTCAAATTTAACCTCTGCTTTCTAAGTTAACATGAACAGAAGTGTATGTGATTTAGATATTTTGTGCATAAAACAATGGACATAATTTAAAGTACTGGGTTTTCAAAACATAAATTAGTGTTAAATTTTAAGTTTTGATTATTTTTGTAGCCAGAACATGTCACTTAAAGTTATTTAATTGTATTTAATTAGTTTTTTAAGTTGATGCTTAGAGTTTTTCACAAAAATGGGCTAAAGAGAATGTACACATTTAGGAAAGATTGTATAGTCTTTGCTAAGTAAATTCTCCAAAATAAAACATATATCTTTTGACATAGGTTCAAAATCTTCAAGTTCGTCATCGTCACATATATTTAATTTATTTGATAGAAAATTAATTTTCCTTCCTATTTTTCGTTTCTTTGGATTCTGCTTTTCGGCTTTTTGGTGTTAATCATTTTGGTTCCAATGCTTTTGCAACGTTTTAGGAATCGCCATCTCTCTGCTTCCTGCAGTTATTCCTTCATTGGAGAGGTTGTTAGAACCTGAGACCTGATTTTATTTGGCTTTCGTCGAGTGGTAATCTTGGAAACATTTGAGGGACCTGGAATGGGGGAAATATCTGCGACGGAAATTTTGGTAGAGCTTTTGGGCGTCTCTGGGTCTCTGGAGACATAAGTGATTGGTGAGGAAGAGACAGGCTAATTCTGCTAACTGGAACAAGGAATTGGTAGGGAACTCTGATATTGTTGGTTCAGTAACGGTAGAACTGGTTGTTGTTGTTTAGGTCATGTCTGATACAGACGTTTCTTGATGAGTAGGTCCACTAGACGATGTTTCATGTTCTTCGTCCGCAACAGAAAGTGCCTGTTATTCTTTTGTTGTTGTTCTACCGGTATTTGTAAGTTTTCTGCGACCATAAAATCTTCATCACTGAACTAATCTAGGTTGAGAGGCCAAATACCATTGCACTGAAACCCATAAGCTGCTATTTATTTGTATTATTGTATAAGATTGATGAATAGTAACAAATCCTATATCAGTTAAAGTGTTGGATAAAATAATTATAATATAAAAATACGTGTTGGACAATGGCAGTCGCCTTGTGGGTAATAGTCCTCAGGATTGAACGCCATTACCCACCGACGAGATGTTGGATTTATGATGAGAAACACGCTTCAAATACGCACCACAAGATCGACTAAAGTATCAACTGGTAGCCACCAATAGCGACTCGCAGGTTATGTACTTTATAAAACATGTTTAGAAATCTATTCAGTGTTATCTTGTAATGATCTTGCTGTATCTGCTCTAAGAAATTCACACAAAACTCGCTTCTTCTCAACAAACCCGCATACACTGCTCCACGGCCATGACACTCCTGTGTGTTACTCCGACTGTCCGCTAGATGTCAGTGGTATGCACTATCTGCTAGAATCACTGTGTCTTAAGAGTATTACATGAGCGCCATTGTCCGCTGAGCGCCATTGTACTACTCTATCCTACCTTTTTGTTAGACGCAGTATTTATCTCAATTAACATTGAAAGTGTGGAAACTAAACTGTAGAATAGTCAATGGAGAATGTCACGTGAATTTATCACTTAAGTATTTGTTAAAAGTTTCTCGTTTTATATCTCTTCCCCGTAATGCAACAAAATTTTGTATGTATTTAATGATGATGATATAATAATAATAATAATAATAATAATAATAATAATAATAATAATAATAATAATAATAATAATAATAATAATAATAATAATAATAATAATAATAATAATAATAATAATAATAATAATAATAATAATAATAATAATAATAATAATAATAATAATAATAATAATAATAATAATATTAACAATAACAATAATAATAACGACAACAACAATAACGACAACAACGACAACGACGACGACAACGACAACAATAACAATAACAATAACAATAATAATAACAATAATAATAACAATAACAATAATAATGATAATGATGATGATAATAAAGATAATAATGATAATAATAATGATGATGATGCTGATGATGATGCTGATGCTGATGATGATGATGATAATAATAATTAATAAATAATAATAATAATAATAATAATAATAATAATAATAATAATAATAATAATAATAATAATAATAATAATAATAATAATAATAATAATAATAATAATAATAATAATAATAATAATAATAATAATAATAATAATAATAATAATAATAATAATAATAATAATAATAATAATAATAATAATAATAATAATAATAATAATAATAATAATAATAATAATAATAATAATAATAATAATAATAATAATAATAATAATAATAATAATAATAATAATAATAATAATAATAATAATAATAATAATAATAATAATAATAATAATAATAATAATAATAATAATAATAATAATAATAATAATAATAATAATAATAATAATAATAATAATAATAATAATAATAATAATAATAATAATAATAATAATAATAATAATAATAATAATAATAATAATAATAATAATAATAATAATAATAATAATAATAATAATAATAATAATAATAATAATAATAATAATAATAATAATAATAATAATAATAATAATAATAATAATAATAAATTGAGGTACTAAGCTTTTACAATTTTTGGACTGCCCAGGCCACTGCTACACTGGACAGTCCATTAAGTATATTTACAGACGTGTTACAATATGTGTTATTACAGAATAGTCACTTATTATTCCTTCTCTCTTTTTACAGTCCATATCCACTTAGTTTTTACCTTACTTAAAAACTATCCTATGTTTTTATAATTTTTGTTTAAAACCTAGATTAAGCTGATTCTCCTATTCATGTTTGATATTTGACATTCTTTCCTCCACATCTCTGTTTCCTTACAATCAAACAGTATATGTTCTATACCCTCTTTGTCCCCACACAATGGGCACTCATCTTTGACCTCTTAATCTCCATATCCCTGCTAACCCCTTTCTTTCTTCACTGTTAGTGTCATCTATATACCTCTCCCTCCCCCAGCTATCTTGCAATGGAATATGGAAAACAAGTGATCTCTTCTCTGCCAATTGACTAAACAGTTTTTGTATCTCCATGTCTTCAAATCTTATTCTAGCCCCTCTCCAAAAACCTTTATAATTAGTTTCTCTCTTTCTCCAAATATCACCCATACCATTATCTTCTAAATTATTTCTTAAATGACTTATCCATCCTTTATTTGGTAAACTTAGTTCTTGATACTTCAGGCATTGTTGCAATATATTCCCCTCATCTAAATTCAATACTCTATACAAATATTTAAGTGCCATTTCTGTAACTCACCCTTTACTTGGAACTCTCCCCATTTCAATTAGAGCTACCTCATTTGCTACTTCATTGGCAGCCCTAGAACTTCCTTACAAAACTCCCTGTGTACATAATCTAAGACTTCCCATCCCTTTTCCAACCCCCATATCTCAATACCATAGAGCATTCGTGCCTCAACTACCGAATTATATACCCTTTTTAACCATTTCATGTCCATTTCAGGTGTTTTGTACAAACATCCACTTACAGCTGCCACTGCTGCTTTCCTTTTTGCCCGTACACATTTCTTTTGCATCTCCCATTTCCCTCCTGCATCAATTTTCATCCCTAAGTAATTACATTCACGTACTACTTTATATTCTATTCCCTGTTTCTGCCACTTCTCATGTTTACTCAGTTTAGTACCTTTTTTAAAAACTACAATTTGGGTTTTAGCTCTATTTACATTTAGGCCCCAAGCTACACAATATTTATCTATTTCTTGTAAATATATTTTAACCCATTCACAGTAATAGCACCAATCACCAAGTCATCTGCAAACAATAATCCAGGGTTTTAGTTAATTGATGGAAATTAATCATTTCTCCACACTAGCCATATATGGGCTAAGGTTTTTGATAGATAGAGTCAACATGAAAAATTCAATGCCATGGCCGGGATTTGAACCACGGATCTCCTGGTTTCCGTCCAGTCGCTCTCAACCATTGAGCTACCATGGCCAAAGTGCCGTCCTGACATTAAAATCTCCAGTTGACTCGCATATTTTCCCAGTAGACCACTGGACGGCACGTTGGCCATGGTAGCTCAATGGTTGAGAGCGACTGGACGGAAACCAAGAGATCCGTGGTTCAAATCCCGGCCATGGCATTGAATTTTTCATTTTGACTCTATCAAAAACCTTAGCCTATATATGGCTAGTGTGGAGAAATGATTAATTTCCATCAATTAACTAAAATAATAAGAGTTAAATGATGAAGCCTGGGACTCAAGTACTTATGATAGTAAGTCGCCACAAACGGTGTATCTCGGATGCGAGAGCCCCTAGTGGTCTACCGGGGAAATATATGAGTCAACTGGAGAATTTAATGTCAGGACGGCAAGTTGGCCATGGTAGCTCAATGGTTAAGAGCGACTGGACGGAAACCAGGAGATCCGTGGTTCAAATCCCGGCCATGGCATTGAATTTTTCATGTTGACTCTATCAACAATCCAGGTATTTGTATATTATTAATTACCGGCAAGAAATTATTATTGCTTATATTTTTCAATATATCATCTGTGAACGAGTTAAACAAATGCATGTTTTTAGAAGTGATACGTTACTAGCAGCTGCGCTGGAGGTTTGCTGATTTCTACTGAGGCAGCCTTGAATTTTCAGATTAAATTCGTGTCCCTTTTCAATTATTATAATTTTTTTCACGAAATAATCAAAGAGCTTCCTTTTCTAAAAGCGGATTGCTCTCGTAACGTTATCTTCGATCATGACAGAGTATAAAGCAATTTCTAGAAGTAAATTGGCAACGGTGCTAGCAATAAATCCATCAGAGCTACTACGTTGCACAAGATGATGGCACAGGATAATGAGATCCTTCTGCGCCATATAGAAGCGTGGGCGCTCTGATAGTGGAGTTGCTGCCATCGATTTGCATGCCTATGCGCGATTTCCGCGATCTTCCTATGATGTAACCTGGTCTCATCTTTCGAAAATCATGTCATGGACGTTGCTCTGTGTAATGGAAATGTTTGGTCGACTTTATTCTTCATACGTCACTTTCTTTTGACAAATGATGGATGAATGACTTCTATAAAGGTGGCATTTCAAACATTTGGGATGTCCTAATGGGGACAGCAGATAAAAGAATACAAAACAGGTGATGTGTTGTACTCACATGACTTTCTACTATGTATTTTAAAAATCCGTATTTTAAAATTCACACAGTAACAAATGAATGACCATAAACTGTGTTTAACGACAGGCAATTTTTTTTTCTGCAGTAGTGTTTTGTCTTTCTATTGAGGTTTATACGATGCGTATACAAAATTATACGCAGGTCATTTAGAATAAGGAGGATTTCTAAGGATATTTGCAGAAAATTTAAGATATTTGTTATGCAAAATATGTTGCGTATCGTATATTATTTTATTCGAAACATTCAAAGCCATGTTTGAAAAAATAAGAAAATAACTGAACATTTGTAATATAAAAGAGCTGCTTTGGGAGAAAGGGACTTATGATATATAGAGTCAAAATGAAAAATTCAATGCCATGGCCCGGATTTGAACCACGGATCTCCTGGTTTCCATTCAGTTACTCTGGACTCAAGATGGGATGGAAGTGGATACGTCACTTACGCGCGCGAACTCCAAAATGGGAAGGCTACCGATATGACCTTCTTGGGGCCGACTGGAGATCTAGCACACCTACTATCTATGCAGGCTAGTACCCGGGAATATATGACTTCCCTCAAGCCCGTCCGGAGACATACCGATCTCCCACGAGTATCGAGAACCACTTCCCCCTCGAGTCCAACCCAATCCGAACAACTCCCTCTAAGGGAAGGGCTCGAATGTTCGGCCTGAGGTTCCTCTAGTAACGTCAGAGGTACCACGAGTGCTTGGAGTCCGCAGCGCCCGCACCACGGCAGCTGAAGGGGACAGATCCCCTACCCTACGGAGATTTCATGTAGCTGTTCATTTTTAAGGGATGTACGTTAGCACAAACGCAATTGGTTTTAAAATAAAAACATCGTTCTTCACAATTTGGGAAGATGGAAAGGACTCCAGGTCCCATGACCGTAAAACTCGAAAAGTAGATTTCTTTTTCGACTTATTGTCATAAATCGTGAAATACAAGCGATGTGGGTAAATTGGTAAAATGCAGAATAGAAGATATAGAAAGACAGGAAATATGGGGAAGTCTAGAAAATATGAAATCATTATAATTTTACAAACAAATAAAAAGAAATCGGGGACGAGAAGCATATGTAGATTACTGCAATAGGCAAGAGAGAGAGAAGGGTTAGCTTGGATGAGAACAGGAACAATATTTCTAAGAGGGATAAGAGGTAGGGAAAAGGGAATTTGTCAATTGTGTGGGGGGAAAAGAAAACATAGAGCACTATATAATAGAATGCGAGAAGGTTGCAATGTGGAGAAAAAAGGTTTGGGAGGAAAAATGGGAGAAAGTAGAGAAGAGGATAGTAGCTATAATAATGTTAACGGGCAGGGAGCAAAAGAAGGTAAGAAGTATTGGTAAGTTCTTCCAGAAAGTAAATGAAAAATGGGCCAGAAATGTAAAGAATATAAGAAAGGAAGTTAAGGGGAAGAAAGGGGCTAATTAAGTAACAAGGAGGTATGGAGGTTAAGAGCTACCTGACAGAGCAGAAGACCAGGGTGTCATGTAAGACAAGGTAGCAACAAGGTAAAGACAAATAGATGTAAAGAATATAAGAAAGGAAGATGAGGGGAAGAAAGGGACTAATTAAGTAACAAGGAGACATGGAGGTTAAGAGCAGAAGACCAGGGTGTCATGTAAGACAAGGTAGCAACAAGGTAAAGACAAATAAATGTAAAGAATATGAGAAAGGAAGATTAGGGGGGAGAATGGGACTAATTAAGTAACAAGGAGGTATGGAGGTTAAGAGCTACCTGACAGAGCAGAAGACCAGGGTGTCATGTAAGTCAAGGAAGCAACAAGGTAAAGACAAATATATGTAAAGAATATTAGAAAGGAAGATGAGGGGGAAGAATGGGACCAATTAAGTAACAAGGAGATATGGAGGTTAAGAGCTACCTGACAGAGCAGAAGACCAGGGTGTCATGTAAGACAAGGTAGTAACAAGGTAAAGACAAATAAATGTAAAGAATATTAGAAAGGAAGATGAGGGGGAAGAAAGGGACTAATTAAGTAACAAGGAGACATGGAGGTTAAGATCTACCTGGCAGAGCAGAAGACCAGGGTGTCATGTAAGCCAAGGTAGCAACAAGGGAAAGACAAATTAATGCAAAGAATATAAGAAAGGAAATGAGGGGGAAGAATGGGACTAATTAAGTAACAAGGAGACATTGAGGTTAAGAGCTACCTGGCAGAGCAGAAGACCAGGGTGTCATGTAAGACAAGGTAGCAACAAGGGAAAGACAAATTAATGTAAAGAATATAAGAAAGAAAATGAGGGGGAAGAATGGGACTAATTAAGTAACAAGGAGGTTAAGAGCTACCTGACAGAGCAGAAAACCAGGGTGTCATGGAAGCCAAGGTAGCAACAAGGGAAAGACAAATAAATGTAAAGAATATAAGAAAGGAAGATGAAGGAGAAGAAAGGGGCTAATTAAGTAACAAGGAGGTATGACGGTTAAGAGCTACCTGACAGAGCAGAAGACCAGGATGTCATGTAAGCCAAGGTAGTAACAAGGTAAAGACAAATAAATGTAAAGAATATCAGAAAGGAAGATGAGGGGGAAGAAAGGAGCTAATTAAGTAACAAGGAGGCATGGAGGTTAAGAGCTACCTGACAGAGCAGAAGACCAGGGTGTCATGTAAGCCAAGGTAGCAACAAGGGAAAGACAAATAAATGTAAAGAATATAAGAAAGGAAGATGAAGGAGAAGAAAGGGGCTAATTAAGTAACAAGGAGGTATGACGGTTAAGAGCTACCTGACAGAGCAGAAGACCAGGATGTCATGTAAGACAAGGTAGTAACAAGGTAAAGACAAATAAATGTAAAGAATATCAGAAAGGAAGATGAGGGGGAAGAAAGGGGCTAATTAAGTAACAAGAAGACATGGAGGTTAAGAGCTACCTGACAGAGCAGAAGACCAGGGTGTCATGTAAGACAAGGTAGTAACAAGGTAAAGACAAATAAATGTAGCCTAAAGTTGTATATTGTAAAATTTTGGAATATGCACAATAAATATATAATATCATATTAAGAAGTTTCTGGTGGTATCCTCCATCTTCTCTTCTCTAGGTAAGCCACCGAAAAGGTATAAATCGTTAAATATTCCCCATGCCAATATTTTGCGAACTATGAAAGCCGTTACAAAAATTATGCAAGTGAACTTCTTGTATGTAAAAGCTCGTCTCCCTTTCCAATCCCTTTGTGTTAACTAAGATCCGGTTTAGCCTCTTCTGTAGCAGTTCTTTATTTTTACTATTTAGAGGAAAAATAAATGCAACAAAAAATTTGAAAGTTAGCTTCATGGTAGCTGTAAATTACTTTTCAAATCTAATTGAGAACTGTAAGAAACTTGTGGCTTTGTTGCATTCTGTAATGAATCAATCCGTCATATCTCTGTGCCCAAGGTTACACCATTCATTACAGACTCAAGTTCTACCATTCTTCTTTCTTTCTGACGTTCCTCATCTGTTTCCGCACAAGTCTTTGCCTTAGCTTTTTCTTCAGGTTTTCTAGTTTATCTTTTCATTCCTCATATTTCTGCTTTCAGCTTCCAGCTCCCACCTTCCCCTCCAGGTCCTTTTCCCGTTCTGATTCTCTCTCTTTGTTATCTCTGGTCCATATTAGAAGACGAAGAGGAAGATGTAAAAGGTTTATAATGAAGGAGGCAATTAAGCATTGTTGTTAGTCAGGGAGCCATAATTGCTTGACAGGCTCCAGATACCAAAGAAATGAACGAGGCTCACTTTCTGCTAGTAAATGCTCTTCCATTGACGTTAACCTCTGCACTCTCCCAGGACAGGACCTGGGTGAAAGTGTCGTGTGTTGTATGACATGTGCCATCTATCTGCATTCCATTGCCGTCACGTTTCTTCACTCATTTCTGTTTTATTTTAATGTTCTTTGCTTTAAACTAGCGACGGCCAATCATGCTCGATGTGCGCTTATTTATCATTGCAAACGCTACCTCTTTCACATCTGTAAAGAATAAAATATTTTTTCGTAAATGTACGCATGCTGTTCAATAAAAATGCCCATAACTTTTTTACGGTCATAATATTTCGTTCTAAAATTCAATCTTATTATATTCTGTTAGCTTAATGTGAAACACACACGCCGTAGTAGTTTCATTGTTGGTACTCCTTGTTCCCGCCTGTGAGAACAAGGCAAGTTCAGACATGTTCAGTATCGCCTACCGCTACAGTGGAGGCAACACGCGAGGAACAATACGCGGCTTTGAAATTCTGCTTTCGTCTAAACAAATGTTCAGTTGAGGTCTATACAATGTTACAGGAGGTCTATGGAGAGTCTGTTCTTCCCTACAGCACAGCTCGAAGGTGGTTTAAAATGTTTAAAGAAGGGAGACAGTCAATTTCAAAGGAAGGTGGACCAGGTGCTCCAGTAACTGCTCTTATGGAAGAAAAAAAAAAGGGCCGAGATCTTGCTCTACAGCAAGACCTCGGCCTCCTCAATTCTGGGAGTCTGGTGCCTATTTTACAAACCAGACTGTGTTCCACATTTTATTCAATTTTGATACTACAATTAACTAAAATAATAAGAGTTAAATGATGAAGCCTGGGACTTAAGTACTTACAATAGTAAGTCGCCACGAATGGTGTATCTCGGATGCGAGAGCCCCTAGTGGTCTACCGGGCAAATATACGAGTCAACTGGAGAATTTAATGTCAGGAAGGCACGTTGGCCATGGTAGCTCAAAGGTTAAGAGCGACTGGACGGAAACCAGGAGATCCGTGGTTCAAATCCCGGCCATGGCATTGAATTTTTCATGTTGACTCTATCCATCAAATATCTTAGCCTATAGACGGCTAGTGTGGAGAAATGATTAATTTCCATCAATTAACTAAAATAATATGAGTTAAATGATGAAGCCTGGGACTTAAGTACTTACAACAGTAAGTCGCCACGAACGGTGTATCTCGGATGCGAGAGCCCCTAGTGGTCTACCGGGCAAATATACGAGTCAACTGGAGAATTTAATGTCAGGAAGGCACGTTGGCCATGGTAGCTCAAAGGTTAAGAGCGACTGGACGGAAACCAGGAGATCCGTGGTTCAAATCCCGGCCATGGCATTGAATTTTTCATGTTGACTCTATCCATCAAATATCTTAGCCTATAGACGGCTAGTGTGGAGAAATGATTAATTTCCATCAATTAACTAAAATTGATACATTTGTTTTTACAATGAGTATTTTGAGGTACCCTAGGAGTACTTACAATTAATTTTTATTACGTAAATATTACTTAATTTCTAACATTAGCTTATCCTAATTCCTAACTTAAGCTTAGGCTAATTATTTTCTGTCATCGCCGGTAGTTTGTCTTAGTCAAGAGTGTTTTTAAGGTTGTCTTCCATTGATGAATTCTTCCCTTGCCTTAATTGAGAAAGTGTTTGCCGCTTTGTCAAACCAAGTCCAGAGTCATCTGCTTCTTATGATTTCGTGAATCGACTTGTACTGTACGTACGACATCGCTGTTGTCCTATGTCGTATTGTTAGCGGACATTCCCATACAGCATGTTCCGGTGTTTCGGTTGTTCCACATCGGCAGTTTTCTGTGTCTTTCAGGTGGAATCTGTGGAGGTAGCTGGAGTATGGGCCATGACCAGTCAGATAATGTATTAGGCCTCTGGATGGTTGTAGGAATTTCATTTTCAGGCGTTCCTCGATATTTGGTAAGATGTCATACGTACGGTTGTGCTCACGTCCCATTCTTGTTGCCATTCAGCAGTTAGTACTTCCTTAATTTCTAGCTCATCGCGCACTACTCCGCCAGCTAATTGTGCTGCCCGAATGTTGTTCTTAAGTAGCCAGTAGCATGCAGCTCTCCGGCGAATCTCCAGATCTAGAGGAATTAGCCCTAGCACCACGAGGAGAGCGTCAGTTGGTGTCGTAGCAAATGCTCCTGTCATCATTATTAGAATTCTGCGTTGGAGCTTGCGTAGTGCTGTACTGGCGGTTTTCAGGTGTAGCCTGTGTGCCCAGGCACTGGCAGCGTGTCCAACGATTGAGCTAAGCTGATAGTTGTTGTATAGGACGATGGTTTTGAATGGGATGGTGCCGTAGTTTTTGCTTAACCTCGCAATTTTGGCAAGGACGTTGTGCGCCACTGCTGCTGCCATTGTGAGAGAAGGATCGACGAATTACCTTAAGATCACTTTCTGAAACACTGAACATTTCATTGTGTGCCACCCACACGTTGCTGACAGAAACATTACACATGAGACGTGTTTGTGCGCGATGAGTTCCAAAACTGTTGATTCCCGAACAAAAGAACATTCGCATGCAGTTAAAGTTGACGTTAGAGGAAGATCCGGAGTTTCCTTCAAACGTAATCACTGCTGATGAAACTTGGCTACATCATTTTGATCCTGAGAGCAAACAACAAAGCTCAGTGTGGAAATATCCTTCATTACCAACCCCCAGAAAGCAAAAGTGGTTGCTTCTGATGGGAAAGTTATGGACATCTCATTCTTTGATATTCATGGAATGGTTTATCAGCATGTTGTACCTGCACAAACATCAGTAACTGGACAATACTACAGGGATGTCCTGAAAACATTCCAAGTCCATATCAGGTGCAAAAGACCACATTTCCATGAAGCAGGCTGGATGCTGCACCACGATAATGCGCGGCCGCATATTGCCAATGTTGTTGCTGAATATCTTGCAAAAATCAACGTGAAGTACATCCCTCACCCTCCCTGTAGTCCGGATTTAGCCCCATGTGACTTTTTTATATTCCTTAACTTGTGAGTGGGGCATGTGGTAGGGACGAGAGTAGAAGGAAAATTAGGAGGAGAAAGATAAAAAATTAAACGTGAAAGCACAATGGAAGGAATAGTTCTAAAACATGGAAAATAATGGTTAAAGTAAAAGGAATGTGTATGTGTACGGGTACATATAAGAAAGAAATGCACGAAAAAGGTGATCTCCCAACCTCCCCTATATAATTTGTAGTTAAAATCTGGTTAGGCCCGCCTCAGTAGTGTGGTGGTAGCGTGTCTGCCTCACGTTCAAGAGGTCCTGAGTTCGAATCTTGGTCAGGGTGAGTTACTTGGATAAGATTATTCCGGGGTTTTCCCTTATTCTAAAAGGCGAACGTCTGTAACTCTAAGCTCCATGGACCCCGGGTTCATTTGAGCATCATTTCATCCATTCCATACATCGTGCGATATGAGTTAACGTTGGAGGATGTAAATCAGAAAAAAAAAAAAAATCTGCTGAATTGAAAATAAAAGTATTAGTTGGTTTAACCAATCGGCAGTATAAAAGATACAGACTTCTTTCCAGTAGACAAGTGGTAAATAGAGAAACAAAACACGTTATTAACTAACTCGCAGAACCAGTTCATTAGATAAAAGCTAGCACTTTACGTTATGCAGTTTTACTTTAATGAAGACTTTAGTGCCTGATTAACATCATAACATCATGTGTGTATGTCATTTGCAATGCAATTCCAACTGCTTTAATATATACAGCGATTAGAAATGATGAATAATTCACTTAGAACGTAAGCCATTGTTACTTCAGAAGCTGGGAACCTCGCGATATATCAAGCTGTGCACGGCTCCATGATAAATTTAACACGCAAGCCGGTATCTGCTCTGATAATTAGTCCACTGCACACGATTGCATATATTTGTCAAACAATTTCCATAAATTAGCTCGATACTGGCAACACGTTAGATGTGTGAGACCTTTTGCCAACCAGAAAGTATTCTACACGTCCTTAGCAAACTTGTACTGGAAAGTCACAATTTGATACGCATTATCACTCCGAGCTAGTCAAAGGATAGAAGGCGTCAGATTTCAAGCAACCAATAGCTATCTGAAACATTGCTTCTCAAACGTTTTCTATATAATCTTCGGTAATTTACAATATTTTTATTTTTATTTTCTTCATTTGTGCTACAACAGAGCAAAGCTCCAATTACAGTAGCTACATGCAATTTAATTACACAAGTTTGACTAAATGCAAAACAGAAATACAAAAAGGAATACAGACAAACTAAAAATACACTATATATTAAGATATTATTGAAGACAAGACATTGCAAATTGTATACTAATCAAGCAAATAAGTGATACAACAGAGTAAACAATAATTGATGAAAGTTGAATATAAAAGAAAGAGAATGCAATTAATGGAATAAAATATTAAAAAAACTAAGACTAAAAATGAAACATATTAAACTACTATATAAGACTAGAATTGCAAATGTTAAACTCATTATGCAATACAACTGAAAATCACATGCAAATAATTCCCATATTTAATTGTTTTTTAAACTGCTCGTAAGTTAAACTAAAATCCAGCTCTATTTTAGTAGAGAGTTTATTGTATTTCGCACACAACCTAAAAACAGGAGAATTTTTATGGGATACTGTTTTGGGAGTCTTAAATTGAAAGAGCTGACGATTTCTAAAATTAGCAGAACTGACATTAAAACATATTCTGTCAAGCAGTTCTTCAGTGGATACCAAGCCGTTTATGAGTTTGTACAGAAATAATTGTTCGGCTATTGTTCTACGATCAGAGAGTGAGACTGTTTTGAATTCGTTAAGCAGTTGACTATAAGGCAAATTCTGATTATAAGTAAAAACACCGTGAGTTTTGTAATGTAAGTATCTGAGGAACCTTTTCTGGATCTTCTCTATTTGATTGTTGTGACATTTATATATTGGTGACCATACAATTGAGGCATATTCCAAATTACCACGGACAAGGCTTTTGTAGAGAATTAGCATAACTTGAGTATCTTTTAAGTCCCTACAGATCCTTAATACAAAACCAAGTTTCTTAAAGGAATCATTGGTTATATTTATAATGTGTTTATTAAAAGTGAAATTCTGGGTCATGGTAACACCTAAGTCTGTGACAGAATATACTCTTGCAAGTGGAGAACTATTTAAATAATATTTAGCATTTAAGTGTTGCTTGTTTCTAGTATATATCATAAAGGAGCATTTCTTAATATTGAAGTGCAGTTTGTTTTCCAAGCTCCATTTATAGATATTATCCAGATCAGATTGTAATTTTATTATATCGTCAGTATTACTAATTTTCCTGTATAATTTTAGATCGTCAGCATACATAACCAATTTACACTCTATTCCCTATTTCTTATGTGATGCAAACACTGAAGAACATTAAATTATTTGGGAGTCGATTAATGACACTAAACAACACTTACTTTTAAACTTTCCCGGAACCAGTTTCTGAGGCCTTCCCTCTATCTTCAGCCGGACATCGACTGGTTCTCATTGGTGTAGCTGGCAATATTTTGTCATCGGTCTCCTCTGGTGGCGGTTCGAGAAACTTGCTGAACAAATCTTTCTGGGGGATGTCGAAATTGAATACTTTGTTCCTATTTTTTGAAACAAAGATTTGTTCCCATGTGGATAGTTCTTGTTTTCCTGTTGTATGTTTTAGTAATTTTGGTTCTGGATTTATGTTGTGGTTTTTTTCCCAAAAATGCGTGGCAACTGCTGATTTTTCTAATTGTTTATATTTTATGTTCCTAAAGTGTTCCTTTGCTCTTGTTTCTAAATTTCTTTTGGTTTTTCCAATATAAATTTGACTACAGTCACAGCATTCAATTTGATATATACCAGATTTTTTGTTAGATGGAATGGCATCTTTGATGTTTGAGCAAATTAGGTTTTTTAAGGAGTAATGGTTCACTGGAGCTAGTTGAATGTTTTGTGTTTTGAAGACTTTTTGAATTTATCAAAGGCCCATGGATGGTAAGTGAATTTTTGGAAGATCATTTTAGTTTCTGTAGCTGCGAGGGTTGTGGTTTCCTTTAGTAGTTTCTTCTGATTTGCTAAGTTCACTTTTTTGTCTACTAGTGATTTGGGAAAGTCATTTTTCTGTGCTATTTCAATAATTTTGTTGTATTCTATTTTGTATTCTTCTGCTGTGAGAGGGATGTTGACCAGTCTTTGTGTTAAACTATTAAAGATTGCCTGTTTGTGGGATCTTGGGTTGTAGCCATTACCTTTAGGTAGTTGTCTGTCTGTGTTGGTTTTTTGTAAATGCCAAAGTTTATTCTGTTTTTATTTCTAACATTAAAGCTAATGGCTAATCTCGAGAACCTAGGCATAGGTTTGGCAATTTCCCAAGGCATGGTCAGCCTAGTGCAGACTTCCTTTTTTTCTTTTAATTACGTCCTCCAATGTTAAGTCATATCGGATGGTGAATGAATTGGGTGAAATGATACTCAAATGAGTCCAGGGTCCAGGGAGCTTAGAGTTACCTGAATTCATCTTGAAGGATAAGGGAAAACCCTGGAAAAAACTTTATCCAGGTAACTCACTCTGACCGAGATTCAAACTCAGGACATCATGAATGTGAGGCAGACATGATAACATCTAAACTACCGAGGTGGGCACCTAGTTCAGTGTAAAGAAATGATTCATTTCCATCAATCAACTAACTAAAATGATCTTCAAAAAATTCACTTACCATCCATGGGCCTTTTATAAATTCAAAAAAGTCTTTAAAAAACAAAACATTCAACTAGCTCCAGTGAAGCATTACTCCTTAAGAAACCTAATTTGCTCAAACATCAAAGATGCCATTCCATCTAACAAAAAATCTGGTATATATCAAATTGAATGCAATGACTGTAGTCAAATTTATTTTGTAAAAACCAAAAGAAATTTAGAAACAAGAGCAAAGGAACACTTAAGGAACATAAAACACAAACAATTAGAAAAATCAGCAGTTGCCACGCATTTTTGGGAAAAAAACCACAACATAAATCCAGAACCAAAATTACTAAAACATACAACAGGAAAACAAGAACTGTCCACATGGGAACAAATCTTCATTTCAAAAAATAGGAACAAAGTATTCAATTTCGACATCCCCCAGAAAGATTTGTTCAGCAAGTTCCTCGAACCGCCACCAGAGGAGACCGATGACAAAATATTGCCAGCTACACCAATGAGAACCAGTCGATGTCCGGTTGACGATGGAGGGAAGGCCTCTGAAACTAGTTCCGGGAAAATTTAAAAGTAAGTGTTGTTTAGTGTCATTATTCAACTCCCAATTAATTTAATTTATACAACAACACTGTTTTCAACACTTCTATGAAAGGATTTACTGAAGAACATTCTCACTTTCTTCTCGGGCAACAAGCCAGGTGCAAAGAGGATTAGATATCGACGTTTCAGGAATGTACATCTCTCCAACACCAACTCCAATACTCAGACCATAATACAGATTCCAAGATGGCGCCCGTCGAAGCCCAGCGACTCTGGTTACGCAGAATAGGAAACTATACACAATGGACATAATATAATCCATATTACGGAGCAGCGAGGTAACTCCTAAGCATTTATCACTTTATACTTTCAACTAAAATGTGTAATAGCATAAATAAAGAGCATCATGAGAAATTCTAAGAGCTTATAACATTATATAGTAGCACGACCAGTACTATGCATTTTCCACCTTATACTTCCAATCAAAATTTAATTTATAAGGCATGACAACTCATAAGCATTAAACACAGCAAACTTTATCTTATTGGACTGTATCATCCTATCGTCTGTAGCAAGTACTAAAGTTTCTTTTACATTGTTTACCTGGTAACCTTTACTGGCAAGGGCATACTGCTTATACTATAATATTTAAGAGAACTCACCAGATTGTCCAGTTTACTCCAATTGTCACGTTTGAAGGTGTCAAGTTCCCTCACACTGCAAGATTCATTTAAAATTTTCCACTGGTAGGCTCATAATATTGCTTCTAGGTTATGAAATACTTTGAAACTTATTAAGTGAAGGAACATCAGTGAAGCTGGGATCTTGAATGTTATTGAAAAGAACGTAACTAATCGTCTTTAATAATGCCTATCAATGGGTTAAAATCTCCTCACCACTTCGGTTCAAAACTGTCAATAACATCTTGTGCACACCAAATATTAAACTTATCTTTACTCTCTGTAAAATGTGTTGGATGCATTCTTCAGGATTTCGTATTTTCTGGTTGAGCTTTAATGTGTGATAGGATGGCTGATTCTTAAAAATCGTGGGGCTGGGCCACGAGCGCCGCCATTTTTCCTACAATCGATTCAGTATTATGGTCTGAGTATTGGAGTTGGTGTTGATATAACCCAACTATAAAAAAGACAGAACACTATCAATACTCGCATTACTGAACAAAAGACTGTTTTCAGTAAATTAAATGCCAGGTCAGGAGATGGCGTGAGTATTCAAAATTAATGGGTCAAAGAAACGTAACTACTTAACTTGATTATCAAGCTGTATTGATCTTTGCTTCTTAAATCGATGCATTTCCAATTTTAAGTCCGGTTTCCAGGAGGAGCTGCTTAAATTCCAACCCGCAATTAACATATTTATTACACAATTTCAGTGTATGACATTTCGTGTGCCAATCTGTATCTTAAAGGTGAAATATTGGAAATCCAGCTTCAACAAACTGTGCCGAAAATTGTATTACCTCTGTGTTTCAAACGCAAAAATGATTGAGTATTGGATTCTTTGCTTCTAAGCTTAATCAGTAATATCTGGTGTCTGTGTTTAGGATCCCTGAACTTTTTAAAGTGTGTTATGTCTCATGAACAATGATGGCGAAACATAAATCAAATCTCACACAAGTCGTGTTTTTTTGGTGTTATTTTAGGGAACATCATTATTTATATAACCAATGCCAAATACAAGGGTTATTCGTAAAGTAAGGTCCGATTCGCCGTCGCTCATCGAATTTCGCGTGAACATTGAAACACGCATGTAGACCAACTCCCGGCATGCCTTGCCCGTAAACCATACCATTCGAATTGGTGGTGGTGCAGTGTGCTGTTAACAGTGACAGTTGAGTGCAGAAGTTCTACTCCCATTAGTCCTGGAGCCGGAGGACAAAGGACACGGGCCTTTTTCACCAGGGAGTATACGAGCTGTCCCAAAGGGCGCCCGACGTCCTCCGTGGGGCTTTCCATAGGGCAAGAGCTGGGTTACTAACAAGTCCCCCCATCTGGTCCAAGGACACAAGACGGGATGTAAGTAGATACGCCACTTACGTGCGCCAACCCCAAAGGGGAAGGCTACCGATCAACCTCGGTGGGGCCCCTGGTGATCTAGCACACCTTCTACTAGGTATGCAGGCTTGCCTCAACCGCGTCCGGAGACGTACCTGATCTCCCACGGGTATCGGGAATCACTGCCTCTCGAGTCCAACCCAATCTGAACAACTCTCAAAGGGAGGGGCTCGGCAGTTCAGCCCAAGGTTCCTCTAGTAACGTCAGGTGTATCACGAGTGCTAAGGATCCGCAGCGCTCGCACCACAGCAGCTGAGGGGGACGAATCCCCTACCCTACGGGGTGTTAACAGTAACAGTTAAATGGTTTGAAACAATCGAGCGGCCCGCCGACTGTGAAATACGGTCTGTGATTCGGTTTTTGACGGCAAGGAACATTTCAGCAGCGAACATTTATCGACAGATCAGTGAAGTATACGGCTCCAATGCGATGAGTGACAGCAAAGTGTGTAAGTGGGCTCGAGCTTTCAAAGGCGGGCGCAACAATGTCCATGATGAACCGCGATCAGGTCGGTCATCAGTGATCACAGAAGATTTGGTCAATGCCATGGATGAAAAGATCCGTGAAAACCGCCGATTCACAATTTCCACTTTAGCAATGGAATTTCCGGATTTGGGTAGCACAACTCTGTACAAAATTGTCTCTGAAAATTTGCAATTTCGGAAGTTGTGTTCACGTTGGGTTCCAAGGCTGGTTACTGAGGAACACAAAATGACAAGAATGTCTTTTACACTGAACTTTTTGAGCTGATACCAACTACTGGAACACATTCTCACTGGGGAAGACACTTGGGTTTCTCATATCACCAGTCAAGGTCAAGGCCATGCAGAAAATCCCAACAAGGAAAGTGATCTCATCCGTGATTTGGGGTGCTGCTAGTCGAGTGGAACGAGGGACAACCATCAATGCAGATGCGCACTGCGCTACTCTCACTAACCTCCGACGTGCAATACAGAATAAGCGACGTGGCCTTCTGACGTCTGGAGTGTGGTCGCTGCATGACAATGCCAGACCACATTCTGCCAGACGAACCCAAGATCTATTCAGCTCCTTTGGAGGGGAAC
The DNA here is from genome assembly GCA_030765055.1 of Mantis religiosa. Classification (NCBI taxonomy): domain Eukaryota; kingdom Metazoa; phylum Arthropoda; class Insecta; order Mantodea; family Mantidae; genus Mantis; species Mantis religiosa. The sequence continues at coordinate 10,316,605 of CM060956.1, forward strand.
AGATTGACCACCCAACGTATTGTCCAGACCTGGCGCCGAGCGATTTTTAGTTGTTCCGTTACATAAAGGAGTTTCTCGGTGGCAAGCGCTTCCGCACCGATGGCGAGGTGAAAGAAGCAGTCGAAGACTGGCTCTCGTAGGAGAGGGGTCCGTCACCTTCAGCTGCCGTGGTGCGGAAGCTGCGGACCCCTAGCACTCGTGGTACCTCTGACGTTACTAGAGGAACCGCAGGCCCAACATTTGAGCCGCTCCCGTCGGGGAGTTGTTCGGATTGGATTGGACTTGAGGGGGCAGTGTGTTCCCGACACCCGTGGGAGATAGGGTACCTCCGGCCAGGCTTCGGTCGCCCGGAGGGGGTAGAGGGTTGTCTCATAAGTCCCGGGTACTAGCCTACAGAGCTAGTAGAAGGTGTGCTAGATCACCAGGCTACGGCCGCCCGGAGGGTGTAGAGGGTTGCCTAATAACTCCCGGGTACTAGCCTGCAGAGCTAGTAGAAGGTGTGCTAGATTACCAGGCTGCGGCCGCCCGGAGGGGGTAGAGGGTTGCCCCATAAGTCCCGGGTACTAACCTGCAGAGCTAGTAGGTGTGCTAGATCACCAGACTGCAGCCGCCTCGAGGGGGTAGAGGGTTGCCTCATAAGTCCCGGGTACTAGTCTGCAGAGCTAGTAGAAGGTGTGCTAGATCACCAGGCTACGGCCGCCCGGAGGGGGTAGAGGGTTGCCTCATAAGTCCCGGTACTAGCCTGCAGAGCTAGTAGAAGGTGTGCTAGATCACCAGGCTACGGCCGCCCGGAGGGGGTAGAGGGTTGCCTCATAAGTCCCGGGTACTAGCCTGCAGAGCTAGTAGAAGGTGTGCTAGATCACCAGGCTACGGCCGCCCGGAGGGGGTAGAGGGTTGCCTCATAAGTCCCGGGTACTAGCCTGCAGAGCTAGTAGAAGGTGTGCTAGATCACCAGGCTACGGCCGCCCGGAGGGGGTAGAGGGTTGCCTAATAAGTCCCGGGTACTAGCCTGCAGAGCTAGTAGAAGCTGTGCTAGATCACCAGGCTACGGCCGCCCGGAGGGAGTAGAGGGTTGCCTAATAAGTCCCGGGTACTAGCCTGCAGAGCTAGTAGAAGGTGTGCCAGATCACCAGGCTACGGCCGCCCGGAGGGGGTAGAGGGTTGCCTCATAAGTCCCGGGTACTAGCCTGCAGAGCTAGTAGAAGGTGTGCTAGATCACCAGGCTACGGCCGCCCGGAGGGGGTAGAGGGTTGCCTCATAAGTCCCGGGTACTAGCCTGCAGAGCTAGTAGAAGGTGTGTTAGATCACCAGGCTACGGCCGCCCGGAGGGGGTAGAGGGTTGCCTAATAAGTCCCGGGTACTAGCCTGCAGAGCTAGTAGAAGCTGTGCTAGATCACCAGGCTACGGCCGCCCGGAGGGGGTAGAGGGTTGCCTAATAAGTCCCGTGTACTAGCCTGCAGAGCTAGTAGAAGGTGTGCTAGATCACCAGGCTGCGGGTGCCCGGAGGGGGTAGAGGGTTGCCTCATAAGTGCCGGGTACTAGCCTACAGAGCTAGTAAAAGGTGTGCTAGATCACCAGGCTACGGCCGCTCGGAGGGGGTAGAGGGTTGCCTCATAAGTTCCGGGTACTAGGCTGCAGAGTTAGTAGAAGGTGTGCTAGATAACCAGGGTACGGCCGTCCGGAGGGGGTAGAGGGTTGCCTAATAAGTCCCGGGTACTAGCCTGCAGAGCTAGTAGAAGGTGTGCTAAATCACCAGACTACGGCCGCCCGGAGGGGGTAGAGGGTTGCCTCATAAGTCCCGGGTACTAGCCTGGAGAGCTAGTAGAAGGTGTGCTAGATCACCAGGCTACGGCCACCCGGAAGGGGTAGAGGATTGCTTCATAAGTCCGGGGTACTAGCCTGCAGAGCTAGTAGAAGGTGTGTTAGATCACCAGGCGGCCCTACCGAGGTTTTCGGTAGTCCTCCCTGCGGGGTTGACGTGCGTAAGTAGCGTATCCACTTCCACCCGTCTTGACTTTTTAGTCGATGGGGGGGGGGAGCTTTTTAGACCCCAGATATTGCCCTATGGAAAGAGCCCCGGAGTTTAGGCTCCCGGGTTGAAGGAGGCCAGGTTCTTTGGACCTACGGGACTGATTCGAGTAGAACCTCTGTAGTTAACGAGTCGAAGACTGGTCATCCTCACAGGCGGCAGACGTCTATGACGTCGGTGTACTGAAGCTTGTAGAACGTTATAACAAATGTTTAAACAAACATGGCAACTATGTAGAAAAACAGAGAAATATGTAAGGAATTCAATAATTATCCTATTTGCAAGTATCTATGATGGTTTAATGTATAAAAAACAAGGGATCTTACTGTGCGAATAACATTTGACAAATTAGTATGAAATGAAGAGGACTTAAAAAGTCCTGACCAATAAGTGTATGCTCATATAACTGAATGCAATTTTGGGATGAATCATGTACAGTTATTTCCGCAGCTGCTTCTCAGCAAACAATGGGCAGTTCAAAGGTTAATTCTGATGAGCTACTCAGTAAAGACTGAGTTGTTCCGGAAGAAATCGGTTGTACTAATCTTGCATCTGATTGACAATGAACGTTGGAATACACCCATGCATTTCTCCATCATGGCCTTCACTATTAGTACCTACTTGAAATGAATGTTTACCATCCTTATAGCTGTTACTAAGGCTATTTGACTGTACTAGTTTTACATTAACTAACAAAAGTAATCTGTTTATGCATAACGCATCTTTCTGACATTTAAGCGTAGGTATTTAATACTTAAATCCTTGACATCACTGAAAAAGACATGCATTATTCATTCACGTTTATGCAGAATAATTTTTTGATTACTTACTAATATATTACTTGGCTGAACAGCAGTGTTGCTATACAAGACATTGATAAATTACATAAGTACTACATACAAATTAACAATACTGAGGAATTACTGTCTCTAACATATACAATAGATGATAAATGTATAATATAAACAAACAGAAGACCATTAAGAACACATTTAAATGAAAGATAACAAAAGATAAATTATATAACAAGATAACTAACACATATAATAACCCTAAATAAGATGGATAACAATTGAAAAGTGAGGTTAGATATGCGAGGCTAGATTATGATCAGTAGTGTTATGAGAAAAATAGAGGATATACTTTGAATTAGTGAGAAAAGTCGCTATCTTCTGAATCAGTGAGTAGGATGTCTTGAGGCAGTTTCGAAGTTTCGTCGTCCAATGTCATAGGTTACAGCGCCTGGTACTTCGGATAATCTAACGAAGAATGTCTTTGATATCAATTTGAAGTACAGATGTATGGGAAGAATACCAAGTTCCTGATGGAGTTGATCATTTCTAATGAACCATGGAGCCTTTGTAATACTGCGGAGAAATTTGTTTTGTATAACCTGAAGTCGATGAATGTCCACCCCATACAGGAGCAGCGTATAAGAGACTTGTAGATCAATATTGAGCACTCCAGACCAAGCTGTCATTTCTTCTGTAGCTATGGATACAGCTTTTTAATTCTAGAAATGGCTATTGTGGAAATGTAAGATATATGAGAATTCCAAGTTAATTTAGTGTCAAGCATTACGCCTAAATATTTGACTGATGTTTCTGTAGGCTTCCATGTTAGTTGTTTTCCCTGCAGATCCAATGTGGGTGGATTTTGATAAGATCTTAAGGAGAATATTTACGTTTCCGTTTCATTAATACTTAATACTCGCCACATTTTTAAGCACATACATAACATAACTTTCATATTTAATATGAGAAGAAATCAGATGAACCTGGTTCAATCACGTAGGGAAATGCGGCTTTTCACGCTGAGAAATCTGGTCCCGAATTAGGATTTCATTACGGAGGGTATTCGGTACGTAGGCCCCCATGCCTACAAGTGGAGGAAATATGAGGTAAAGGAGACAGAGGGTGGCTGATCCAAGGGGCCACGACAGTACAGAGGGCAGGGTCCCTACAGTTTACTTGGATACAGACTTCCCCCGACAGGCCAGGACAATCAACTCGCTCTCATACAGCGGGACGGCAACGAGTCCAGCAGCCGAGCCCTAAAGGTCCCTGGCTGGATATCCAAGCCCCAAAGGTCCCTGGCTGGCAATAAAAGACCTAAAGGTCCCTGGCTGGCAATACAAGCCCCAAAGGTCCCTGGCTGGCAATAAAAGCCCAAAAGGTCCCTGGCTGGCAATACAAGCCTCAAAGGTTCCTGGCTGCCAATAAAAGCCCTAAAGGTCCCTGGCTGGCGATCCGAGCCCCAAAGGTCCCTGGCTGGCGATCCGAGCCCCAAAGGTCCCTGGCTGGCGATCCGAGCCCCAAAGGTCCCTGGCTGGCGATCCTAGCCCCAAAGGTCCCTGGCTGGCAATCCAAGTCCCAAAGGTCCCTGGCTGGCAATCCGAGTCCCAAAGGTCCCTGGCTGGCGATCCGAGCACCAAAGTTCCCTGGCTGGCGATCCGAGCCCCAAAGGTCCGTGGCTGGTAATCCAAGCCCCAAAGGTCCCTGGCTGGCGATCCGAGCCCCAAAGGTCCCTGGCTGGCGATCTGAGCCCCAAAGGTCCGTGGCTGGTAATCCAAGCCCCAAAGGTCCCTGGCTGGCAATCCGAGCCCCAAAGGTCCCTGGCTGGTAATCCAAGCCCCAAAGGTCCCTGGCTGGCAATCCGAGCCCCAAAGGTCCCTGGCTGGCGATCTGAGCCCCAAAGGTCCGTGGCTGGCGATCCGAGCCCCAAAGTTCCCTGGCTGGCGATCCGAGCCCCAAAGTTCCCTGGCTGGCGATCCGAGCACCAAAGTTCCCTGGCTGGCGATCCGAGCCCCAAAGGTCCCTGGCTGGCGATCCGAGCCCCAAAGTTCCCTGGCTGGCGATCCGAGCCCCAAAGGTCCCTGGCTGGCGATCCGAGCACCAAAGTTCCCTGGCTGGCGATCCGAGCCCCAAAGGTCCGTGGCTGGTAATCCAAGCCCCAAAGGTCCCTGGCTGGCGATCCGAGCCCCAAAGGTCCCTGGCAGGCGATCCGAGCCCCAAAGTTCCCTGGCTGGCGATCCGAGCCCCAAAGTTCCCTGGCTGGCGATCCGAGCACCAAAGTTCCCTGGCTGGCGATCCGAGCCCCAAAGGTCCCTGGCTGGCGATCCGAGCCCCAAAGTTCCCTGGCTGGCGATCCGAGCCCCAAAGGTCCCTGGCTGGCGATCCGAGCACCAAAGTTCCCTGGCTGGCGATCCGAGCCCCAAAGGTCCGTGGCTGGTAATCCAAGCCCCAAAGGTCCCTGGCTGGCGATCCGAGCCCCAAAGGTCCCTGGCTGGCGATCTGAGCTTCAAAGGTCCGTGGCTGGTAATCCAAGCCCCAAAGGTCCCTGGCTGGCAATCCAAGCCCCAAAGGTCCCTGGCTGGCAATCCGAGCCCCAAAGGTCCCTGGCTGGCAATCCAAGCCCCAAAGGTCCCTGGCTGGCAATCCGAGCCCCAAAGGTCCCTGGCTGGCAATCCGAGCCCCAAAGGTCCCTGGCTGGCGGTCCGAGCCCCAAAGGTCCCTAGCTGGTATTCCGAGCCCCAAAGGTCCGTGTCTGGTATTCCGAGCCCCAAAGGTCCGTGGCTGGTAATCCAAGCCCCAAAGGTCCCTGGCTGGTATTCCAAGCCCCAAAGGTCCGTGTCTGGTAATCCGAGCCCCAAAGGTCCCTGGCTGGTATTCCAAGCCCCAAAGGTCCGTGTCTGGTAATCCGAGCCCCAAAGGTCCCTAGCTGGCGATCAGAGCCCCGAAGGTCCCTGGCTGGTATTCCAAGCCCCAAAGGTCCGTGTCTGGTAATCCGAGCCCCAAAGGTCCCTGGCTGGTATTCCAAGCCCCAAAGGTCCGTGTCTGGTAATCCGAGCCCCAAAGGTCCCTGGCTGGTATTCCAAGCCCCAAAGGTCCGTGTCTGGTAATCCGAGCCCCAAAGGTCCCTGGCTGGTAATTCAAGCCCCAAAGGTCCCTGGCTGGTATTCCAAGCCCCAAAGGTCCGTGGCTGGTAATCCAAGCCCCAAAGGTCCCTGGCTGGCGATCAGAGCCCCGAAGGTCCCTGGCTGATGGTCCCGAAATGGTGCCAGCAGAGGTGCGGAGACCGGCAACCGACCTACCAGAGGAGGAAGTAGTTTATCCCAGAGCATATCATCCTGACATGCACCGCCGAGACTCCCGCCGACACTTCTACCCTGAAAGAGACCACCAGATGAAAGATGAAATGAAATGACAATGGAGATGAAATGGAGGGACAGAAAATTCGGGGAATGTAATTAACCTACCCAACATACGCCTAGCGACACGGGAAAATCCGCGGAAAACCCATGGGCCATGTAGGTCAGCCACGGGTATCGATCCCGGGACTCCTGAATGCGGGCCACAGACCAAACCGCCTGAGCCATCCCACTCGTCTAACGACTCGACCACAGCTCGGTCCGACTCTATTTTACATATTAGAATTTCTACCCCTCTGCAACATCCCTCAAGAAGTTGGATCGCTTTGACCACATGCCTTATTTTTCGAGCATGGATGTAAGTGACTGTTTATTCTAATAGAGCTGTTCAATAAAGAATGATTACAACTTTTTTGACAACGTATCTTTACTCATCCTCATAATTTTGATGGTCCTTCTCAAAATAGTCTCCCCTGAATGCGACGCACTTGTCCCAGCGTTTCTGTCAGTCTTCAAAGACATGCTGGAAACCATTTTTGAGAGATCCTTCAAAATCGTCTCCGTAGCCTTCATCACTGCTTCTGTTGATGGATAATGTCTCCCACGAAGGCGTTTCCTCAAGTTAGGGAATAGAAAAGAGTCACTTGGGGCTAAATCCGGACTGTAGGGAGGGTGAGAGATGCACTTCACGTTGATTTTTGCAAGATATTCAGCAACAACATTGGCAATATGCGGCCGCGCATTATCGTAGTGCAGCATCCAGCCTGCTTCACGGAAATGTGGACTTTTGCGCCTGATATTGACTTGCAATGTTTTCAGAACATCACTGTAGTATTGTCCAATTACTGATGTGTTTGCAGGTACAACATGCTGATAAACCATTCCATGAATATCAGAGAATGAGATGACCATAACTTTCCCAGCAGAAGCAACCCCTTTTGCTTTTTTAGGGGTTGGTGATTAAGGAGATTTCCACAATGAGCTTTGCTGGTTGCACTCAGGATCAAAATGATGTAGCCAAGTTTCATCAGCAGTGATTACGTTTGAAACAAACTCCGGATCTTCCTCTAACATCAACTTTAGCTGCATACAGACCTGCATGCGAATGTCCTGTTGTTCGGGAATCAACAGTCTTGGAACCCATCGCGCACAAACACGTCTCATGTGTAATGTTTCTGTCACCAACGTGTGGGTGGCAGCCAATGAAATGTTCAGTATTTCAGAAAGTGATCTTAAGGTAATTCGTCGATCCTCTCTCACAATGGCAGCAGCAGTGTTGATGTTTTCTTCCGTAAGAGCAGTAACTGGAGCACCGGATCCACCTTCCTTTCAAATTGATTGTCTCCCCTCTTTAAAAATTTTAAACCACCTTCGAGCTGTGCTGTAGGGAAGAACAGACTCTCCATAGGCCTCCTGTAACATTGTATAAACCTCAACTGAAGATTTGTTGAGACGAAAGCAGAATTTCAAAGCCGCATATTGTTCCTCGCGTGTTACCTTCATTGTAGTGGTAGGCGATACATGTCTGAACTTGCCGGGTTCTCATAGGCGGGAACCAGGAGTACGAACAATGAAAGTACTACGCCGTGTTTGTTTCACATTAAGCTAATAGAATATAATAATATTGAATTTTAGTACGCAAAATTATGAACGTAAAATATATCTATATATATGATCATTCTTTTTTGAACAGCCCTCGTACATACTGGAATTTCTACCCTTCTCCCACATCCCTCAAGAAGTTTGGCAGCTTTGACTTTATTTTTCAAGCAGGGATGTAAGTGCCACTACAATAACATTATTTCCTAAGTGACGTAACTACTCATAGGAGATATAAGAATGAGATTCTGTAAGAATAGCTTGTTGAAGAACGAGTGGGGAAAGTAATGAACGCACCTTAATGTTTTTTGAGGTAGTGCTTAAACCTTGAATACCTCGCAGGCCATTAACTTCACAGCAGAATTATCTAAACGCAATTTTATTAGAGTTGATGAGGATCATGCCAAATATAGACTTGCCTCAGGGCTACTGATGATATAATAACAAGCGGAAAGGTTACTCGCTCAAACAAAAGGCTTATTTGGAAACAATCACAAGTAACCCTTATTACTGGACTACGTGTTTGGTTTAATGTCTTCAGCCTTGATCTCACCAACGGTAAAACAAACAGCAGTGAATGCTTAGGATGATCTTCGCCAATTACCAAATAAAAAAACTCAAAAGGGAATTTTTTACTACAGCTGGTTGAACTGTGCAAAGTGATTATGATGACTGGCAAAGGCTAAATCCATAAACCTTCCCAGTGGATAACGCTATCATCTCAATTCAATGAAGGATAAGATATGCTAAAACAGAAAGAATAACCGTTTTCTAAGGTCGCGCATTGGGTGAGTGCTTGGCTCTCAAGGCGGCCCAGGTTCGATCCTAGACGACCGTAAAGTGAGATCTGTGGTGGACAACACGGCGCTGTGGCGGCTTTTCTCCGGGTTCTCCGATTTGCCCCACCATCTCCTTCAACAGGTGCTAAATCTTCATCCTATTTATCATCAGTGTCACCGCCTGCGGTGCCGTATGTAGTACGAGGGTTGTTCAATAAAGAATGATAATAATTTTTTTACAGTCATAATTTTTCGCACTAAAATTCACTCTTATTATATTCTGTTAGCTTAATGTGAAACAAACACGCCGTAGTAGTTTCATTGTTGGTACTCCTGGTTCCCGCCTGTTAAAACTAGGTAAGTTCAGATATGTTCAGTTTCGCCAACCGCCGCAATGGAGGTAACATGCAGTTAAAGTTGATGTTAGAGGAAGATCCGGAGTTTCTTTCAAACGTAATCACTGCCGATGAAACTTGGCTACATCATTTTGATCCTGAGAGCAAAGAGCAAAGCTCAGTGTGGAAATCTCCTTCATCACCAACCTCCAAAAAAGCAAAAGTGGTTGCTTCTGCTGGGAAAGTTATGGTCATCTCATTCTTTGATATTCATGGAATGCTTTATCAGCATGTTGTACCTGCACACACATCAGTAACTGGACAATACTACAGGGATGTCCTGAAAACATTGCAAGTCCATATCAGGCGCAAAAGACCACATTTCCGTGAAGCAGGCTGGATGCTGCACCACGATAATGCACGGCCGCATATTGCCAATATTGTTGCTAAATATCTTGCAAAAATCAACGTGAAGTGCATCCCACACCCTCCCTATAGTCCGGATTTAGCCCAAAGTGACTTTTTTCTATTCTCTAACTTGAAGAAACGCCTTCGTGGGAGGCATTATCCACCATCAGAAGCAGTGGTGAAGGCTGCGGAGGCGATTTTGAAGAAACTCTCAAAAAATGGTTTCCAGCATGTCTTTGAAGACTGGCAGAAACGCTGGGACAGGTGCATCGCATTCAGGGGAGACTATTTTCAGAAGTACCATCACAATTATGTGGATGAGTAAAGGTACGTTGTCAAAAAAAGGTGATCATTCTTTATTGAACAGCCCTCGCAGAAGCGGGCGTTAAACACTACACACAATAATAACGTAACCCATGGCCTAACAGTCCAAAGTGGGCCTGAGCCTACCAACCCGACTGCCGGCCTCACGCCCACTTACGCACGATCAGGGCGTAAGCTCCTCACTTTCCTCACGATGCTGAGTGGGCACCGGTCCTATACCTGGGACCAAAAATCCGCACCACATGGGTGGGATTGAACCCAGGTCACTTTCCGTGACCAGGGACCAACGGATGCTGCCTTAGTCCGCTACGTCACGGTGCAGGACAAACACAATAATAGTGTGGCAATTGTTCTTATGTTGATCAACTTGTAGATGTATAAAAGTTGATATAGTTACTTCCTTTTGTTCTGACTGTATTAATTATTATTATTATTATTACTATTATTATTATTATTATTATTATTATTATTATTATTATTATTATTATTATTATTATTATTATTATTATTATTATTATTATTATCATTATCATTATCATTATCATTATCATTATCATTATCATTATCATTATCATTATCATTATCATTATCATTATCATTATTATTATTATTATTATTATTATTATTATTATTATTATTATTATTATTATTATTATTATTATTATTATTATTATTATTATTATTATTATTATTATTATTTGTAATTTACGTCCTCCAAAGGTTAAGTCATATCGGTAGATGAATGCAATGGATGAAATGATGCTTAAATGAGCCCAGGGTCCATGGAGCTTACAGTTACCCGACCTTCGTCTTGAAGGATAAGGGAAAACCCCGGAGAAACCTTATCCAGGTAACTCACCCTGACCGAGATTCGAACTCGGGACCTCTTTAACGTGAGGCAGACACGCTACCACCACGCTACCGAGGCGGGCAACTGTTGTATTAAATGTGGAAGAAATGGTTGATTATACAACATAAAATAGTTTGTGATTTTGATATTAAAATAGCACCAGACTTCCAGACCCCACGACTTTCCGGAGTAATTACACTTTACAATTTATGTTCTACAGTTTATCATTGTTCCTTGAAATTACGGTAAACTCGTCAGCACAGATATGTGAAGAAAAGTCGCAAGTAATCAAGATTTCAGCTAAAATTCCTCCTTTCTGGAGGAATTGGCCAGACCTATGATTCCAGCAAGTTGAAGCACAATGACATTACTGGAAAACAATATTCTTGATAAAAGATACAGTAATTCTATACGCGTGGTATACAGTTGTCAATAACAAAAGCCTGTGTCACTTAAAAAAAATATCTAGTACTGAATGTGAAGACAAAAGCCAGCCAAGTAAAACAATTAAAAATTAAAAAACAATTAAAACAATTAAAATAACAATTAAAACAAGAAGTAAAACAATTAGAAACATACGTGGTCTACATATGTAGACCACGCGCCTAATCACATATACCAACTTGATAGTTCCGCTGGACCAACGGTGGACCATCGATTTTCTTATTTATAAACCGAGATTAGCGATAATCCGGGGACTAAACACATTGGTCCGGCTCAAATTTTGGTCCGCCTCCGAGGAGTAGATTAAAGGCGGACTATCTTTGTAACATGGACGACAATGAACTGATGAATGTAGCTGTAGTACGTAGAATTCGTGAAATAAGACGACGGAGGTAAACTTATCTACCAAGAATAGAAATTATTGCGAAGTACGACGACCTAAACTTCAAAAGTAGATACAGGTTTACTAAAGCGAACGCCAGAAATGACTCCTCACACATCACTTAGCGAGAATGCAGTACGACAACACCGCAGGACTGCGATTGGTTGCTCGTCTAGTAGCGTCAAGGATAAACACCTTCCCATTTGAAACACATAATAGTCTGTATCGCACAATAACCTAGCAGTCTATGAGAGATGATGGTTATATGGATCACGGTTTACATAGGAAAATGACTGCGGATATACCGGAGAATATGCTCAAGACGCTCACAGCACAAGATCGCCAAAGAGCGGCCGGTTGAGTAACGTATTCACTACTGGTGTAGCATGATGCAGGTTTCTCAAGCAGTACACAGTTGTGCAACGGACACTGTTCTGGGAGTTGAACCCATCCGAGTGCATCAATCAATCAGAGATCACTCTACCTGTGTGTGTATGTGTACATAATGAAATGTGTTTCCGACAACGTAATTTTCGTACACAGGTCACTGCTATTGCATTAGTCGGCCAATAAAACCCGTTTTTCGCCATTATAACATCTCATTAAACGTTTGCATCTTCGGAGAAACACGCAAAGAAATGGCTAGGCGTGTCTCTGTTTGCAACACTGCCTCACCAAATGTCAGAAGTACGCGCTGCTACTAACAGCTTATCCGAATATGGTACTACTGCCTTGCTTTACTACCAAAATGATATGCTTCCAAATGAACCATCTTTTCTGAAGGCTTCTTAACTCTCTTTCTTACAGACATGTGCAAATTATTAGACTCATTCATGATTTTTACTTTGCTTCAGTTTAACATTCAAAATAATAGTTATTTACCGCCGTATCCTATTTCAATTTATCGTAATTCTTTTCCTTGCTCTAATATGAAACATATTCAATGAAATTTCTCTCTTAATAATAGCTAGGGGATTTTTCTTTTACTTATAGTAATATGGTGGTAGCTCTGAATTAAAAGCAGCCATATTCTTAATGTCTGTTTCTCCATGTGTTTGGCGATATTGCTTTCATTTGGTGAATGTAGTAACTGAAGATTGTTTATATTTACCTTGTAACGGGATTATATTTTTGTTCATCTTCAACTAATAAGAAGCAAGCCAACTTTTTGTAAGATCCAAGTCGAGTTTTAATCTACTGAGAGTCGTGAGATCTTTTCTCAGGTGTGGATGCGGATTTTTGGTGAAAATAAAATTTAGATGAGTCCAATTTTGTAATATATTATTTAATTATATAATATGAACTATGATTCACTCTTATCTATTATAAATATTGAATAACACTTTTTGAATCTTATTAATTTTCCTTTACAATTACAATCATCGTAACATCTTTTCTCCTTCTCCAGCAAGACACAAGATTCTCACTTTTTCTAGATTATTGATTTTCTTGTCCCCATAGCAATTCCCACCTAATTTTGTGATTGGCCGATTCACTGACACGTCATCACACCACGTCACACCACTACTACTTCGGCCAATCACACAACTACATACATTTTTATATATATTTACAATTCCCACGAACACAAAAATACTGTTACAAATGCCCCTCTTCGAAATATATGGAAAATAACCAAATAAAGGAATTAACAATCTGTTTCCATATATTTCGAAGAACAGCCCCAATTAACAATTTCGTTTACACCAATATTACACAACACCAATACAACATACATAAAATATAATAATATACATACATTGGATGAAATATAATAAATGAACATTTAACAACAATAAATTAATTAAAATACAACAATATATTGGTGTTTAACAATGTTTTATTTTTATTATTATTTAACACACACATAGTATATATTCAATATTGTTTCAATTACTGTCAAGGCTTTTATGTGTATAGGGATCAGTATCATTCACTTTAAATGTGTGTGTGTATTTGTTACACAGTCCAGGTTTTGAACTAAAGGCTTTTCTATTCTTTAATATACACAATTTCAACTGTTCTTTTCTCGCTTGGTCTAAATTGTATGTGTTTTCTAACTTTACTTGTAATATTCTCTGGAATTCTATTTCTTCCTCCACTTGGCTTCCGCCGTTCTTATCTTGTATTGTATATAATTGGCAACAATGCTTTTCAAGGTCAGTTACATTATTTTGCAATCCATCAATAATTAAATTCTTCCCACAATTTTAATTTTCATCGTATTCAATATTACCATTTTCTTGCAAAAGTATATCTTCCACAAAAAACCTTTCATTATTTATATTATCCCTGTTCTCTTCTTTTCTTCCATCTTCTTCCAATAATTTTATTACTAATAAATCATTTTCTGTCTTAACCTTCATTTCATGCATTTCGAAATTCAATACACTTTGCCATTCATATAATAAATCATTACCCATAATTACATCTCTTGCCAAATGTGGAATTACCAACGCAATGAAATTGAACTTCCATTCACCTATTCGCCCTTAATTAATACTTTCATTGTTGGTTAGGTTGGTGCTATCGTTTATATTCGCATCATTCTCCGTGCTTTGTGTATTTTCGACTCTTTCATTTTGATTACTTCTTTCAAATCTCACACCCCTAAAATCTCTTTGATTTGCACTAAATAAACTAGTACCTCTACCCCTATTAAAATTACTTATTCGCTGATTATTTCCTCGATAAAATCTTACATGGTTTATTTGATCATTTCTTCCAATTCTCGTCGACTGATTGTTATGATAATTCCTTTGCACATTATTTTGAACTCCACTTCCTGTTCCGGGAATTACAGATTCATAAGTTCGTCTAGGATCATAACCTCTTCCTTCAAATCTTTGATTTCTCACGGGTGCCCCGCCCCAATTTAAACTCGTCCTATTATTCCTATTATTTGTAGGTTGTGATTCCTGTCGATTTCTTCCTCGCTCAATATGGAAGTTATTATAGTTACCATCACAGGATGTAGTATCATTAATGAGGTTATGTGCTTCAAATTCGGATAATAATTCAATCATATCAGAGAAATCGATAGGCTTAGCCACAATTAAATGATTTCTGATATGTGGTGGATAATGACGTATTAGCATGTTGACAATTTCTGTCTCAGAAATTTCGGGATTGATCAACTTACTTTTGTTTGCTAATTTTAAGAAATATTCAGTCATAGAAATCCCTTTTTTAAACTCAAACCTACCCGTTGCTAACTCAACTTTTATTCTTCTTTGTCTCTCAGGTCCCCAAAATCTATTTATAAACAGATTTCTGAAAGTACTGTATGTTTCATGTGAAGCCAAAGTTAACCTTAACCACTCAAGAGCATTTTTCTTCAAACAGCGTTTTACTATTACCATCCGAAATTCATTGGGAATTCTCTTAATACGGAAATATTCTTCCAATTCCCTAAGAAATACTTTTGGATTATCACCTGATTCCTCATCAAAACTTGGTGGACTAATATCATTTAGTGAATAATGTACACATTCATTTTGACCTAGACTGTGGAGTTGTGTGTGTGAGGACATGTTCTGTGTGTTTCTGTGATAATTAATATCATTATCTGGACTCACAAAATCACTACATTCACTTACTACATCACTAGACTTCTGATGATTGCTTAATTCACCTGGTAAGTCACAATCGTTTATATTTGTAATTCTAGACATTTCTTTCCCGTTATTTACTTTTCTAGCCTGTAATGCAATTACAACTTGTGTCAATTTTCCTAAGTTATCCTTTTCTTTTTCAAAATGTTCTTTTACCTCTTTAATTTGCAAAATTACTTCTTCTTTTGCTTTACTTATCTCATCAATTTGTAACTTTATTTCCTCTTGGTGTATCTTACTTTCATCATGTTGTAATTGCATTTCAGAACAAATTACATTGATTCTTTGTTCTACTTTATCTCCTAATTCTTCTCTTTGTTTTTGTGTTATTTCTGCCTGTTGTATCCTAAATGTTTCTAACTCTTTGTTTAATTCCATTCTTATTTCTTGTTTCACAATGTCCTGACCTAACCTAGTTTCCTGAATTATCTCTCTCAACTCATTAACTTCCTTTCTATTCTCATCCTTATTAATCTCTATGATCTGCATGAGCCTTTCCATATTATCCCTACACTCTTTTCTCCCTTCTCTAATCTCCTGTGAAATTTCAGATTTTAATTCCTGTTTTAGCTTCTGTAGTAAATTAATTTCTAAGTTACTCACATTTTGTGCTAGTTCCTGTCTTACTCCTACATCTAAATCATTCATTTTCTTAGTTAAATCGTTTACATTTTGTTCTATTTTAGAATCTAAATTACTCATTTCTGATTTTACATCTTTCATTCTAGAATCTAAATTACTTATTTCTGATTTTACATCTTTCATTCTAGAATCTAAATTACTCATTTCAGATTTAACATCTCCTATTTCTGATTTTACATCTCTCATTCTAAAATCTAAATTCTTTGCATTTTGTTCTATTTTAGAATCTAAATTACTTAACATTCTTGTTATTCTTTCCAACATTGACTCATTATCTATGCTTAATCTTGCATCCTCCCTATTCATTCCTACACTATCAGTAACTTCTCCTTCCACTATTATTTCTTTTCTACTCGCCATCTTTTTAACTATTTTCTGATTTCTTAACAACATAAATCTACTACTACTACTATTATTTTTTTTTATTTTAATTTCACTCACTTAAACCAGTTCTCGTTTTCTTCTTTCTTCTCTCTTCTTTCTTCTTTCCTTTTAAATTCCCACGGAGCTGCACGATGCTTTAATCTCCTCTTCTTTATCCTATTCGAGCCCCACACGTTGCTGCGCCATTTGTAACGGGATTATATTTTTGTTCATCTTCAACTAATAAGAAGCAAGCCAACTTTTTGTAAGATCCAAGTCGAGTTTTAATCTACTGAGAGTCGTGAGATCTTTTCTCAGGTGTGGATGCGGATTTTTGGTGAAAATAAAATTTAGATGAGTCCAATTTTGTAATATATTATTTAATTATATAATATGAACTATGATTCACTCTTATCTATTATAAATATTGAATAACACTTTTTGAATCTTATTAATTTTCCTTTACAATTACAATCATCGTAACATCTTTTCTCCTTCTCCAGCAAGACACAAGATTCTCACTTTTTCTAGATTATTGATTTTCTTGTCCCCATAGCAATTCCCACCTAATTTTGTGATTGGCCGATTCACTGACACGTCATCACACCACGTCACACCACTACTACTTCGGCCAATCACACAACTACATACATTTTTATATATATTTACAATTCCCACGAACACAAAAATACTGTTACAACCTTTATGGCTAATATATGACTAATATATCCTCAGTATTTATTATTAATTGATCTCAAGCCAGGTAACATCGTGTATCTTATCCTTAGCATTCACATTGATTCAAAAGTGAGGTTATGGGTAAAACTGCTGACTTATCCCTAAGGAAAGTAGCTGTAACTGAGAGTCTTTTGAAGGAAACTCTTTATTCACAACGTGAAATAGCTAAGAAATTGTGTATTTCATACAAATCTGTTAGTAGCACTACTCAAGCATTAACATTCGGTGAGACGTTGACCTCACAAAGGGATGGAAATTGCGGGAGGAAAAGGAAGCTACCACCAAGGATGCAAATAAAACTTGTGAAAGTGGCAAAACAAAATAGAAGAGCAATCAGCATTGACCTCAGTAATCAACTAAAGCAGTACGGTACAGAAATATCAGCCTCAGTAGTTCGCAGAAGATTATGTGAAGCAGGTTTACCAGCACGCAGACCTCGCAAAAAGGCTAAACTGACACCTGCAACGTTTAGAATGGACCAAAGAGATGCAGAAACATCCAGTGGAATTTTGGAGACAGGTAAATAGTATGAAAATTGTATATAGCATGAAATTAAAATATGTATATGTAAATTTTATGGAAATGAAATAAACAGCCTAAACTTTGCTGGTTTTGTTATACTATCTTTGAGAAATTTCAAAACTGTTTAATATTAATAGAGGTTTTTATTGTTTCAGGTAATTTTCTGAGATGAATCCATGTTTGAAGTATGTGAAGTAAGCAGCCAATATGTGAGAAAAACAGATAAAGAAGCATTTTCCCCTCAGTGTGTCGATCAAAGAGTAATGCACCCAACATCAAAAATGGTCTGGAGCTGTATGTCTGCCCATGGAGCTGTGGGATCTATGGAGCAGAAACAGTATAAAAGTGTATTAGAAACAAGACCATTTCCGCAAAGTAAAGAATGGTTTCCAAATGGTGATTTTGTGTTGATGCATGACAGTGCTCCCTGCCATAGAGCAAAATCTGTAACCCAGTTCCTCAAAGAAAACAATGTAAAAGTACTACCATAGTCGGGGAATAGCCCTGATTTAAATCCAATAGACAATCTGGGGGGTATTGTTAAACAGAGACTGAAAAAGTTGAAAATAGCAACAGAAGTTCAGCTTCTTGAGGGCCTGATAAGCATTTAGCACAGAGATGAAGAAATAAAGGAAAAGTACTCCACCCTTGTAGGGAGCATGCCTAAACGCATCAAAATGATAATAAAGGCTAAAGGTATACATAAAAAATTCTAAGAGTTGAAAAAAATATTTTGTAATATCATTTCTGTTAAATAAATAGAAAATAAACGGTATATGTTAAAAAATTCACCATTGAGTCTAATAATTTGCACGCGTCTGTATATGAACCACGTGGAGAAAATCAGCTTTTGTAAGAAAAGTTATGAAAGAGCGGGTAGAGAAGGACATATGAATGAGTAGGTACGTTTAGAAAAATATGGTCCAGTGCATGTCTGTGAACGGCACAATACAATAAAAACTCCGATATATACCAAATTTTTTATTTGCATTCACTACGTTTACAAGTGCCTCACAAAATTTTTGAAGTAAATCCCCCATCCTAAACAATGCACATGTGAAACTTTTCAACTTTTTTATTTTATCAAAATATGCCTGTTACGATTTTGATTAAAATATGAGGGGGTCTCAAAAGAAACCGAATAGTTGTCATAAAAACTTTATTGATGAGCATTTTTACAAAATTACTTCAGTCATAGTGTGTACTCTCCATTACATACGATGCACTTCAGGTCTCTTTTCCTACTGTTGGAAGTATGTTTGGAACTCTTCAAGTTTGATATTGTCCAGTGCCCTTTGCGAAGCTGTTATTACAGATGTTTTTGCTTAAAACTACTGTAAAACGTCTAAAAATAAAGTGATGTGAAGGTGAAGATATTGGGCAACATGATTATCGGTGGGAAGTATTCCTAATTGTGTCCTTGGCGAAAAGTACGGCCATTTCACTGCGCGAGGTGAAAGACTAAGTTAACGAGCACTGTGTCATGACCTGCGATGGTGGCACTAGATGCCCTGACTGCCACCTGACATCACGATAAATCCCCCTACAATTATTACAGGTTTGGGAGTGTCGGTGTTAAGTAAACAAATAAGTCCAACTAAGCTACAGGAGGCTTTTCTAGAAGTTTTTGAACACAATAAAATACATTTATGCCAGTTACTTCTAGAGCATTTCTAACTCTACTGCAGAATATCTATAAATAATGGATAATGGAGTTCAGAATTTTATATAGAACTTCAAAGTTTTTGGACATATATATAAAATAAAGGACAATTTCATAATTTATTAATGACTTAGCGAAACGGTTTCAATTGAGATTGCAGCCGAAGGGTTTTGAACCGAGGCTAAAGCTCAGCCTTTCCATTCAAACATTATACTGCATATTTGTCATATACATATAGTATATAGAGTAATTTATGACGAACTGACATTTCTTTCTTTAATTATTCCGTTGGAAATTCACAATGTTCTGGAGTTTCGATTACTTGTCACTAGATGCTCAGATGTCTATGTTTAATTCCTAATTGCTAGTGTTGGCAGTTGCTTTCGATATTTTGTTCTAGTCAACGTGAGAATGCAGTAAACATTAAATCAACGACTTTTCCTTGTGAAGCAATACTGGGTTACAATTCAATTACAGCTATTCAAAGGACATACCAGAGAGGATTTAGTGTTCACAATCCTCCCAAAAGAAACACAATACTAGGACTGGTAAACAAACTGGAAACAACTGGATCTCTGGTGAGTGAAAAAGGCAAATATCGTTCATCTAGGCTCCCCACGGTTGTTGTTGACGTAAGAGCACGACTGGAGTAGTCACCCAAAACTTCATTAAGACATTTGTCAGGAAACAGAGTACTACTCAATGTGTCAGAGAACTGCGAAAAGTGCAGACCTAAAGCCATATAGGGTTACGGCTGTTCATCAGCTACAGGAACCAGATAAGGAAAAAAAGATTGAATTATTGTCGCTGGTTTCAGACCTTCATTGTGCAAAATCCTGCCCTCCATCACATGCTTCACAGATGAAGCATGGTTCCATTTATTTGTCTCATGTGTTTATGAGAACTCCTAGTGGTTTACCGGGAGAAACACGAGTCAGTTGGATAATTTAATGTCATACCCGGGCCTTAAAGTACTTACAGCATAGTAAGTCGTCATTAAGGTAGTTGTCTCATGTGTTTATGAGAACTCCTAGTGGTTTACCGGGAAAAAACACGAGTCAGTTGGAGAATTTAATGTCATACCCGGGTCTTAAAGTACTTACAGCATAGTAAGTCGTCATTAAGGTAGTTGTCTCATGTGTTTATGAGAACTCCTAGTGGTTTACCGGGAAAAATACGAGTCAGTTGGAGAATTTAATGTCATACCCGGGTCTTAAAGTACTTACAGCATAGTAAGTCGTCATTAAGGTAGTTGTCTCATGTGTTTATGAGAACTCCTAGTGGTTTACCGGAAAAAACACGAGTCAGTTGTAGAATTTAATGTCATACCCGGGCCTTAAAGTACTTACAGCATAGTAAGTCGTCATTAAGGTAGTTGTCTCATGTGTTTATGAGAACTCCTAGTGATTTTACCGGGAAAACCACGAGTCAGTTGGAGAATTTATTGTCATATTGGCACGTTGGCCATAGTAGCTCAATGGTTAGAGTGGCTGGACGGAGACCAGAGGATCCGTGGTTTAAATCCCGGCTATGACATTGAATTTTACAGTTTGGCTCTACCCTTTCAAAGAAAATAAAATTACTTTTGACTTCAGCTCACACATTGCACAATTTAACATCCGTTAATATGTCAACAATAGAATTTGTAATAGAAAAAAGGGGTTGTGTATTATTTAAATGCCCTGCTATGGGTACAACATTTGGAAATTCATCGTGATCGTGTTACAGAAAGTTGAAGGACAGCCTGATGATACATCATCGCATCCGGGAGTCAATATAACCATGAATTAACCGTTTATATCCGCACCGACAGCAAACATGTTCTGCATTGCTTCAGTTCTTGTGCATGACTATAATTTATAAGCTTAAACCTGCGGCTTTCTCGCGTGGATATATCACCTCATTCACTATCAAAACAAACGTGAAATTATAGGCATGCGTACTGGACAAAAGTATCGTCCCAATGTAAAACCTTCCTGCTTCCATAAGCAAATTTACTATCAAATAATTGAAATATTTAATGACTTTACCTACTAATTTCAATGCTCTAAAAACAGCTGCTACTTTGTAACAAAAAATGGTGTTCTGAGAGGATTTTGAGAAGAAGACAATTTATCCTGAACATTCGAGGATGGTCTAAAATGTTTTAAACCTCAACATGAAAATGCCAGCACTCGTAAACAAAAGCTAGTGAATTTCATTGTTCATCTGTTGTCAGTTACTCACCAAAGTTTCAGTCATTTTGGACGCTCAGTTGTTATGTAACAGTCGAGACAAAATCGAGTATCGAGCTGTCATTAAATATTTGTTTTTGAAAGGCAATACGTCTACACAAATCAAAGATGAGTTGGATTCTGAGTATGGGGACTCTGTACCATCATTTACCACAGTAAAATTTTGGAAAGCTGAATTTAAACGTGGCCGTAAGAGCTTGGAAGACGATGAACGTTCGTGACATCCAAAAACTGCAACTACCGACGAAACCATCGCCAATGTTCACCAAATGGTGCTAGACGACCGCCGAATTAAGGTGAAAGAGTTAGCAGAGACTATGACCATGTCAAAAGAACGTGTTTGTTACATATTAAATCAACATTTAGACACGAGAAAGCTGTCTGCGCATTGAGTGCCGCGTTTGTTCACGTTGGACCAAAAACGAGTTCGAATGAACATTTACAACGCCTTGTTGGTGCAGTTTAGGCATAATAAATCCGAGTTTTAGGGCCGATTAATTACTGTAAATGAAACTTGGATATACTATTATACGCCCGAAACAAAGATACAGTCCAAATAGTGGACTGCAAAGGGCAAACCGGCTCCAAAAATAGAAAAAAACTGTTTTTTCGGCTAGGAAAGTGATGCAGACTGTTTTTTTGGGATAGTCATGGAGTTATTTTAATCGATTATCTTCAAAAAGGGAAAGCCATTACAGGACTATACTACGCATCATTACTTGACTACATGAAGGTAGAACTTGCGGAAAAGCGGCCACATTTGCAGAGAAAGAAAATCCTGTTTCAGCTAGCCAATGTACCGTCTCACACCTCTGCGGTTGCAATGGCGAAAATCCACGAATTACGGTTTGAACTGCTTGACTCACCAGATATAGCCCCAAGCGACTTGTTTTTGTTCCCTCACCTCTCTCGGAGAACAGAGACTTTAGTCAAATGAAGAGGCAATCAGCTCCAGGAAACATTATTTTGCAGAGAAAAACGCCGAGTACTATTTGGATGGGTTACAGAGATGGGAGCATCACTAAGAGAAGTGTGTAGAGTTACAAGGAGACTATGTTCGGAAAAGAAGCTGAAATACTGTCTTGTCACTCTATTGGTTCGGAAGCATTTCAGACCACCCTCGCAATTGTGAGATGCAACAATCCTATGCTTGCTCTCCCTGATTATATGTAAGCCATAGAGGAATTAAAAGCTCTGGCAGATAAATTAACGGAAAGAAAGCAGTACTTTTAATATTGCAGAGCAAAAAAAGATATTACACTTGTTAAATCGTGACATTTTTAAGGTTCATTTTATCAGTCGTTTAATTTTTCGAAAACTACAAAGCTTCTAGCAAATTTAATTGGGTATTTGTGTTTCAAAATTGCCACATCCTCTCAAATGTCAGGCAGAAGGAGTTATTTGACTTCGCATGTCCTGCTCTTGAACTTTTTAGGCATTGTGGTACTTCCACTGTTATTTTACTCTTTGAAGTGCCAGAAAAAGACCGTGAGGTGCGGATTAGTTTGGAGTTTTAGAAAGTGCGGCTCTGAGTATTTATTTATGGACTGCTAAGCGAAAAAACCATCATTAAAGTGTCGTTACAGCTGGTGTTGGAATCACTAATCCCACTTTAAAATTACAGAAGCTGTAGCCCCAAAATAAGCACATTGGAGCAAAATACTTCAAGGAGATGGCTCTAATATTCTTTTCCCTCCCCTACCACATACTTACAGTAGAGGAAATAATGTATTCCGGCCAGAAATTTGATAGGAGATTTTACAGAAAGACCATTTTGAAGTCAATTGAATAAAAGAACGTATGATGTATGTCTATGAACAGCCCAACTCAAAAACAGAAATCGAAAACGGTTGGTGTATAACTTAACAAAAAATCTTCCACTCAAGGTTTCCTTTTCATGGCAGTTTTTCATTATTTTTAATTTTCTGAAAAACTAGCTCAATGATTTTATAGATCCACAATATTGTTAAGATATTTTATGACTAATAAAATGTGTTATCTTGAAACTACTGTGAATGGCTATGTGCCCGCCTCGGTAGCGTAGATGGTAGCGTGACTGCCTCAAGTTCAAGAGGTCTCGAGTTCGAATCTCGGTCAGGGTGAGTTTCCTGGATAAGGTTTTTCCGGAGGTTTCCCTTATCCGGACAGATGAATGTCGGATAGCTCCAAGCTTTATGGACCCTGAGCTCATTAGAACATCATTTTACCCAATTCATTCATTGCCCGATATGACTTAACGTTGGAGGACGAAAACATCAAAGGATTCAGCAAAGCACAGTGCTTCCTGACTCTCAGCACTCGCAGCGCTAAGATAGCGGAACTTATTTTATTACTAGAGCCCAGCTTTCTAAGCAAAATTCTTATAGATTCTTATAAATGCTTTTTGTTTTGCTGAAGTACGGCGTTTGCTTGCTTATTTTATACTTTTTAATTAAAATAGTTTATTTTATCAAAATTATATTAATTTAAAAGTAAATTCTCACTCCTAGCTATCATCGTCTCACCGAAAGAGTCAGCTACCGATATAAAAACCTGCATCTTCTTGTCTCTAGCGTAAAGAAAGTGTACTGTCGCCAATTAGAGTTACTAAATTTCATGAAGTCCTTCCAAATTTGTCTTTAACTCCTCAGCCAGTTTTAACTGGATCGGGTTCTTGGTTAAAGGCTGTCTCGGAACATTACAATGAAATGAAACAGTGTTGTACTCCTTAGATGTATAAGATGCAAGCAAATTCGACACAGCACAAGAATGTGTTGCTAATATTGGCATCCAAGATAAGATAGAGTACATCCCTAACCGCTTGTCCAACATACCTGCTATTATAACACAGTTGGAAGCTCGAAATAATACCTTGAAGCATTCACTTTCTTGAATATATGAAATTTCATTAACGCTGTATTCAGAGAATCACAGTATTGCCTTTGAGAAATGAATTGAATCAATCAATTGTGGATGAGTGACAGATGGCAGCACTGCACAGGGCATAGGACTCTAGTGTCAGTGACGAGAGTTAGGACTGTTTTTGATACTTTAAATGCGACGTTTTCATTGCAAGGGCAGCGTGTAATCATTCGTTTTCTCAAATTTCGTGGTGTGACATCGCAAGTTGAGTGAGGCATGTGGTGATGGTACCATGCATGTGTCTAATGTGCGTTCCTGGGTGTGACAGTTCAATGAAGACAGAACATCGTGTGAAAACAAACCAACACAGTTGGGTGAGGCATGTAGTGATGGTACCATGGATGTGTCTAATGTACGTTCCTGGTTGCGACAGTTCAATGAAGACAGAACATCGTGTGACAACAAACCAAGACAGTTAAGTGAGGCATGTGGTAATGGTACCATGGATGTGTCTAATGTACGTTCCTGGGTGTGACAGTTCAATGAAGACAGAACATCGTGTGACAACAAACCAAGACAGTTAAGTGAGGTATGTGGTAATGGTACCATGGATGTGTCTAATGTACGTTCCTGGGTGTGACAGTTCAATGAAGACAGAACATCGTGTGACAACAAACCAAGACAGTTAAGTGAGGCATGTGGTGATTGTACCATGGATGTGTCTAATGTGCGTTCCTGGGTGTGACAGTTCAATGAAGACAGAACATCGTGTGACAACAAACCAAGACGGTTAAGTGAGGTATGTGGTGATGGTACCATGGATGTGTCTAATGTACGTTCCTGGGTGTGACAGTTCAATGAAGACAGAACATCGTGTGACAACAAACCAAGACAGTTAAGTGATGCATGTGGTGATTGTACCATGGATGTGTCTAATGTACGTTCCTGGGCGTGACAGTTCAATGAAGACAGAACATCGTGTGACAACAAACCAAGACGGTTATGTGAGGTATGTGGTGATGGTACCATGGATGTGTCTAATGTACGTTCCTGGGTGTGACAGTTCAATGAAGACAGAACATCGTGTGACAACAAACCAAGACAGTTAAGTGAGGCCTGTGGTGATGGTACCATGGATGTGTCTTAATGTACGTTCCTGGGTGTGACAGTTCAATGAAGGCGGAACATCGTGTGACAACAAACCAAGACAGTTAAGTGAGGCATGTAGTGATGGTACTATGGATGTGTCTAATGTACGTTCTTGGGTGTGACAGTTCAATGAAGACAGAACATCGTATGACAACAAACCAAGACAGTTAAGTGAGGCATGTAGTGATGGTACCATGGATGTGTCTAATGTACGCTCTTGGGTGCGACAGTTCAATGAAGACAGAACATCGTGTGACAACAAACCAAGACAGTTGGGTGAGGCATGTAGTGATGGTACCATGGATGTGTCTAATGTACGTTCCTGGGTGTGACAGTTCAATGAAGACAGAACATCGTGTGACAACAAACCAAGACAGTTAAGTGAGGCATGTGGTGATTGTACCATGGATGTGTCTAATGTACGTTCCTGGGTGTGACAGTTCAATGAAGACAGAACATCGTGTGACAACAAACCAAGACGGTTAAGTGAGGTATGTGGTGATGGTACCATGGATGTGTCTAATGTACGTTCCTGGGTGTGACAGTTCAATGAAGACAGAACATCGTGTGACAACAAACCAAGACAGTTAAGTGAGGCCTGTAGTGATGGTACTATGGATGTGTCTAATGTACGTTCTTGGGTGCGACAGTTCAATGAAGGCAGAACATCGTGTGACAACAAACCAAGACAGTTAAGTGAGGCATGTAGTGATGGTACTATGGATGTGTCTAATGTACGTTCTTGGGTGCGACAGTTCAATGAAGACAGAACATCGTGTGAAAACAAACCAACACAGTTGGGTGAGGCATGTAGTGATGGTACCATGGATGTGTCTTAATGTACGTTCCTGGGTGTGACAGTTCAATGAAGACAGAACATCGTGTGATAACAAACCAAGACTGTTGCAGACATCGCCTCCAAAATTGGCATTTCCGTGGGATCTGTGCACACAAAGCTGCATGAAGATCTGAAAATGTTCAATCAGCGAACCTCCAAAACAACGTTCTCCACTCGCTGGATCATGTCGTCAGTCTGTGACCGTCTTGGTTTGTTGTCACACGATGTTCTGCCTTCATTGAACTGTCACACCCAGGAACGTACATTAGACACATCCATGATACCATCACCACATGCCTCACTTAACTGTCTTGGTTTGTTGTCACACGATGTTCTGCCTTCAGTGAACTGTCACAACCAGGAACGTACATTAGACACATCCATGATACCATTACCACATGCCTCACTTAACTGTCTTGGTTTGTTGTCACACGATGTTCTGCCTTCATTGAACTGTCACACCCAGGAACGTACATTAGACACATCCATGATACCATCACCACATGCCTCACTTAACTGTCTTGGTTTGTTGTCACACGATGTTCTGCCTTCAGTGAACTGTCACAACCAGGAACGTACATTAGACACATCCATGATACCATCACCACATGCCTCACTTAACTGTCTTGGTTTGTTGTCACACGATGTTCTGCCTTCAGTGAACTGTCACAACCAGGAACGTACATTAGACACATCCATGGTACCATTACCACATACCTCACTTAACTGTCTTGGTTTGTTGTCACACGATGTTCCGTCTTCATTGAACTGTCGCACACAGGAACGCACATTAGACACCTCCATGGTACCATCACCACATACCTCACTTAACTGTCTTGGTTTGTTGTCACACGATGTTCTGTCTTCATTGAACTGTCACACCCAGGAACGTATATTAGACACATCCATGGTATCATCACCACATATCTCACTTAACTGTCTTGGTTTGTTGTCACACGATGTTCTGTCTTCATTGAACTGTCACACCCAGGAACGTACATTAGACACATCCATGGTACTATCACCTCATGTCTCACTTAACTGTCTTGGTTTGTTGTCACACGATGTTCCGTCTTCATTGAACTGTCACACCCAGGAACGTACATTAGACACATCCGTGGTACTATCACCTCATGTCTCACTTAACTGTCTTGGTTTGTTGTCACACGATGTTCTGTCTTCATTGAACTGTCACACCCAGGAACGTACATTAGACACATCCATGGTACCATCACCACATGCCTCACCCTACCGGCGATGCCACACCGCGAAAATGGAGAAAACGAATGATTCCACGCTATTCTTGCAATGGAAACGTCGCCTAACTCTCGTCGCTTCGATTAGAGTTATTTGCACTATACAGTGCCACCATCTTTGTCACGCATTCACAAATAGTCCATGTGTATTTAAAGAGAACAACAACAGAACTTCCTATCTGATCCCAGTTCAGACAAAAATAGGTGTTATAACTTGAAGGCACCTCCTATATTTATTGCTGACATCGAACGGGAAGTTTCAAATGTATTAACGATCCTGTGAAAGATCCCACTATGATTTGAAAATTAGAGAGTGCTGTGCAGTAAGTGCTAGAAAAATAATAGGACCCATTTTTGAGTTAAAGGTTTTAGTGGCTGGCATCCAGATGAAGTAGAGAGCCCGGGAATAGATTACCATACGCGTTAACGACCCTGTTCGGGGATTTGTATTACATAATTTTTATTTTCCTTTCTTCGCCCACAGACAGTAATCATTTGGGACTACGAGATTTTTGTCACAGTTATTTCTTAACGCAAAGAAAACGCACTTATATTGTTGTAATGTCGTGAGTTGTACTCAATATTATTGAATATTTAAGTATTGTTTTGGTCTCTTCGCATTTGTGTCCAAGGTTAAGAGGTCCACGATGTCATTATGAAAGCTCTCACAAAGGCTTTTATGTGTCGCTGAAAGACTTATACGTGAGAACGCTACTTTCTTAATGCCTTTGTAAGAGCAGTCCGTGATGACTGGAGCACTACATCCCTCGATAGGCTTTTATTTCAAGGTTTCTGGATATGAAAGTCACGCCATTCGTGATTCATGCTATCTCCAATATTACACCACTTGTCAACCAAACATCTTGTGTGTTTAACAACGAGATGTGAATTGTTACAAAAGTAAAATTCACACAGTATGATGAGAAAAACGTATTTTTCTTCCCTTTAATTTTTACTGCGTTTCTACACTAATTGAAGGAAGTGTGCAATAATAAGAGGCCTGTTCAGTAAAGAATGATCATAATTTTTTACGGTCATAGTTTTTGCACTAAAATTCAATCTTATTATATTCTGTTAGTTTAATGTGAAACTAAAACGACGTAGTAGTTTCATTGTTGGTACTCCTGGTTCCCGCCTGTGAGAACTAGGCAAGTTCAGTATCGCCTATCGCTGTAATGGAGGTAACACGCGAGGAACAATATGCGGCTTAGAAATTCTGCTTTTGTCTCAACAAATCTTCAGTTGAGGCCTATACAATGTTACAGGAGACCTATGGAGAGTCTGTTCTTCCCTACAGCACAGCTCAGAGGTGGTTTAAAATGTTTAAAGAGAGGAGACAATAAATTTCAAAGGAAGGTGGACCCGGTGCTCCAGTTACTACTCTTACGGAAGAAAACATCAACACTGCTGCTGCCATTGTGAGAGAGGATCGACGAATTGCCTTAAGATTATTTTCACTGAACATTTCATTGGGTGCCACCCACACGTTGCTGACAGAAACATTACACATGAGACGCGTTTGTGCGCGATGAGTTCCAAGACTGTTGATTCCCGAACAAAAGGACATTCGCATGCAAGTCTGTATGCAGTTAAAGTTGATGTTAGAGGAAGATCCGGAGTTTCTTTCAAACGTAATCACTGCTGATGGAACTTGGCTACATCATTTTGATCCTGAGAGCAAACATCAAAGCTCAGTGTGGAAATCTCCTTCATCACCAAGCCCCCCAAAAAGCAAAAGTGGTTGCTTTTGCTGGGAAAGTCATGGTAATCTCATTCTTTGGTATTTATGGAATGGTTTATCAGCATGTTGTACCTGCACACACATCAGTAACTGGACAATACTACAGGGATGTCCTGAAAACATTGCAAGTCCATATCAGGCGCAAAAGACCACATTTCCATGAAGCAGGCTGGATGCTGCACCACGATAATGCGCGGCCGCATATTGCCAATGTTGTTGCTGAAGATCTTGCAAAAATCAACGTGAAGTGCATCCCTCACCCTCCCTATAGTCCGGATTTAGCCCCATGTGACATTTTTCTATTCCCTAACTTGAAGAAATGCCTTCGTGGGAGACATTATCCATCATCAGAAGCAGTGGTGAAGGCTGCGGGGGCGATTTTGAAGGATCTCTCAAAAATGGTTTCCAGAATGTCTTTGAAGACTGGTAGAAACACTGGGTCAAGTGCATCGCAATCAGAGGAGACTATTTTGAGAAGAACCATCAAAATTATGAGGATGAGTAAAGGTACGTTGTCAAAAAGGTGAACATTCTTTATTGAAGAGCCTTCGTACAAAAAAAGGCTACAGTGTATGCTGGATATTCGTCACAGGGAGAATAAAAAACGCGAAAAATGCTTCTAGTCACGTAACAGTGTGCCATTGTTTAATTGGGAACTTCGTTATGTTTTATTGTCACGTCGGGGTCACCAATGTTACCATTTTAACTACTCTACGGTACTCAATATTTAACATAATTTATTAACATTTAAATTAGTTATTTACACTGCAGTATGTACATAAGTTTGCCTTTTAGAGTTTTCTGTTTCAGTTCTTGTCCTCCATTTTATATCGTCTTTCGTCTTTTTTTCAATGCCTACTGGATACTGCTACTGCCTGCTTGATTATGTAGAGGGCACTGTTGTAATATAGAAACTCTTTGGATTGATTAGTGATGTCAGGAGGCAGGCGGAGTATGTTTGTTTTCAGTTGATCCATATGTCGTCGTAGATCAGCAACAAAGGAAACTGGATTGACATCTGAAGTCTCCTTTTCAAAGAATTCGCCAGGCAAGCGGATTGTAACTCCGTAGATAATTTCTGCTACTGAACACTGAGTATCTTTTCTCAGTGCAGCTCTTAAAGCAAGGAGGACTGAAAGAAGAGATTCTGTCTACCTTATGGTGTCATGGGCTCTGATTACTGCTTTTAGAGTTCTATGCAATCGCTCTATTTTGTCATTAGATTGCGGGTGATATGGAGTGGTATGCTGTACTTTATTTCCACATATTGCAGCTAAATTAGTGAACAATTCTGATTCAGATTACTTGTTCTGGGATGTAATAATAGTAGCAGGTACTTATACCAAATCGCTAACCAGTTTGGATAAAGTAATCTTGCGACCGTTCCAGACAGACACCCTATTCCTAGGATAGATGACTTTCAACACACTCTGGGAGATGCAAAATTCTTTTCCAAAATCGACTTATGCAAGGCATCCTTCCAGATTCCAGTGGCGAAAGAATATAAACCTAAAACTGCCATAATCATCCCATTTGGGTTGTTTGAATTCAATGTCATGGGTTTCGGTTTAACCAATGCCCCGTCAACTTTTCAGCGGTTTATTAAGGAAGCGTTACTACATCTGGAATTTGTATTGCCTTATCTTAACGATATTCTGGTGGCATCAAAGACCGAGGAAGAACATTTTGAACATCTGAAACTTGTGTTTGGCAGCTTGGTTTAAAAATAAATGTAGCGAAGTCTGTAATTGGTGTTCAGGAACTTGAATTTTCGGGTTACCTCATAACACCTCACAAGGTTCTAAGCTAATTCCAGTTAAAGTTAAGGCTATAACAGATTTTAAACTACCGAAAACAGTTCGTCAACTTCGTACTTTTTTGGGTGTTATAAATTTCTACCACAAGTAGAAATATGTTTTCTTTATAAATAATAATAGTCTAATATTACGTGATGTAGCAAGTGTTTGTAATTGATGGGTTTGAGAAGTGTAATATCTAAAGATATAATGGTACATGTTTTAATAATTAGATATAGTATCTATTAGAATCAAATTTGAAAGTACACAGTGCTTAGAATAAGACCTGAAGCTTTCCTGGCGACGAATATTCTCAAGCTGTTCTCGGGAAACAAGCCAGGTGAAAAAACGATTAGAAATCGGTGTATCTCTCCCAGCATCAGGATATTTATTAAACGTTATAACTACAAATGTATCACTGGATATAACACAAATACAAGGGGCGTACAGAAAGTAAGTTCTGTTTCAATTTATCTGCGCTGCAGCGCTGCGATCACAGTTCCGCACATGCGCGGTAGACGCTCTGTATCAAGGAGAAGAAACGTGCGCCATTGTGAGATCGCTGTCAGCCACGTACGCTTTGTTGTGCTTGTTTACAATGTCGGTGTTGATTGAAAATCCCGCCGCTTATGAAATCTGATATATGATTTTTTTTCTGAATGCTAGGATTGCACCGCGCAATACAGAATAAGCGCCGAGGAATGCTGCCAAAAGGTATTGTGTTTCTTCACGACAACGCACGATCACACACTGTAAATGCGACGAAAAACATCCTACAGGGATTTGGCTGGGACGTGTTTGACCACCCCCCTTACAGCCCTGACCTCGCTCTTAGCGACCTTCATCTGTTTTTGCATCTCAAATCTTTCCTTGTTGGTCAACACTTCAAAAATGACGAAGAGCTGAAAGAAAATGTTTCCAACTGGTTGAAGACACAGGCGACAAACTTCTATGAAGAAGGTATACAAAAACTTGTGCCTCGCTATGAAAAATGCTTGCAAAATTTCGGCAGTTATGTGGAAAAGTAATTTAAGAGTTGTAGAATTTTGTGCAATAAATAATTTTTCTGTATCTGTACACAATTTAATTTTATTATCAAACATAAATTACTTTCTGAACGTACCTCATACAAAGACAAAACACTATCAAAATTCGCATTACTGAACAAATGACTGTTTTCAGTAAATTTAATGCCATGTCAGGAGATGGCGTGAGTATAGAAAATTAATTGGGTCAAAGAGCTTTGTCTATTTCTGATACTTAAAACAAGAATTAGAGCACCTGAGACTCACTTTCCGTCAAAACGGCTACTCCGAATATGACGTTGAAGCCTCGATCACCAAAGCTAGGATAAATGACTTACAGGCTGTAGAAGTAGAACCAAGTTATTTTGTTGGTTATGTCTACTGTTTTTACATTATTAGTAATAACCAATAACAATAAAACTTATACGTAATTCCTACTCCAACGATATAGATATATGTAATTGACTATTTATGCAAACGTTTATGAGTGAATGTGAAAACGAAGCTTTTGTAAAAGTAATTTGTAGGTTAGTGTGTAGAGGAGGTCAGGATCCTACATTACTGTGATAGATGCTGGTTAACTTCATTAGATACAAAATGTGAAACAGGTTTATCAATCAGAGCCAAGGCTTTGCATCATCAATCATTTTATTGTTTATCTTGTTAGGCATGCCTCTTACCTCTCAGAATAATGTGCACCTGCCGTCATGTCGCAAACCTTCCACCTTTAGCACGTGTTACATTCACATCACTTTACTCGCTCTTCTTACAATAAATTGTCCTAACATGTTAAAAACCTTAAAGCTTTAGTCAGATTTTTAAAAAAGCAAATCAATGTGTAATAATTAAAATTCTAATTTCTTTGCTTTGCCAAGAGGAAATATCTGATACACAGCATTATGTCCTTTACTCTCATTAAGCTATTCTTACAAACGCTGATGCCTCTACATACTCAATGTTAATTTAGATAAACATTTCTACAAATTATCTTCTTGTAGGTGCAAGGGAGTACACGAGTACAGTAGGCTTTAAGCGATAGTCAAATATTTTAATGCCGGTCGCTATTGATCTTAAAATTCCATTATCTTTCTTTGCAAGACCATTTTAGAACCGTTTAAGTATCCATTTGAAAATTCAATCAAATAATAAAGAATATCTCTAAACGATCCCTGTAAAAATGACACCTAACGATTACAGCCGTTTCGTAGTTTATAAGTTAGCTAGTCCGAAATTCGGTGTCGCAGCTTCAAAGTTATGTTTCATGCGGCATTAAATATTACATTATTTTGTGATTAGGCAGCTCAGGAACCACTGGTGTGCGAACCTCAAAAGTTGTTATTGGGGCGTACCGGTCACGAAAACAAAAACATTACTCCTTGCTCTTTATCAGTGAGCCTAGCCTCGCTTTCAGGTAATGAGACAAAGGACAGTTACTTGTGAAAAAGTTGACTAATAACTCGGACAGTTGAAGGTTGCTCTTCAGTGTAAAACTACACATTCCGTCCTAACAGAGAGGATTTTGCGTGTACTTAGATAGCAAATCCAAGCAATATGGAGCGTTATACGAACGTCGAAATGACGCATGTGGTTTTGATGTATGGAACAGCTGAAGGGAGTTCAACGAACGCACGATTAATTTAGTTTCATTAGGAATATGAATTGTAAAAATAGTTACATCAAAGGTAACATGTATTTGTTTAACTTCAGAGCATTTTTTATGATCTTAATTGTACAATACTTTCAACCAATTACTGTAAATATCAACAGCTTGCTTTTCAGTTACAAATGCTTTATTGTATTAGCAAACACGTGAAATAAAATACTCGTCTCATTGTATAAGTAATTTAGTTTTGGTTAATTTATCTACAATTCTTTGATGTTTTCTGTTCTGTTTATCATTTAATACTTCCATCCTCAACCTCACTAACATTAACTTCCCTCTAAAAGGTATAAGCTGCATATGTCCACCAGCTTACTTGTCATCATGGACTGCCATAACGGAATTTTGGAACACGTTAAACACTCATAAGCAATAATTATGCAATAACTTCTTTATTACGGTTTCATAAGCCAAAGAAATTCTTAATAGTAGCAAGCTACTGCGCAGTATGGCGGTATGTTTACAGTTACAGCACGCGGCACGGCAAGTGACCTTTACCTGCGAGCTCCGACAGCGTGAGGCACGGCGTTGTTCCTGTACCTGCCTAATCCACACTCATTCTGGAGCATTTTTATGTGGCTATATTGACGGTAAAACTATCTATATTTGTCATATAGAAGCTAAACAACTACTTCTGTATATATTCGTTCGTAATCGTTTTGAAACACCTGTAGGTATATACATTGTGTGTGTTTTAACATGTATGTTTTTGTGCAGTAAAATTGTTATCTTTAACGGTTTTGCAGTTATGCACTTCTGAGGAAATTCCCTTAGAATTAAAATTATACATTTTATAAATCTGAAAACATATATTTTAAACAAAATCGTTAGCCATTTTTGATAAAATTGCGATTTTCGAAAGGTGTTCTATGTAAAATGTAGTATGAGGTGGATGTTTCTTCAAAATCAATAACATACGTAATACAAGTCGTAAGAGATACACAAAGCTTGCTATAGGAAAATGCGGAGCATTTTTCTAGGAGTAATTGCTTCCGAAATATTTGCTGTTTTAAGTTTATCTTTTTAGTTTAAATATGATGCACCATTTATATCAGATTTAAAAAAAATGAGAAATGCTTTTATTGCTAACAAGAATGGCTTGTGACACCATTGACAGCACTGCACTCTGCTCAGTAAGGTTATGTTTAGAAAAGAGAGAATGCATGCGTAGTATGAGTTATAACATAACTAAGAAACAAAAGATTGATGAAATAGCAAATGTTATTTGTATACTTTTCACAGATGCGATAAAATTACAAGATTTTCTAGAACAATATTTTCATATCTCTAATGATTTTCACGTTTTAAAGATGATATTTCCAAGGTAAATAAAATGTGTACCCTGAAATTTTGAGAATCACTAGTAAAGTCATGTTCATTTGGGATAAGTATTGTATAATTTTGTTTACCTTATGTACCATAAGATATACACAAAAGCGTATTACACAAAAAGAAGCAGAACTCTGTAAAACGCATGATTTATTTCAAATACATTGTTTACAATGATTTGTCATTTTTAAAATTGCTTTTGTTTCTGGCTATGTAATAAAAACAATACGAATTTCAAGACAAGCACATGCCACCAGCCTTTAAACATCTTGACTATCATTTCTGTTTATTTTGTCAATGTTTCAGCTACATGAAATTCAAATTTTTGCAAAGATTTATCTCGATTAATATGAAGGGGACAAAACTAGCTTGTGTAAGATCAGGTAATGTAAACTTCATATTTAAATACAGTGCGATCCATATAAACCTGAACCATTTCAATATGCAATAACTTTCGAACTAAAAATAGGACGCATGCAACTTTGTGAGAATATAAAACACAATTAGGAGGTTAGGTCAGGAGATCAGCAGAACTTTTGAGATTATTCGATTATCAAAGAAACTGGTTACAAGTTCCATGGTGTCATTAGATGTATGGCACGTTGCTCCATCTTGCTGGAAATAACCTTCTCTCAATTCGATATCATCCTGCTGCTCCACAAATGTCTTGAAGATACCCATATAAATTTCAGTGTCTACAGTCGTATCAAAGAAACTGGTTACAAGCTCCATGGTGTCATTAGATGTATGGTACGTTGCTCCATCTTGCTGGAAATAACCTTCTCTCAATTCTATATCATCCAGCTGCTCCACAAATGTAATGAAGATACCGATATAAACTTCACTGTCTACAGTCGTATCAAAGAAACTGGTTACAAGTTCCATGGTGTCATTAGATGTATTTCACGTTGCTCCATCTTGTTGGAAATAACCTCCTCTCAATTCGATAGCATCCAGCTGCTCCACAAATGTATTGAAGATATCCATATAAACTTCAGTGTCTACAGTCGTATCAAAGAAACTGGTTACAAGTTCCATGGTGTCATTAGATGTATGGCACGTTGCTCCATCTTGCTGGAAATAACCTTCTCTCAATTCGATATCATCCAGCTGCTACACAAATGTCTTGAAGATACCCATATAAACTTCAGTGTCTACAGTCGTATCAAAGAAACTGGTTACAAGTTCCATGGTGTCATTAGATGTATGGCGCGTTGCTCCATCTTGCTGGAAATAACCTTCTCACTATTAGATATCATCCAGCTGCTCTACAAATGTTTTGAAGATACCCATATAAACTTCAGTGTCTACAGTCGTATCAAAGAAACTGGTTACAAGTTCCATGGTGTCACTAGATGTATGGCGCGTTGCTCCATCTTGCTGGAAATAACCTTCTCACTATTAGATATCATCCAGCTGCTCTACAAATGTCTTGAAGATATTCATATAAATTTTAGTGTCTACAGTCGTATCAAAGAAACTGGTTACAAGTTCCATGGTGTCATTAGATGTATGGCACGTTGCTCCATCTTGCTGGAAATATCCTTCTCTCAATTCGATATCATCCAGCTGTTCCACAAATATCTTGAAGATACCCATATAAACTTCAGTGTCTACAATCGTATCAAAGAAACTGGTTACAAGTTCCATGGTGTCATTAAATGTATGGCACGTTGCTCCATCTTGCTGGAAATAACCTTCTCTCGA
This sequence comes from Mantis religiosa, assembly GCA_030765055.1. NCBI lineage: Eukaryota > Metazoa > Arthropoda > Insecta > Mantodea > Mantidae > Mantis > Mantis religiosa. The sequence goes on from CM060956.1 coordinate 10,353,023, forward strand.
TTCGATATCATCCAGCTGCTCCACAAATGTATTGAAGATACCCATATAAACTTCAGTGTCTACAGTCGTATCAAAGAAACTGGTTACAAGTTCCATGGTGTCATTAGATGTATGGCGCGTTGCTCCATCTTGCTGGAAATAACCTTCTCACTATTAGATATCATCCAGCTGCTCTACAAATGTTTTGAAGATACCCATATAAACTTCAGTGTCTACAGTCGTATCAAAGAAACTGGTTACAAGTTCCATGGTGTCACTAGATGTATGGCGCGTTGCTCCATCTTGCTGGAAATAACCTTCTCACTATTAGATATCATCCAGCTGCTCTACAAATGTCTTGAAGATATTCATATAAATTTTAGTGTCTACAGTCGTATCAAAGAAACTGGTTACAAGTTCCATGGTGTCATTAGATGTATGGCACGTTGCTCCATCTTGCTGGAAATATCCTTCTCTCAATTCGATATCATCCAGCTGTTCCACAAATATCTTGAGGATACCCATATAAACTTCAGTGTCTACAATCGTATCAAAGAAACTGGTTACAAGTTCCATGGTGTCATTAAATGTATGGCACGTTGCTCCATCTTGCTGGAAATAACCTTCTCTCAATTCGATATCATCCAGCTGCTCCACAAATGTATTGAAGATACCCATATAAACTTCAGTGTCTACAATCGTATAAAAGAAATTGGGACCAACGATCTATAGATGATGGTGTAGGATACTTCCAACATTTTCTCTGAGATGTGAATAGTGTAATGTAATCTCCGAATTAATAATATATTCTCCCAAAGTTGCACGTGTGTCCTATTATTGGTTTAAAAGTTATGGCGTATTGAAATGGTCCAGGTTTATTTGGATCACACTGTTCATAATCTTTCAATCCCTGGTGATCATACTAAATTATTATTTACATAAAATGTCCTATAAAATTTAAAGTGCTTTATGTTCTTTCTAATTTGTGCATGTTATCACTTCCACGTTAATTTGAAGTCATTTATGGTCTGACATTTATCGTGAACCACTCAAATGTTTTACTTAAACATTATGTGTAAGATACATATAGGATTTGTTTAACAAATGACTGCATTCTTAAGCATGTTACTTCATCTGTTTTAAATTATTTCGGATTAGTATTGATGTTGGTGTACAAGATAACATGAATGATGGCTACGGACTGAAGAATGGTTTTAAACTGTATTTGACATCTTCTGGAGAATAAATAGAATCTGAATAGTGAATTGGATGTAATGTTCATATATTTCCAGTTGGGTAAGTAGTAGAAAAAGTAAACTATTAATGCATATTCCGTTATGATAGCTAGAGCACATTTTTGGAGCAAACTAAGAATGCTTTATGGATTGCTTTGCGATTACATTTCTTGATTTTGTGTTCATACCTTAATGGCCTATGAACCATGTGTTAAGTGTATCATATCGCCCACGTGTAAGTTAGGATTTCCCAACCAAAGAAGGACCCAGCGCTCCACTTAAAAACAAAAGCCATCAGCGACAGCAGTTACAGATTCTAATGGATACTTATAGAGCTGTCCATAATTGAATGTTCTCCCATACACGCAAGAAATCCACTTAACATGGAAACGCACTCAGAGAATGCGTGAGCAATTTCATCCGATGTGACATTGGCATTGTGGAAATTTTATTCCGAATGCCACCTTCTGTACCGGGTTCAAAATATAGGAGACCTGCATTATTACAACAGCAACTGTTGGTTCTTATCATTGTTTCTACTTAAATTAAGAACATTAGGAATATTGCAATGCTCCTCGAGATAGCGTGGTATTTGTATAAAATTTAAAAAATATTCCCACTTTGATTTTCATATTGCATGTATATACAAGCACTGTTCAATAAAACATGATCACAATTTTTTTTTGACAACGTACCTTTACTCATCCTCATAATTTTGATAATCCTTCTCAAAATAGTCTCCCCTGAATGCGATGTACTCGTCCCAGCGTTTCTGTCAGTCTTCAAAGACATGCTGGAAACCATTTTTTGAGTGATCCTTCAAAATAGCCTCCACAGCCTTCACCACTGCTTCTCATGATGGATAATGTCTCCCACGAAGGCGTTTCTTAAAGTTAGGGAATAGAAAAAAGTCACATGGGGCTAAATCCGAACTATAGGGAGGATGTGGGATGTACTTCACGTTGATTTTTGCAAGATATTCAGCAACAGCATTGGCAATATGCGGCCGCGCATTATTGTGTTGCAGCATCCAGCCTACTTCACGGAAATGTGGTCTTTTGCGCCTGATATGTACTTGCAATGTTTTCAGGACATCCCTGTAGTATTGTCCAGTTACTGATGTGTGTGCAGGTACAACATGCTGATAAACCATTCCTTGAATATCAACGAATGAGATGACCATAACTTTCCCAGCAGAAGCAACCACTTTTACTTTTTGGGGGGTTGGTGATGAAGGAGATTTCCACACTGAGCTTTGCTGTTTGCTCTCAGGATCAAAATGATGTCACCAAGTTTCATCAGCAGTGATTACGTTTGAAAGAAACTCCGGATCTTCCTCTAACATCAACTTTAACTGTATGCAGACCTGCATGCGAATGTCCTTTTGTTCGGGAATCAACAGTCTTGCAACCCATCGCGCACAATCACGTCTCATGTGTAATGTTTCTGTCACCAACGTGTGGGTGGCACCCAATGAAATGTTCAGTATTTCAGAAAGTGATATTAAGGTAATTCGTCGATCCTCTCTCACAATGGTAACGACAGTGTTGCTGTTTTCTTCCGTAAGAGTAGTAACCGGAGCACCGGGTCAACCTTCCTTTGAAATTGATTGTCTCCCCTCTTTAAACATTTTAAACCACCTTCGAGCTGTGCTGTAGGGAAGAACAGACTCTCCATAGGCCTCCTGTAACATTGTATAGGCCTCAACTGAAGATTTGTTAAGACGAAAGCAGAATTTGAAAGCCGCATGTTACTCCATTGCAGCGGTAGGCGATACTGAACATGTCTGAACTTGTCTGGTTCTCACAGACGGGAACCAGGAGTACCAACAATGCAACTAGTACGGTGTGTTTGTTTCACATTAAGCTAACAGAATATAATAAGATTGAATTTTAGTGCGAAAAATTATGACAGTAAAAAAATTATTGAACAGCCTTCGTGCATAATATATTCTTTTTATGTTCGGTATTCAAATTTATGTGTATATGCAACTAAGCTGTACATTATCCTTAACAGTTCTATTGTTCACAGTCGTTAATGACTACCAATTAATTCACTGTCACTGAATACAATGGAAATTAATTGTTCTTTCACATCTTCCGTGTGTAGGACGCACTATGAAAGGATAGAGGCAGATTGAAACGTTCAATGCCATAGCCCGGATTTGAACCACTGATCTTCCGGAAGAAAGGATCCGGGTTCAAATTCCGGCTATGGCATTGAACTTTCCAGTCTGCCTCTACCCTTTCACTGAATACAATAACATCTGGCGGCAGAAATTTGTGGTCATCAACTCCAAATAGTTAAGCGTGTCTGCCTAATGTTCAAAAGGTCCCGAGTTCTGATCTCGGTCAGGTTGAGTTACCTGGATAAGGATTTTCTGGTGTTTTCCCTTATCCTGAAGGATGAATGTCAGGTAACTCTAAGCTTTGTGGACCCTTGATTCATTTGAGCATCATTGCACCCATTCCATTCATCGGCCAATATGACAACGTTGGAGGACGTAAATTAAGTAGAAAAAAAGTGTTAAGCTGAGTGGTAAGGTCGCTGGGCGCTTCACCAGGGCGATTCGGGTTAGCCTCAAGGGCACTATAACTATGATTTGTTGTACACAAAACGGGTTCTCTACGTTTTATTCGGTTTCCCCAAACAGCTCCATAATCTTCTTTCCTTTCAGCCGTTCGCCTTTGTATCACCAATGCTGGCTAATCTGGTCCAGCAATTGCTTCTCAGCAGGTGCGCTCTCGTAGGTCCTCTGTAGGAGAGCAAACAAGGAACATATAAGAACTAGTTGCACGAGTATGTGCAATTATTTCTAATTTTAGATAAAACTTGTTAAAATAAGACATAAAGAAGGCAGTTAGCTGTGTATAATGTTGCATGGAGAAATAATCAGGAAGTCAAAGTCACATACTTACGGTAGTAATTAGTAATTAGTCTACTCCAAACAAAATGTGATATATTTCAAGATGTTTGATGTCGAAATTAAATGTTCTTTCACTCTGGCCGTGTGTAGGCTAAATTGTGGAAACGTAGAGTCAGACTGAAAAATTCAATGCCATAGCCGGGATTTGAACAACGGATCTTCTGGTTGTTGTCCAGCCGCTCTATCATTGAGCTACATTAAATCCAGTAACGAGTTAGTTGGAGAATTTAATATCATATCGGCACGTTGGCCATAGTAGCTCAATGGTAGAGCAGCTGGACGGAAACCAGAAAATCCGTGGTTCAAATCCCGGCTATGGCATTGAATTTTTCAGTCTGACTCTACGTTTCCATGTTTGATGTCCAATGAATAAAAAAATCTTTATTTTTACATACAGGTCACTGTGTAGTGTTTAACGTCCGCTTTTACTGCATACGGCACCGCAGGCGGTGACTCTGATGATACATGAGGTGAAGATGGAGCACCAGTGGAATGAGATGGCGGGGGAAACCGGAGATCCCGGAGAAAACCCGTCCCAGCGCCGTGTTGTCCACCACAAATCTCACTTTGCGGTCGCCTGGGAACGAACCCGGGCCGCCTTGGTGAGAGCCAAGCGGTCTAACCAGTGAGCCACGGCGCGACTAAGGTCACTGTTCTTCCAAATGTCCAAGAACAGCGATGTCGGGTAAATAACAAGACTTAATACTTTCCTCAGTTTATCCTCCTCAGATTCATAACAAAATAGAATAGAACATGGTTCTTTATTTCACCAAAGTTACAAGGAATCACATAAAATATTGCAACTTATTTTAATTGCATCCAAACACGTGACAAAGTTTTCATAAAACTCTCCAACATCCTAATGTAGCACAATCTTTATTAATGTTTGGTTTACCAAAATGTAGCTATTCAAGCTCACTGTGTGAAAAATGCGGTATTAATTGCTTTCTAGATTTCTATTGTCTTGGTTAGCCGATACTTAATACGATATACACATATTTATTGTTTTTCGTTGTCATGCAACTAATATGGAATTTTAAATTCGGCACACAACGCTGTTTAAAATTTCATTTTTGATTTAGCTTCTTGTATCCGTATTATATCTAAACTGAAATCTGTACTAATGTTGGAGATAGAGAGAGGGACACTCGAAAGCCACTCGACCTATTTGGATAAGTCTGTCTTCTTTGAGAAACCTAAACTTTCCGACAAACATAGGACTATAAAATATCTTAATATTGTAATTTATACAAATATCGTAAATACTAAACGTAATTTATAAAGCATTCGTTGAGAATATCACGGAATAGCAAATTGTCGCTGTTTTCGCAGAGTAAACAGACAAAAGCCAGTTGCATTTTATTCCAAGAAATATACGTAGATGGCCATGGTGTATCACAGCATAGAGGTGTCATTGAGCAAGTATATGTTCTGTGGAGCCTTCGATGTTTTGCCATTCCGGACTTCTATCCCTTACTGGCATTATAATGGAATTATAAAAGTGGACGGCGGGTAAATGGTGGTTTCTTTTCTATGAAGTATCACAAGTTGTAGGATGAAAGATAGGATATGTTGTTAATTATAGGGGACTATTGAGATTATGATGGGCCTGAGGTGAGTCTGCGACACTTGTAGGTTTCCCCGGGGTCAATATCATATTCCCCGAGGCCTCGGATAAGTTGATTGAGGCTGTAGGGAAGACGAGAATAGAATTTATGAGAGAGGTTAAGGATATAGTCATCTAATTTGGGAAAGGATCGGTCGTAATGGATGTTTCCATTAGGAATGTAACATTCGATACCTGTTGCTTACTCGAAGGTATCGATTCTGAAGTATTTGAAGTTTGTGCCCCGGATCTGACAGGCGTAGTTGAAGGTGGGTCTTACTACTTGTTTGTGTAAAAAGAGCTTATTCCTCGGAGCCATAGGTGATTTTTTTGTTGTACAGTAGATGGAGCCTCGCCATACGCTTCGGTACTCTGGAAGCTAGTATGTAATACGTACCTTCCAGGTAAGCCATATACCAAGAAGCACTCCAAGATGTGCTTCTGTACTCCTTGACACTTCTCATCCAGTAAAGTGCAGTTCAGGTACGTCCCCTATGTAGCGGCAAGTAAATGTGACTGCCTGGGACTTGTTGGCATTAATCTTGAGGCGCCAAGTTATAAACCAGACGGTGAGCATGTCTGCATGGCACTGGCAACGTCCCCATCTCGGTAGCGTAGATGGTAGCGAGTCTGCCTCACGTTCAAGAGGTACCGAGTTCGAATCTCGGTCAGGGTGAGCTACCTGGATAAGGTTTCTCGGGGGTTTTCCCTTACCCTTAAAGACTAATGTTGGGTAGCTCTAAGCTCCATGGATCCTGGACTCATTTGAGCATCACTTCAACCATTTCATTCACCATCCGATATGACTTAACGTTGGACGTAAAATTAAAAAAAAAAAAAAAAAAAAAAAAAAAAAACTGGGCACGTTGTACCGCAGAGAGATGTTTTGGTGATGCCGAGGTTATTACGGTGTCATCAGAAAATAAATAAATGTTGCAGCCTCTGAGGGTAGGGAGGGTGTTGATATAATGTATCACTTGAGCAAGCAGAAGAGAGGGTTTAAAATAACTATGGATCCTTTTACAATGGTATATTAATTACATTTATTTATTTGTCTATCAATACTGCAGATGTATATGTAATGAAAATGTTAAAGGCTCTGAATATATTTTGGTACTATAACTATGTATTGCAGTTTCGGAATGCCAAAACGTTCCAATAACCCTCATGTAAGAAAGTTTTCTTATATTTTCTTTGTACATTATAATCACCTACGTCAGTAGGTCAGAATAAATAATTATATAGGGGAGAGAAGAAAAACTTAACATTAGAAATTGAACCTATCATTTATATTAACTGAGATATTTCTGAATGGGAGCAGACTGTACCTTTTCCAGAGGTTATCAGGTGACCAGAGAGTGTGGGATCTTCATAATCGTTCTATATGCCAAGAGTATCTTCATGATGTAGATTTTCTGTTATTAAAGACCCACCAACAGGACAAAATAGAAGCTACAAAGGTTTAAATTGTGATTATACTCGTAAATGGTTATCTAAAAGTTTGCTTCACTACTTCAATAGATGACTGTTCCAACACCAAACGTACTTATAGGTTATGTATCATTCCAGAACTTGGAGCAATGATAGAAAGGAGGTTAATAAAATCAGAAATTTCATATCCTTTGGGCTGAATATCAGGCAATTTTCATATGTAATTAATTATAGCCGGATCTGTATTAAATTACAATTATAAGAGGTAAAGTAGAGAATTCGTGATAAAAGTCCCCCAGATCATTGTAGAATAAGCTACTTATGCAACGCTAATGTGTAATAAAATGTTCCTCCATAAACTGAAGAGAAGAATATGCTTTTGATAGGGCTGATAATAGAAGAGGTGTAGACAGGGACAGGGAAAAATCATAGGAATGTGGTATATCGGCTTTTTAATCATAATTTTATTATATTAACATTTTGATCATAAACCGCTATTATTACATTCCAAAAAGTGTAATAAATTAAATAAAAATAAACTCTGCTGTAAAGAAACGTTGTTAACACTATCCCTAAACTGGTAAGGTAGTTTGAGTTTCACGAAATAACAGTTTAACACACCTTCGTCTCTCAATTTACTGTCAAGGAATATTTACTATGATATTGAGTTTGACGTTGCCAGAAACAATGGACTTTTTCAACACATTTCGCTATAAATTCGTGACAAATTGATATGCCTATTTCATGCACTTTAACTCCGACGCCTTTAACAGGAAGCGAATTATTTGCAGACAGGTTAACGTCAGAACCCAAAATGACCGCAAGACATCACGTTAAAAATGCGCGCTTCCAAATCGTGCTTCATGATCCTATCTTGTTCTCTTGGGACCTGTAATGTGTAGCCATTTGTCTCATAAATCAAATTTTTTGCATGCTGTATCCACTTTGGTAGTATTAGAAACAAAACTCCGCATTTGGACTATTTTGTAAGGCATTTGCAAGGTTCATGCAGTGTAACAGAAAGTGATTTTTTTTCTTATAACTTTTTGTTACCCTATTACATTCTACCCAAAAACTGGAATCCGATATTTCACTGCAAATACACGTTTTAAGGCGCCTGAATATGAAGAAAGCATTTGTAGGAAATAGTTGATGTGTCCGCGCGGATGTGGTGAACCTCATATTCACATACAGCTTCTGCAAGATACAACTCACAGATTTTCAAGAAAATATTCCTACAACTACCTCTATGTGAAACGTTTTTGAAATGTTTGACTCTTTGAAAAGAATGACTGTTTGTTACACAGTTTACGTGGCGAAACAACTTTTCCTTGAATTTTTGGAATAGGCTACAAAGTTCTAATTGGAAAGTCATTCTTCGTAAATGGAAAAATGTTGAATTACTTAAACACTCTAACCCTTTAAAATACCATTTATTTCAAAGAGGCTATTTCGAGACTAAGGTCACCTCTAGTTCACTTTTGCCAAGACTGCTTAACTTACACTATTGCTTCACAAATATAAATTGGTTCCAAAGTTCATTGTCACTTCAGTTTCCTGACAGCGTAATGATATACACAGAATGACGTAGCTCCTCTTCCAGACAATTTACTCTATAGGGAGTCGAACACAAGAGTCTCGAATCCTTTTCATAAAGAGCACTCAGTGAAAATCACCACGATCGTCACGAACTCGCTCAGAAACGACACTTGTAATTGCATCAGAAATACACTCTTGACTTGCTCAAGAACTCACTCAGGTACTCACTGACTCCGCAAGAGCGCTTGCTTATATAGTCATAAGCATAAAGCAGTAGAACGTTTGAGATGGAGGAACATCCAGAAGATCATGGTTATTATAATCTTCGCAAAAGTTAAAGGAATATGGAGGCGGGCCGTACTGCAGACTACAGCCAATCCTAAGCTTGCCCCGCCTAGCAGCGCTACCGAATGTGGTAAACGCATCTCACGCACCTGAAATGAGAACATCATATTAATTAATTAACATTATTTCCTCATTATATCTCAAACATAAATAAATAATGCACCTCTATTAAAACAGAAGTCACGCAGTTTAAAACAGAGTTAATTTTCAGTTCGTTTTCAGAGTAGAGATGTTGTTTTGTTAAAAGTGAATGAGTTCGTTAAGTCGTGTGTTGAACTTCTGATGAAATATTGTTAATATTATATTAAATTATTATTACATATCTTTATTATTATTATTATTATTATTATTATTATTATTATTATTATTATTATTATTATTATTATTATTATTATTATTATTATTATTATTATTATTATTATTATTATTATTATTATTATTATTATTATTATTATTATTATTATTATTATTATTATTATTATTATTATTATTATTATTATTATTATTATTATTATTATTATTATTATTATTATTATTATTATTATTATTATTATTATTATTATTATTATTATTATTATTATTATTATTATTATTATTATTATTATTATTATTATTATTATTATTATTATTATTATTATTATTATTATTATTATTATTATTATTATTATTATTATTATTATTATTATTATTATTATTATTATTATTATTATTATTATTATTATTATTATTATTATTATTATTATTATTATTATTATTATTATTATTATTATTATTATTATTATTATTATTATTATTATTATTATTATTATTATTATTATTATTATTATTATTATTATTATTATTATTATTATTATTATTATTATTATTATTATTATTATTATTATTATTATTATTATTATTATTATTATTATTATTATTATTATTATTATTATTATTATTATTATTATTATTATTATTATTATTATTATTATTATTATTATTATTATTATTATTATTATTATTATTATTATTATTATTATTATTATTATTATTATTATTATTATTATTATTATTATCATTATTATCATTATTATCATTATTATCATTATCATCATTATTATCATTATCATCATTACTATTATTACTATTATTATTATTATTACTATTATTATTATTATTATTATTATTATTATTATTATTATTATTATTATTATTATTATTATTATTATTATTATTATTATTATTATTATTATTATTATTATTACACATATCTTTTTTTCCAGTGTCTGTGATCCGAGCATGAGAACATGTCCGTCGAAGCTGGAACAAGTGATTTTGATACGTTTGACACTTACACTACAGTAAACAAAACGAAAATAAGTGTAGCGTACAATTTTGGAAAACGCTCTCTGCCGTAGTTTCAAGCTAACTGAACGAAATACGAGGGCTCTTCAATAAAAAATGATCACAATTTTTTTTGACAACGTACCTTTGCTCATCCTCATAATTTTGATGGTCCTTCTCAAAATAGTCTCCCCTGAATGCGACACACTTGTCCCAGCGTTTCTGCCAGTCTTCAAAGACATACTGGAAACAATTTTTTGAGAGATCCTTCAAAATCGCCTCCGCAGCCTTCACCACTGCTTCTGATGATGGATAATGTCTCCCACGAAGGCGTTTCTTCAAGTTAGGGAATAGAAAAAAGTCACACGGGGCTAAATCCGGACTATAGGGAGGGTGAGGGATGTACTTCACGTTGATTTTTGCAAGATATTCAGCAACAATATTGGCAATATACGGCAATATACCGTAGTATTGTCCAGTTACTGATGTGTGCGCAGGTACAACATGCTGATAAACCATTCCATGAATATCAAAGAATGAGATGACCATAACTTTCCCAGCAGAAGCAACCACATTTGCTTTTTTGGGGGTTGGTGTTGAAGGATATTTCCACACTGAGCTTTGCTGTTTGCTCTCAGGATCAAAATGATGTAGCCAAGTTTCATCAGCAGTGATTACGTTTGAAAGAAACACCGGATCTTTCTCTAACATCAACTTTAACTGCAAGCAGACCTGCATGTGAATGTTCTTTTGTTCGGCAGTCAACAGTCTTGGAACTCATCGCGCACAAACACGTCTCATCTGTAATGTTTCTGTCACCAACGTGTGGGTGGCACCCAATGAAATTTTGAGTATTTCAGAAAGTGATCTTCAGGTAATTCGTCGATCCTCTCTCACAATGGCAGTAGCAGTGTTGATGTTTTCTTCCGTAAGAGCAGTAACTGGAGCACCGGGTCCACCTTCCTTTGAAATTGATTGTCTCTCCTCTTTAAACATTTTAAACCATCTTCGAGCTGTGCTGTAGGGAAGAACAGACTCTCCATAGGCGTCCTGTAACATTGTATAGGCCTCAAATGAGGATTTGTTGAGCCAAAAGCAGAATTTCAAAGCCACATATTGTTCCTCGCGTGTTACCTCCATTGCAATGGTAGGCGATACTGAACATGTCTCAACTTGCCTGGTTCTCACAGGCGGAAACCAGGAGTACCAACAATGAAACTACTACGGCGTATGATTGAATTTTAGTGCGAAAAAGTATGACCGTAAAAAATTATGAATCATTCTTTATTGAACAACCCTCGTGTTATATAATTGTGGAATTGAACTGGGAAGGGAGGTGAAATCGTGGGTTAGTTTACAACTTAACAAAATTACTGGAGCCGGTAATTTTAATCATAAAATATGTTTAAAATATTAAAGTACCGGACGTTCAGGGTTTCCCTGGTTTAGTCATAAGAGAGATATTTCAAATATGACGAGAAAACCAGAAAGAGTTAAGCAGCTGGAGCCTAATCCCACGGTATGGTTACAAGAGGAAAGAAAGGTCTTACAGCATCTCCCGTTTGCCCAAGGCCGTTATCCATGTCCGATGCAATGAAAAGAGCAGAATGTAAAACAGATTATGAGCCAGTTAATGAACTCAGTAATGCGCCTCTCCTGACATTTGTATAACCTTGATGAGGATGGTCCATTGTGGATCGTGCAAAACGACATAACATTTCATTGCATTATCTCTGATGAAATACGCCGTTTCGTAATGGCCGACTTGAGCTGTACTTTATTGACCCTTCAGAACCTAAATGAGAGTGCACTAATAACATTAGTCTGTTCCTTATCGTGTGGTGCAAACTTCGGTAGCGCTGCTACCCGGAAACGGGATGAGCATGCGCAGTCAACAGGAGGCTTTCTGAATCTCGGGAATTTTAAACAAATTTGAAGTTTCCAGTTCCAATTATTCTGCATGCTTATTATACGTCATTGTTAGTGGTAGTGATTTTTCGCAAATGCGATATAGCGCGATAAAGTGCAAAATTGACTCAAAATGCTATATAAACGCGAAATCAAAATTTTTTCCAAGAAATTATTTTTTTTTATTATTTTTATTTATTGTTATCTGAAAAGGTTCCCAGAGCCATAGCTCATGCTAGAGAACAGTACAAAAATATATAAAATAATGGCAAACAGCCCTTAACAATACTTATATTACATTTTCATAGTAGGAATGAATTACCGTACAAGAATAACATATATGAAACATACAAAGATACAGACATTCACTATAACTCAAGAAATAATAGTAACAAAGAACTTACAGAAAAATAGAAGCTACATATTCTATGGGACATTAATCCATATTAATTTTCAAACAGTTCAGCTATCAAACCAGCTATAAATGTGTAACACTTTATCAGCTATCAATATATGCCTTCAGTAAATTTTCAGCAACTTTCCTTTTAAAACCTTTTATGTTCCTGCAGCCTTTCAGTTCCAGTGGCAGCGCATTATATAAGTTGATAACGTGTGAGGTTAAGCTGTTCAGGCCATAAGTAGAAGTGCTCACTGTTGGTTTTGTTAAGTTTCCTTTATTTCTTGTATTATATATATGTGAGGAGCTTTCAAATGTTAGATTGGACTTTAGAAGATTATTTTTTATTTTGTGGAGATATATTAGCAAGGACAACTCTATGTTTACTTGTAATGGTAAAATGTTAGTTACATGGTAGAGTGTTTTTGTGTTTGTTCTAAAGGGTAGATTGTAGATTATTTTCAAGGCACGATTTTGAAGTACTTCGAGGTCATGAATTAAATATTTAACAGAGTTACCCCATAACTCATAAAGATAAAGAGTTATCTTTTCCCAATGCTTTTTCTTATCGAAGCTTTAACTGAAGTGTCTGTAGATCCCTTACACGTTTAGATAGTTATAAAGTAAGTGATCACCCTTCTGGAATGTTTAAAGCAACCCTTCCCGCTAAATTATTACACTTTATAGACAAACAGTAAAAGTACAGTCAGCAGTAAAGTACTTTATACATGCGAGCAAATGTATTCCGATGCATGCAAGACTGACCTACGGGAGGGAGGCTGGTTTCTTATAAGTTAGTAGCGCCAGTTTCCTTATACCTGACCAGCGAGTTCGGCGCACAGGTATTTCAGCCTCAATGGAAAATAGAAACATTTTTGCCACATGAAACGTACAACTCTCCAGTATCAACTTAGGTATTTATGGATTCGTTTTAGTGTCGTTATGTCCTCTCTCTCGTACACACATACCTTAGCCATTTTAATCTCCCTTTCTTCTTTTTAAATGCATTTCCTATACTTATAGTAGCAATTCTATCTGGAACGGAATTCTTCTACCTTTCATAGGTTAGCGATAGTAAATATAATATTAAAATGCGTGGTATTTAAAATTATGTGTATCTGCTTTCATTACACAATTGCTCACAGTTTATAAAGAATTACATTTTGGCTCTGTGCTATGAGAAAGTATATAAAACTTCAACTCGTAGTTTATCTGAACGTCAGACATGTTATAAACTAAATAAAATAAACAAAGTGAGTTTCCCTACAAATTAGAGGAGACCAATTCAGAAGAAAATTACGTGGACATTTTCCGACACTTTCTGTTTCGTTTTTTCTTTAACTAGTTTATCAATGTCAGGACGTAATGTCTGGGAAATTTGTAATCAAAGGCTGCATGTCCAATAAGGTACTTCGGGGTTTGGACTTAGCTAATTTCATAACATATATCGAGCCAAACATACACAATGTCCGTGTGACAAGTGAATACAACCTCGGAAATCTGGTTTGGGGGACATTCTTGTAAAAATCAGCCAAGTCTTTCTTGTGTGTATATTTGTCCTTCAATAAATCGCCACATTGTACATTTAACAGTTCCATTAGATACGTGGCAGCTACATTGTTGTCATCGAGTGTGCTGCACCTGACTGAACCCTGAGATTCTGTACTCACAGCGACATTTATATAGACAACTTGGTACTACACGGCTCTTGCCTGACGTCACACGTACTGCAGGCCTCGCTTCCAGTTGAAATACGTCACAACTTTCGAAGCTGTGTTCCTTTGGGTTAGAACATTAAAAATAATGAAAAATCTACGATATAACAGGTACTTTGGAGGAGAAAGTGATGTTAAATAGCAAGAATTACCTTATGAAACGGTACAGCCAGACTGAAAAATTCAATATCATAGCCGGGCCTTAAAGTACTTACAGAATAGTAAGACAACATTAAGGTAGATGTCTCATGTGTTTATGAGAACTCCTAGTGGTTTACCGGGAAAAACACGAGTCAGTTGGAGAATTTAATGTCATATCCGGTTCTTAAAGTACTTACAACATAGTAAGTCGTCATTAAGGTAGTTGCCTCATGTGTTTATGAGAGCTCCTAGTGGTTTACTGGGAAAAACACGAGCCAGTTGAAGAATTTAATGTCATACCCGGGTCTTAAAGTACTTACAGCATAGTAAGTCGTCATTAAGGTAGTTGCCTCATGTGTTTATGAGAGCTCCTAGTGGTTTACTGGGAAAAACACGAGCCAGTTGAAGAATTTAATGTCATACCCGGGTCTTAAAGTACTTACAGCATAGTAAGTCGCCATTAAGGTAGTTGTCTCATGTGTTTATGAGAACTCCTAGTGGTTTACCGGGAAAAACACGAGTCAGTTGGAGAATTTAATGTCATACCCGGGTCTTAAAGTACTTACAGCATAGTAAGTCGTCATTAAGGTAGTTGTCTCATGTGTTTATGAGAACACCTAGTGATTTACCGGGAAAAACACGAGTCAGTTGGAGAATTTAATGTCATACCCGGGTCTTAAAGTACTTACAGCATAGTAAGTCGCCATTAAGGTAGTTGTCTCATGTATTTATGAGAACTCCTAGTGGTTTACCGGGAAAAACACGAGTCAGTTGGAGAATTTAATGTCATACCCGGGTCTTAAAGTACTTACAGCATAGTAAGTCGCCATTAAGGTAGTTGTCTCATGTGTTTATGAGAACTCCTAGTGGTTTACCGGGAAAAACACGAGTCAGTTGGAGAATTTAATGTCATACCCGGGTCTTAAAGTACTTACAGCATAGTAAGTCGTCATTAAGGTAGTTGTCTCATGTGTTTATGAGAACTCCTAGTGGTTTACCGGGAAAAACACGAGTCAGTTGGAGAATTTAATGTCATACCCGGGTCTTAAAGTACTTACAGCATAGTAAGTCGCCATTAAGGTAGTTGTCTCATGTGTTTATGAGAACTCCTAGTGGTTTACCGGAAAAACACGAGTCAGTTGGAGAATTTAATGTCATACCCGGGTCTTAAAGTACTTACAGCATAGTAAGTCGTCATTAAGGTAGTTGTCTCATGTGTTTATGGGAACTCCTAGTGGTTTACCAGGAAAAACACGAGTCAGCTGGAGAATTTAATGTCATACCCGGGTCTTAAAGTACTTACAGCATAGTAAGTCGTCATTAAGGTAGTTGTCTCATGTGTTTATGAGAACTCCTAGTGGTTTACCAGGAAAAACACGAGTCACCTGGGGAATTTAATGTCATACCCGGGTCTTAAAGTACTTACAGCATAGTAAGTCGTCATTAAGGTAGTTGTCTCATGTGTTTATGAGAACTCGTAGTGGTTTACCAGGAAAAACACGAGTCAGTTGGAGAATTTAATGTCATACCCGGGTCTTAAAGTACTTACAGCATAGTAAGTGGTCATTAAGGTAGTTGTCTCATGTGTTTATGAGAACTCCTAGTGGTTTACCGGGAAAAACACGAGTCAGTTGGAGAATTTAATGTCATATCCGGGTCTTAAAGTACTTACAGCATAGTAAGTCGCCATTAAGGTAGTTGTCTCATGTGTTTATGAGAACTCCTAGTGGTTTACCGGGAAAAACACGAGTCAGTTGGAGAATATAATGTCATACCCGGGTCTTAAAGTACTTACAGCATAGTAAGTCGTCATTAAGGTAGTTGTCTCATGTGTTTATGAGAACTCCTAGTGGTTTACCGGGAAAAACACGAGTCAGTTGGAGAATTTAATGTCATACCCGGGTCTTAAAGTACTTACAGCATAGTAAGTCGCCATTAAGGTAGTTGTCTCATGTGTTTATGAGAACTCCTAGTGGTTTACCGGAAAAACACGAGTCAGTTGGAGAATTTAATGTCATACCCGGGTCTTAAAGTACTTACAGCATAGTAAGTCGTCATTAAGGTAGTTGTCTCATGTGTTTATGGGAACTCCTAGTGGTTTACCAGGAAAAACACGAGTCAGCTGGAGAATTTAATGTCATACCCGGGTCTTAAAGTACTTACAGCATAGTAAGTCGTCATTAAGGTAGTTGTCTCATGTGTTTATGAGAACTCCTAGTGGTTTACCAGGAAAAACACGAGTCACCTGGGGAATTTAATGTCATACCCGGGTCTTAAAGTACTTACAGCATAGTAAGTCGTCATTAAGGTAGTTGTCTCATGTGTTTATGAGAACTCGTAGTGGTTTACCAGGAAAAACACGAGTCAGTTGGAGAATTTAATGTCATACCCGGGTCTTAAAGTACTTACAGCATAGTAAGTGGTCATTAAGGTAGTTGTCTCATGTGTTTATGAGAACTCGTAGTGGTTTACCGGGAAAAACACGAGTCAGTTGGAGAATTTAATGTCATATCCGGGTCTTAAAGTACTTACAGCATAGTAAGTCGTCATTAAGGTAGTTGTCTCATGTGTTTATGAGAACACCTAGTGGTTTACCGGAAAAAACACGAGTCAGTTGGAGAATTTAATGTCATACCCGGGTCTTAAAGTACTTACAGCATAGTAAGTCGTCATTAAGGTAGTTGTCTCATGTGTTTATGAGAACTCCTAGTGGTTTACCGGAAAAACACGAGTCAGTTGGAGAATTTAATGTCATACCCGGGTCTTAAAGTACTTACAGCATAGTAAGTGGTCATTAAGGAAGTTGTCTCATGTGTTTATGAGAACTCCTAGTGGTTTACCAGGAAAAACACGAGTCACCTGGAGAATTTAATGTCATACCCGGGTCTTAAAGTACTTACAGTATAGTAAGTCGCCATTAAGGTAGTTGTCTCATGTGTTTATGAGAACTCGTAGTGGTTTACCAGGAAAAACACGAGTCAGTTGGAGAATTTAATGTCATACCCGGGTCTTAAAGTACTTACAGCATAGTAAGTCGTCATTAAGGTAGTTGTCTCATGTGTTTATGAGAACTCCTAGTGGTTTACCGGGAAAAACACGAGTCAGTTGGAGAATTTAATGTCTTATCCGGGTCTTAAAGTACTTACAGCATAGTAAGTCGTCATTAAGGTAGTTGTCTCATGTGTTTATGAGAACTCCTAGTGGTTTACCGGGAAAAACACGAGTCAGTTGGAGAATTTAATGTCATACCCGGGTCTTAAAGTACTTACAGCATAGTAAGTCGTCGTTAAGGTAGTTGTCTCATGTGTTTATGGGAACTCCTAGTGGTTTACCAGGAAAAACACGAGTCAGCTGGAGAATTTAATGTCATACCCGGGTCTTAAAGTACTTACAGCATAGTAAGTCGTCATTAAGGTAGTTGTCTCATGTGTTTCTGAGAACTCCTAGTGGTTTACCAGGAAAAACACGAGTCACCTGGAGAATTTAATGTCATACCCGGGTCTTAAAGTACTTACAGTATAGTAAGTCGCCATTAAGGTAGTTGTCTCATGTGTTTATGAGAACTCCTAGTGGTTTACCGGGAAAAACACGAGTCAGTTGGAGAATTTAATGTCATACCCGGGTCTTAAAGTACTTACGGCATAGTAAGTCGTCATTAAGGTGGTTGTCTCATGTTTTTATGAGAACTCCTAGTGGTTTACCAGGAAAAACACGAGTCAGTTGGAGAATGTAATGTCATACCCGGGTCTTAAAGTACTTACAGCATAGTAAGTCGTCATTAAGGTAGTTGTCTCATGTGTTTATGAGAACTCCTAGTGGTTTACCGGGAGAAACACGAGTCAGTTGGAGAATTTAATGTCATAGCCGGGTCTTAAAGTACTTACAGCATAGTAAGTCGTCATTAAGGTAGTTGTCTCATGTGTTTATGAGAACTCCTAGTGGTTTACCGGGAAAAACACGAGTCAGTTGGAGAATTTAATGTCATACCCGGGTCTTAAAGTACTTACAGCATAGTAAGTCGTCATTAAGGTAGTTGTCTCATGTTTTTATGAGAACTCCTAGTGGTTTACCGGGAAAAACACGAGTCAGTTGGAGAATTTAATGTCATATCCGGGTCTTAAAGTACTTACAGCATAGTAAGTGGTCATTAAGGTAGTTGTCTCATGTGTTTATGAGAACTCCTAGTGGTTTACCGGGGAAAACACGAGTCAGTTGGAGAATTTAATGTCATACCCGGGTCTTAAAATACTTACAGCATAGTAAGTCGTCGTTAAGGTAGTTGTCTCATGTGTTTATGGGAACTCCTAGTGGTTTACCAGGAAAAACACGAGTCAGCTGGAGAATTTAATGTCATACCCGGGTCTTAAAGTACTTACAGCATAGTAAGTCGTCATTAAGGTAGTTGTCTCGTGTGTTTCTGAGAACTCCTAGTGGTTTACCAGGAAAAACACGAGTCACCTGGAGAATTTAATGTCATACCCGGGTCTTAAAGTACTTACAGTATAGTAAGTCGCCATTAAGGTAGTTGTCTCATGTGTTTATGAGAACTCGTAATGGTTTACCAGGAAAAACACGAGTCAGTTGGAGAATTTAATGTCATACGCGGGTCTTAAAGTACTTACAGCATAGTAATTCGTCATTAAGGTAGTTGTCTCATGTGTTTATGAGAACTCCTAGTGGTTTACCAGGAAAAACACGAGTCAGCTGGAGAATTTAATGTCATACCCGGGTCTTAAAGTACTTACATAATAGTAAGTCGCCATTAAGGTAGTTGTCTCATGTGTTTATGAGAACTCCTAGTGGTTTACCGGGAAAAACACGAGTCAGCTGGAGAATTTAATGTCATACGTGGGTCTTAAAGTACTTACAGTATAGTAAGTCGCCATTAAGGTAGTTGTCTCATGTGTTTATGAGAACTCCTAGTGGTTTACCGGGAAAAACACGAGTCAGTTGGAGAATTTAATGTCATACCCGGGTCTTAAAGTACTTACAGCATAGTAAGTCGTCATTAAGGTGGTTGTCTCATGTTTTTATGAGAACTCCTAGTGTTTTACCAGGAAAAACACGAGTCAGTTGGAGAATTTAATGTCATACCCGGGTCTTAAAGTACTTACAGCATAGTAAGTCGTCATTAAGGTAGTTGTCTCATGTGTTTATGAGAACTCGTAGTGGTTTACCGGGAGAAACACGCGTCAGTTGGAGAATTTAATGTCATACCCGGGTCTTAAAGTACTTACAGCATAGTAAGTCGTCATTAAGGTAGTTGTCTCATGTGTTTATGAGAACTCCTAGTGGTTTACCGGGAAAAACACGAGTTAGTTTGAGAATTTAATGTCATATCGGCACATTGGTCATAGTAGCTCAATGGTTTAGAGCGGCTGGACGGCAACCAGAAGATCCGTGGTTCAAGTCCAGGCTATGGCATTGAATGATTCAGTCTGAATGTGTCTTTCCATAGAATTACCTTGATTTACAACGCAAACGTATGCAAGCAGAGCAGGGGATATCCTCTCGAGACAAAAGCTTTACTGTAACATAGGATCCATTTTCAGACATTCCAGTTTAAGATGTACACAGTGTTAATTAGTGAAGAAGAACTTCTTGTCACGTAATGTTACTTAAGGATTTAGTGTTCGTGTTCTAATTGATTCTTTGCGGCTTTCCTTGAACTATTCTTTCCCTTGTTCATCTTCATTAGTATTCATCGCGAACATTCTCATTTGCAGAGATAGGCAAAGTAATCCAGAAGGTCGCGCTGTACATGTCACCTGAAGGTTATAACAAATGACTTCACTCTTTCATTGTACCAGCCGCAAATCGAGTGTCTGTGTGAATAGCCTAACTCAAAAGATAAT
Source organism: Mantis religiosa (assembly GCA_030765055.1). Lineage (NCBI taxonomy): Eukaryota > Metazoa > Arthropoda > Insecta > Mantodea > Mantidae > Mantis > Mantis religiosa. Next base: position 10,373,423 of record CM060956.1, read on the forward strand.
AAGTTCAAAAGTTGGTATTCAACGTCAGCATCTTACAAAATGAGACATGAAGAAGCTATAGTAAATTGTGCACCCCCAACTAACCTTAACTTGGAAAATTTTAGTAATTTATTCTGATAAAAATGGCCCAAAGCATGTTAATACCCACCCGATCTGTCTTATATTTCCCTGGTTCAAAATTATATCTCGGCCATCCTTAGTTTATGGGACGATGTAAACAAAAGCACGTGCATGTGTGTGACATCATTGGCTGTTTAGCCTTGTATCTCTCCGCGTATGAAAAATAGTATCTCAAATTGCTGTTAAATCTCTTTCAACTGTTAACTCTCTGCAACGAAATGAGACAGAAATACAAATTTAGTTGTGTTTTATTTCTTAAGCCCGTACATGTTCAACATGTTTGGAAAATCTTCCCTTTCGTCACACTTCTGCAGGAATTACTCACAAAATTGCAGTCGCCTACCTGGAGGGTCCTCATTTAGTGCATGGAGAAGTCTGGGAATATAAGGTTCCATTTTTGTCCTTGCAAAATTCGATGAACGCTGCTTTTCTTCATACCAACCTTACGAGAACATTGTCTCACTGCCTTCTTTTGAGATCGTGCAAAAACCTGCATGACTGCAACAGACTCGTTTCTTTTGCACCAATCTTTCAACACATCTTGCACCGTTTCACCGTCTTCAAACTTGTCTCGAATTCTTGTTATTGTTACCCTTGTTGGTGGTGGTGTCCTTAATTCAGCTATCCAACCTGGTTGCACTTCCTAAACATTCTCCTTTTTACAATAACATATCAGTATTCACCTACATTCCTCGAATAGTAAATAATCTCGCCGCCATTGTTGTTTATAAAGAAGTGAAGATCTATGAATGTGTTGCTATGCTTTTCCAGTGCCTTGTGGATCCTAAATAACAAAAACTGTATTTGTCTCATTTCTTTGCGGAGAAATAGCAGTTCAAAGATTGTATACAGTTATTTGGAATACTCTGTATAGTTCAGATATTATTTTTAAAGACCTTAAATCTAATGCAAAATATATAAACAGTTTACATTATTACAAATATGTAACAGGATTATATATTGTGATCAAGATGGGATGCAAGTTGACTATTTCGAAGCCCCAGGTTGGAAAGCCATGTATAATAGGATTTCTTCGTTGAAGTTCACATGAGATGTTGAATATACTATGATGATGCCCCACGTTGTGGCGACATGTGTAACAGGATTTCTTCGGTGTAGTTTGAATTGGTTCTTGAATATTGTGTCTGCTTAAATAAGAGTCATTAGATCTGTTCTTTTCAAGGGTGGTTACCAGTGAAAGAGCTCGCCTCGGTAACGTAGATGGTAGCGTGTCTGCCTCACGTTCAAGAGGTCCCGAGTTCGAATCTCGCAGCGGGTGGAAGGAGGTGATTTCAGCCTCCCCTTTACAACTTCTTGGTAGTGTGGTACATTACATTCTTCTGTACGGTGCCCCAGCTTGGAAGTCCTGCCTTGATAAGACTATCTACCGAACCTGGCTCGAGCGCGTACAAAGGAAGGTTGCACTGCGTATCTGTAGTGCATATAGAACTACCTCCACGAGGGCTCTGCATGTGGTGGCTGGGATTATACCAACCCATCTGTTGGTGAAGGAACGCGCCTATGCTCATGGAGCTGATTCGCCGTAGCAAAGGTTCTTGGTTCGAGCAAATACCATTCGACAGTGGCAGGCGGAATCGACCCAAGAAACCAAAAGGCACAGTGGACCAAGTTGTTGATTTCTGAGATTGTACCCTGACTGTATCGAAAGCATGGCGAAGTGCGATACTATGTCACCCAATTCCTGACCGGCCATGGCCGATTCAAATGAGCCCCATATGGGGCTCAATGACAGGTTAATGTCAGAGGTTCTACTCCTATTAGTCCTGGACCCGTAGGACCAAAGACCCGGGCCTCCTTCGACCAGGGAGTTACCAAGCTGTCCCGAAAGGATGCCTGGCACCTCCGTGGGGCTTTCCATAGGTCAAGACCTAGAGACTAACAAGGCCCCCATCTGGTCCTGTGGACTCAAGACGGGATGGAAGTGGATACGCCACTTACGCGCGTCAACCCCAAAGGGGAAGGCTACCGATATGACCTCGGTGGAGCGACCTGGTGATCTAGCACACCTTCTACTAGCTATGCTGGCTAGTACGCGGGAATATTAATGGCTTCCCTCAACGCCGTCCGGAGATGTACCCGATCTCCCACGGGTATCGGGAACCACTGCCCCCTCGAGTCAAACCCAATCCGAACAACTCCCAATCAGGGAGAGGCTCGAATGTTCGACCCGAGGTTCCTCTAGTAACGTCAGAGGTACCACGAGTGCTAGGGGTCCGCAGCGCCCGCACCACGGCAGCTGAAGGGGATGGATACCCTCTCCTACGGCCGACCTCTGCTCATACTGTGTACAGACACCCCGGATCATACGGTTTTAGATTGCCCTCAATGGTTTGACATTTGTCATAGCTGTTATGGCCAACTTGGTCAGGTTGTTACTTGGCACAATATTCTTTCACTTATGTTGGAATCCAGGGAGAACTGGACTGTTATATCTACAATGATTACTTCAATCCTCAAGGGGAAGAAGGAGGACGAACGCGGAGAATAAACCGGTCGCTGCATACACTTCTACCACAGCATCACCTTCCACTTTTCAGGGCCTTAGGTGCTATGTACCTACCATTGGTATTTACATTAGTACGTCGACCATCTTTCGCCCTTCTTCCTGAAGTAATAGCTATTGGTGGTTCCAGGAAGAAGTCTCTCGTGGCTCGCAGGGTTTTTTAGTTGGTAAGAATCCAACTCGCCAAGATCGGCGTCCTTTGAAGATTTTTCCTCTGCCTAAAAAATAAACAAAAACAAAACCCTCCCCTTTTCTTCTTTAAGTGAGCACCCCAGGTCCAGAACATTTCAAGGTCAGCTGTTCGGAAAAGGCTAACACGATACAAATTGATTTTATCGGTGTAGGTATTCCTCAATGAGAATCGACCTTGAAAACCGTACGTGAGAAGAAGATTATCTAGGTCGGCCATGTTATGTCCCTAATTGCCGGTCCATCGCGTGTCTATTGCATGCTGTATACAGCAATGGAAGTCTATACTTAAGGTTTCATATTAGGCCGCAGGCTTCCATCATAAACATTTTAACTCAATTACGCAAATCTTCTTCTTTGGTTGTTGGATACAGGGTGTTTGGTAGTGAGGAGCTAAAGATGTTTCATGAGATGATGTTTGTCCCTGAGCAGCCACCAATCAAAGTCCTGCTGTGTTGTCTTCTGGCATTCCCTGTAAATGGGGCGTGACGACGTCCAAGTGAATTCATCTCTAATAAATTCTATTTCCGCTAAGACAAAAATTCAGATTTTGCAAAACGTCATCCACGAGGAAGGTAGAGAGTAATGTTTCTATCATAACCGTAAAAAAACGTATTTCCTAATACAAATAAATAAAATAACAATATAGAGTGATTTACACAGAACTGACACACTTCTTTTTGGAATTATTCCGTTGGAAGTTCATTCAGTTATCCAATTTTAACACCAAATTAAGCACAGAGTTCTGGAGTTTCGATTCCTAGTCACTAGATGCGCAGATGTTTATGTTTTATTCCTAATTGCTATTGCTGGCAGCTGTTTTCGACATTTTGTTCCAACGTCAAAATGCAGTACACCTTAAATCAACGACTCTTCCTTGTGAAGTAATACTGGATTACGAATTTAAATACAGTTTTTCAAAGGTCATACCAGAGAGAATTTGGTGCTCGCAATCCTACCAAAAGAAATACAATACTGAGACTGGTAAAGAAATTGGAAACAACTAGATCTCTGGTGACTGAAAAGGGCAAGAATCGTTCATCTAGGCTTCCCACGGTTGTTGTTGACGTAACAGCAGTCACCCAAAAATCATTAAGACGTTTGTCGTAGGAGACAGGGTACACGTACACAATGTGTCAGAGAGCTGTGAGAGTGTCGGTAACCGATCCGGTCAGATAACCTTCTGTCATTTAGCAAGTCGACAACATGTCAAATTACACTTTAAATAATAATAGTCAAAAGGAACAGATAATATCACCCAAGTTCGGTATTTGAATAATTAAAACCATAATAACGAAAAATAAAACGAGTGTGCTAATTGGAAATAAAAGTGTTAGGAATTCGTGAAAGAGATGTTTCATTTAAGAACTCGTATTGACAATCTCTCTTTATTGTGAGTAGTAAAACGTAAAAAATCAATAAATTAAATGTAATAACACGTAAATAATAAAATTATCACGTATTAAAATGACGTTTTGCGTTTATTTTCATTTACAACTTATAGGTTATGTTTTTCCACAAACTGAAAGACCGACCGAGGGTCAAAAGATTTGATATATAAATTTGATTTTTTATAAAAAAAGATTTAAATATAGATATATTATGTTCTAGACGTTCTCGGGCTTCGAGCCAGGTATGAAGATGTTGTGACATCGAAATCATTCAGCATCCTGTACATGGGAGAGATGCACGCTATCGAAACGTCGATGTTACATCTTCTTACCTGGCTCGAAGCCCTAGAACGTCTAGAACATATGTGCCGCCAGGAAAGATTCAGCTCATATTTCATAGATATATTATTTAGTTTGGAAAGTAAAGATTTAAAGACAAAACATCGGACAAAAACATCGAACAAAATCATCGATGTTATAAAAATATCGACCTCAATATATCGATGTGAAAAACATTCAATGTTTTCCAGTAAATATCGATGTCGATGTCACAGCCCTAACACTAACGGATGAAAATAATCCGTCTTATTATATACAAATTTATAAATATTTTATGTTATAGAAAATGGATAAAATATTCAAAACAATGACAAATTCCAACGGAAAAGAGAACTGACCAATGCGTGCATGAAAAATTATGGAGCAATGAGTATGTGCACGGATATGTTATAACATGTGTAAAATATATACGTAACCAAACATTTCCAAATATTCAAAAATATGGAAATAAGCAAATGAATATCATATAATTATGTTATAAGATATGTATCAACTTGTACTTTTATTAAAAATAAAAATGCAATGAAATATGTGTATCAGCAAGAAACAAAATATTAAAAATGATTGTCAAATGGCATGTATTTTAATATAAAAATGAAATACATGTAAAACAGTATATTATGTGATTTGATTTTACATCCTTTATACATCCTTTATGTATAACCCTCTTCGCACGGTCGCAAGTCCGTCGTCATTCAGTTGTTTCAGAGTACACTTAGCGTAAGATATGAAATGTTTAGCTCGCAACTGTCCTCTTTGTGCAAGAATGAGTGCGAACATTACATTTTTGAAAATAATTTATAATGAATAGTTTTAAGTTTTCACTTCTATCGTGTGGTCTTAAGAAAAGACATTTTTTATTATTTTTTTTATACAAGCTGAGGCTTTTACGGCCGAAGTCTTAAGATTAAACATATATCCTGGGTTTACAGGCCGTGGATGTGGAAATTTCCTACGTTTCACCAAGGACTACGTTTGGCATGTTCAAAGGTAATCCGGTAGCTGGTCAGAGTTCCAAAACGCCGAGAATTTTCAAACCCATTAGACCACAGTCTAAAAATCCTGTAAACACGTTTAATATGTAAGGTATTTTTGTTTAATAATTGCATCAATTAGTTTAATTATAGCGCGCCAAAGCTGAAAATGATGGAAGCATTACAGGTTTAGTGCGGTGCCTGTTACATGCAAACGTTTACAAAACCCCACGGCTCTGATTCTCACGTTCACAATAATAATTACAGCTTGAGGTCACGAAAGCCAGGCGTTTTCGCGGATTCGAAAATTGTTTTAGCAGAAACATCGCAAGAGTGTGCAATCCTACGAGTGTAGTATAAGTACAAGAGTAGTTTAGATTCGATACTCTGTACATAAATCATGGCAGAATCTTATTAACACTAGAAGGACCGGCAAGTATGGTCTACCGAGAAGGACCAACCCGTGATTTTGACGAGTGCAGTTTTATTTACCCATTTTTAAAGTAGTAAACAAACTTGAATGCATACCAGTTTATTTAATATTATTTATACAGTTTACCAGTACATAATTTTACTTTTGTCTGAAGAATTACTTGGTAAAATCAACATTTTAAGCCTAAAAATTAATCCTAATATATACGATAACCAAATGTGAAATAGATAACTTCACTTAGCTAACACATGTGTTTTAAAATACAATTTTGAGTACCACAGTATATAGTATAAAACACTTATAAACCTCATTTCGCTCACTCAAAGCCACCTGAAGCATTCTATCACCTAACAGACGTGTATTCAGCTTTGCCTAAACATGGTCCACAAACATTCTTGCTGCATTTGTTACATAAATGCTTATTCCCACTCTTCCCTCTGCATCCGCCAATTTGGCAAGTCTTCCAAGTGTTGCTCTGCTGAGCTACTGTGTTAGGAAGTGTACCCTTGTGGATTTATATGCTGAAGGAAATTCTTCTGCTAAATTGTATGATATGATATATTTATTGTGAATATTCCAAAATTTTACAATTTACAACTTTTGGCTACATTTATTTGTCTTTACCTTGTTGCTACCTTGTCTTACATGGCATCCTGGTCCTCTGCTCTGCCAGGTAGCTCTTAACCTCCATACCTCCTTGTTACTTAATTGGTCCCATTCTTCCCCCTCATCTTCCTTTCTTATATTTTTTAAATTTATTTGTCTTTACCTTGTTGCTACCTTGTCTTATATGACATCCTGGTCTTCTGCTCTACCAGGTAGCTCTTAACCTCCATGTCTCCTTGTTACTTAATTAGTCCCTTTCTTCCCCCTCATCTTCCTTTCTTATATTCTTTACATTTATTTGTCTTTACCTTGTTGCTACCTTGTCTTACATGACACCCTGGTCTTCTGCTCTGTCAGGTAGCTCTTAACCTCCATGCCTCCTTGTTACTTAATTAGTCCCTTTCTTCCCCCTCATCTTCCTTTCTTACATTTTTTACATTTCTGGCCCATTTTTCTTGTACTTTTTGTAAGAACTCACCAATACTTCTTACCATCATTTCCTCCCTGCCCGTTAACATTTTTATAGCTACTATCCTCTTCTCTACTTTTTTCCATATTTCTTCCCAAATCATTTTTCTCCATATTGCACCTCCTCGCATTCTGTTACATAGTGTTCCATGCATTCTTTTCCCCCACACGATTCACAAATTCCATTTTCCCACCTCTTATCCCTCTTAGAAATATTATTCCTGTTCCCATCCAAGCTAGCCCTTCTCTCTCTTGCCTACTACAGTAATCTACACATGCTTCTCGTCCCCAATTTCTTTTCATTTGTTTGTAAAATTGTAATGATTTCATATTTTTTAGACTTTCCTTATTTCCTGTCTTTCTACTTTATGTGCAAAGGTGCTGCACCATATTTTGCTGATTGAGGTATTTTCCTTCTACATTTCCTCACTGTGCCCACAATGATTGTATTTTTAACCTTCAAACTTTCTGCAGGGTATTTGGTTGTGGAAAAACTGTCACATGTAATATTTCTTCCTGCAAAAACAAAGGGCTGTATAAGACGCATTACAACATGCTCTGCAAGAGGAACACCTGTGGGGCGTTGATCGTCTTTGCCAAGGTGAGGAAAACCATTCACTAGATACTTTGAATCTGCATTAAACGGCATATTTCTTCCAGGGCATGGTGTGACTCGTTTTGCAGCTCTATCGGCTACCTCTAACTGATGTAACTTTACTTTTGCTATCTTTTTATAGTCGTTTCTTGCTGATAACTTACTCCCTTCTAGCACTCAGTTACAAAGAGTAGCTGAAACTTTCAACGTTATGCCCCGAGATATAACCAGAGAAAAAATTGTTTGCCTTAAGTATAAACTATCGTCTAATAAAATGGCTTACTGCATATTAAGGTTATATACTGCATATAAAGGTTCTGACGCATATTCGAGATGTTGCAATTTACCAGTTCCCAACAAAAAGACTAATTTTTTTGTAATTTACGTCCTCCAACGTTGTCATTTCGGACAATGAATGGAATGGATGAAATGATGCTCAAATGAGTCCGGAGTCCCTGGACTTAGAGTTACCCCACATTTGTCTTACAAGATAAGGGTAAAACCCGGGAAAACCTTATCCAGGTAATTCACCCTGACCGAGATTCGAACTCGGGACATCTTGAACGTGAGGCAGGCATGCTACCACCACGCTACTGAGGCGGCCGACTTGTAATATTTTTTATCTATTTTTCAGATAAAAAAGTCAAGTTACAAATCCGATCTTCGACCATTTGCAGCAGGAATTCCACTAGGATCAATTCTGGCACCACTATTATTCAATATATTCATGCACGACCTTCCAAATACAAATCCCATATCCACAGCTATGTATACCGATGACACCGTTATTTTATATTCGCATCCAGACTTAAGTACTGCAATCAACAGGCTACAAATATCATTAAATATGTTATCTAAGTCGCAAGTAGTATTAAATACTAATAAAATGGAAACGAAGATATTCTCCTTAAGATCTTATCAAAATCCACCCCCATTGTATCTGCAGGGAAAACAACTAACATGGAAGCCTCCAGAAACATCAGTCAAATATTTAGGCGTAATGCTTGACACTAAATTAACCTGGAATTCTCATATATCTTACATTTCCACAATAGCCATTTCTAGAATTAAAAAGATGTATCCATAGCTACAGAAGAAATGACAGCTTGGTCTGGAGTGCTCAATATTGATCTACAAGTCTCTTATACGCTGCTCCTGTATGGGGTGGACATTCATCGACTTCAGGTTATACAAAACAAATTTCTCCGCAGTATTACAAAGGCTCCATGGTTCATTAGAAATGATCAACTCCATCAGGAACTTGGTATTCTTCCCATACATCTGTACTTCAAATTGATATCAAAGATATTCTTCGTTAGATTATCCGAAGTACCAGGCGCTGTAACCTATGACATTGGACGACAAGCTGCCTCAAGACATCCCGCTCACTGATTCAGAAGATAGCGACTTTTCTCACTAATTCAAAGTATATCCTCTATTTTTCTCATAACACCACTGATCATAATCTAACCTCTCTTTTCAATTGTTATCCATCTTATTTAATGTTATTGTATGTGTTAGTTATCTTGTTATATACTTTGTCTTTTATTATCTTTCATTTAAATGTGTTCTTAATTGATTTCTGTTTGTTTATATTATAAATTTATCACCTATTGTATATATTAGACGACAGTAATTCCTCAATTGCTAATTTTTATGTAGTACGTATGTAATTTATGCACAGAAATACTGCTGATCAGCCATGTAATAAATAAAAAAATAAAAAAGTCAAATGCCTAAACTTGTGAAACACATGGATTTTATATATTTTAAATACTATATGCAGTTAATGTGCAACTCCATCCTAAATAAAACTTTTCCATGATAACAATTCACTAATTGTTATTAAAATTAAATATTAGAAAGGATTCCAAGGCATATGTTTCTAACGATGTTAATCTTCATTTACTGCTGCAGGACTTCAACTTGCCAAGGTATAGTGAGACTAACTCTAAGTACATTTTCAATGAAACAAGGTAAAGCACTAAAGAAAACGCTGATACTGTTACACAGAAATGCATGATGGGTATGGAATAATTAATAATTATGGACAAATAATTAATAGGATATAGAATTAAAAGCGATTAAAACTCCTTCTTTCAAAATAAGACCTGAAGCTTTCCTGCCGACAAATCTGTTCCTGACAATAGTTAACCATATTGTAAGGCGCCATTAAGGTAACTGTCTCATGTGTTTATGAGAACTCCTAGTGGTTTACCGGGAAAAACACGAGTCAGTTGGAGAATTTAATGTCCTACCCGGGTCTTAAAGTACTTAGAGCATAGTAAGTCGCCATTAAGGTAGTTGTCTCATGTGTTTATGAGAACTCCTAGTGGTTTACCGGGAAAAACACGAGTCAGTTGGAGAATTTAATGTCATACCCGGGTCTTAAAGTACTTACAGCATAGTAAGTCGTCATTAAGGTAACTGTCTCATGTGTTTATGAGAACTCCTAGTGGTTTACCGGGAAAAACACGAGTCAGTTGGAGAATTTAATGTCATACCCGGGTCTTAAAGTACTTACAGCATTGTAAGTCGCCATTAAGGTAACTGTCTCATGTGTTTATGAGAACTCCTAGTGGTTTACCGGGAAAAACACGAGTCAGTTGGAGAATTTAATGTCATACCCGGGTCTTAAAGTACTTACAGCATAGTAAGTCGCCATTAAGGTAGTTGTCTCATGTGTTTATGAGAACTCCTAGTGGTTTACCGGGAAAAACACGAGTCAGTTGGAGAATTTAATGTCATACCCGGGTCTTAAAGTACTTACAGCATAGTAAGTCGTCATTAAGGTAGTTGTCTCATGTGTTTATGAGAACTCCTAGTGGTTTACCGGGAAAAACACGAGTCAGTTGGAGAATTTAATGTCATACCTGGGTCTTAAAGTACTTTCAGCATAGTAAGTCGTCATTAAGGTAGTTGTCTCATGTGTTTATGAGAACTCCTAGTGGTTTACCGGGAAAAACACGAGTCAGTTGGAGAATTTAATGTCATACCCGGGTCTTAAAGTACTTACAGCATAGTAAGTCGTCATTAAGGTAGTTGTCTCATGTGTTTATGAGAACTCCTAGTGGTCTACCGGGAAAAACACGAGCCAGTTGGAGAATTTAATGTCATACCCGGGTCTTAAAGTACTTACAGCATAGTAAGTCGTCATTAAGGTAGTTGTCTCATGTGTTTATGAGAACTCCTAGTGGTTTACCGGGAAAAACACGAGTCAGTTGGAGAATTTAATGTCATACCCGGGTCTTAAAGTACTTACAGCTTAGTAAGTCGTCATTAAGGTAGTTGTCTTATGTGTTTATGAGAACTCCTAGTGGTTTACCGGGAAAAACACGAGTGAGTTGTAGCATTTAATGCCATACCCGGACCTTAAAGTACTTACAGCATAGTAAGTCGTCATTAAGGTAGTTGTCTCATGTGTTTATGAGAACTCCTAGTGGTTTACCGGGAAAAACACGAGTCAGTTGGAGAATTTAATGTCATACCCGGGCCTTAAAGTACTTACAGCATAGTAAGTCGTCATTAAGGTAGTTGTCTCATGTGTTTATGAGAACTCCTAGTGGTTTACCGGGAAAAACACGAGTCAGTTGGAGAATTTAATGTCATACCCGGGCCTTAAAGTACTTACAGCATAGTAAGTCGTCATTAAGGTAGTTGTCTTATGTGTTTATGAGAACTCCTAGTGCTTTACCGGGAAAAACACGAGTCAGTTGGAGAATTTAATGCCATACCCGGGTCTTAAAGTACTTACAGCATAGTAAGTCGTCATTAAGGTAGTTGTCTCATGTGTTTATGAGAACTCCTAGTGGTTTACCGGGAAAAACACGAGCCAGTTGGAGAATTTAATGTCATACCCGGGTCTTAAAGTACTTACAGCATAGTAAGTCGTCATTAAGGTAGTTGTCTTATGTGTTTATGAGAACTCCTAGTGGTTTACCGGGAAAAACACGAGTCAGTTGGAGAATTTAATGTCATACCCGGGTCTTAAAGTACTTACAGCATAGTAAGTCGCCATTAAGGTAGTTGTCTCATGTGTTTATGAGAACTCCTAGTGGTTTACCGGGAAAAACACGAGTCAGTTGGAGAATTTAATGTCATACCCGGGTCTTAAAGTACTTACAGCATAGTAAGTCGTCATTAAGGTAGTTGTCTCATGTGTTTATGAGAACTCCTAGTGGTTTACCGGGAAAAACACGAGTCAGTTGGAGAATTTAATGTCATACCCGGGTCTTAAAGTACTTACAGCATAGTAAGTCGTCATTAAGGTAGTTGTCTTATGTGTTTATGAGAACTCCTAGTGGTTTACCGGGAAAAACACGAGTGAGTTGGAGCATTTAATGCCATACCCGGACCTTAAAGTACTTACAGCATAGTAAGTCGTCATTAAGGTAGTTGTCTCATGTGTTTATGAGAACTCCTAGTGGTTTACCGGGAAAAACACGAGTCAGTTGGAGAATTTAATGTCATACCCGGGTCTTAAAGTACTTACAGCATAGTAAGTCGTCATTAAGGTAATTGTCTCCTGTGTTTATGAGAACTCCTAGTGGTTTACCGGGAAAAACACGAGTCAGTTGTAGAATTTAATGTCATGTCGGTACGTTGGCCATAGTAGCTCAATGGTTAGAGCGGCGACCAGAAGATCCGTGGTTAAAATCCCAGCTATGGCATTGATATTTTTAGTCCGATTCTATCTTTCCATACTTAAGCCTACACACAGCTAGTGTGAAAGAACAATTAATTTCCAAGGAGATGAGGTTGTCGGCGCAATAGGTTCCGGAGTTGCTTACAATGGTGAATAGGTGTGTGGGACTTACAACTTGGAAGCTTCGAAGCTCTTAGCTTTTAAGTGAAATCAGAAGTTTTGGGGTTGAACTTTCACTTGTTTTTACTGTACTTTTTATTTCTCTTTTTAAGTGTTTATATTGTGTGTGTTAACTGAGCGATAGACGTATGTTTATTGTGGACCTTTGTTAGCCGCCCCGGCGACACAAAGCCAGCTCCGCCGGCCGGCTATATGCCAAGAAGTATCGCTCACTACCACAAGAACCTACTACCACGGATAAATATTTGAATGACCCTTCTGCGTGTTGTAAACGATCCTTTCTTGCTTAATCTCAATTCCTTGGCGAGTAACACTGTTTACTGTGTTTTTCTGACAGTATTACGATGAGGAGGTGTTCCTAAAATACTTGCAGCATGAGAACAAACGTCCTTGATGTTCGTGTCCTAGATGACTGACTTAACATCAAGATGCGCCCTTTCAGCTATTCCACGCACGTGTCGAAACACTTCCTCGACAACCATTAACTGTACTTGCTACCTATAATTTGGACGCGTTGCCTATTCGTTGTGGAATTCACAGCAAGCAGTAAACGAACCCTGCTTACCAGCCCATGAAGACTGGGAGCGCTAGGCTGCTCATTTTAGTAGCTGCATTGTATATGTCTGGTCTTATATTCATGCAACTCTCTACCCACCATCATACATATGTACACATTTAGTTGTCGCTATTTGCTGGACTGAAAATTCCGTACTCCTTCCATGAGATCACGAGAGACAACTGAATAGCGACAGCACTTTAGAAACACTTCAAAGCACTGAAACATTCAAACCAATAACTGTTTATGCCATAACAAAAGAAGAGAGAAGAAGGATAAAAAGTATTTGAAATAGAAGTAGTTGTATTTTCAGTACGTTTTTGTCGCTATAACAGTATTTTAATTTACAAAATTATATAACAATCTTTTCCGAATAAAAAAGACTATGGAATATTTCTAGACCTATCAGGATATACTTACATTTATTTTCCATGTTAACTATTTTGAACTTGGATATTTTAAACAGGTAAAACAGTTCGTGTATTTTTGACAAAATGAAATATTTTGAAATATTTTCCAAGTAAACAGTAGTTAGGTCCGGTGAATTGTCTTAAAGATGTGATATTGCGCCATTGTATCATATTCAACTTTAATACTAATTCTATATTTATTTGGTGTTCTTATTAAAACAATTTGTCTTGGCTGCTGGGCTCGTTGCCGTCCCGCTGTAGGGGAGCGAGTTCTTTGTCCTGGCCTGTCGGAGGAAGTCTCTATCCAAGTAAACTATAGGAACCCTGCCCTCTGTACTGTCGTGGCTTGTAGGGGAGCGAGTTCGTTGTCCTGGCCTTCCGGAGGAAGTCTCTATCCAAGTAAACTATAGGGACCCTGCCCTCTGTACTATCTTTGCTTGTAGTGGAGTAAGTTCGTTGTCCTGGCCTTTCGGGGGAAGTCTCTATCCAAGAAAACTGTAGGAACCCTGCCCTCTGTACTATCTTGGCTTGTAGTGGAGTAAGTTCGTTGTCCTGGCCTTCCGGAGGAAGTCTCTATCCAAGTAAACTATAGGGACCCTGCCCTCTGTACTATCTTGGCTTGTAGTGGAGTAAGTTCGTTGTCCTGGCCTTTCGGGGGAAGTCTCTATCCAAGAAAACTGTAGGAACCCTGCCCTCTGTACTGTCGTGGCTTGTAGGGGAGCGAGTTCGTTGTCCTGGCCTTCCGGAGGAAGTCTATATCCAAGTAAACTGTAGGAACCCTGCCCTCTGTACTGTCTTGGCTTGTAGGGGAGCGAGTTCATTGTCCTGGCCTGTCGGAGGAAGTCTCTATCCAAGTAAACTGTAGGGACCCTGCCCTCTCTACTGTCGTGGCTTGTAGGAGAGCGAGTTCATTGTGCTGGCCTGTCGGAGGAAGTCTCTATCCAAGTAAACTGTAGGGACCCTGCCCTCTGTACTGTCGTGGCTTGTAGGAGAGCGAGTTCGTTGTCCTGGCCTGTCGGAGGAAGTCTCTATCTAAGTAAACTGTAGGAGCCCTGCCCTCTGTACTGTCGTGGCTTGTAGGAGAGCGAGTTCGTTGTCCTGGCCTGTCGGGGGAAGTCTCTATCCAAGAAAACTGTAGGAACCCTGCCCTCTGTACTATCTTGGCTTGTAGTGGAGTAAGTTCGTTGTCCTGGCCTTCCGGAGGAAGTCTCTATCCAAGTAAACTATAGGGACCCTGCCCTCTGTACTATCTTGGCTTGTAGTGGAGTAAGTTCGTTGTCCTGGCCTTTCGGGGGAAGTCTCTATCCAAGAAAACTGTAGGAACCCTGCCCTCTGTACTGTCGTGGCTTGTAGGGGAGCGAGTTCGTTGTCCTGGCCTTCCGGAGGAAGTCTCTATCCAAGTAAACTGTAGGAACCCTGCACTCTGTACTGTCTTGGCTTGTAGGGGAGCGAGTTCATTGTCCTGGCCTGTCGGAGGAAGTCTCTATCCAAGTAAACTGTAGGGACCCTGACCTCTGTACTGTCGTGGCTTGTAGGAGAACGAGTTCGTTGTCCTGGCCTGTCGGGGGAAGTCTCTATCCAAGTAAACTGTAGGAACCCTGCCCTCTGTACTGTCGTGGCTTGTAGGGGAGCGAGTTCGTTATCCTGGACTGTCGGGGGAAGTCTCTATCCAAGTAAACTGTAGGGACCCTGCCCTCTGTACTGTCGTGGCTTGTAGGAGAGCGAGTTCATTGTCCTGGCCTGTCGGAGGAAGTCTCTATCCAAGTAAACTGTAGGGACCCTGCCCTCTGTACTGTCGTGGCTTGTAGGAGAGCGAGTTCGTTGTCCTGGCCTGTCGGAGGAAGTCTCTATCTAAGTAAACTGTAGGAGCCCTGCCCTCTGTACTGTCGTGGCTTGTAGGAGAGCGAGTTCGTTGTCCTGGCCTGTCGGGGGAAGTCTCTATCCAAGTAAACTGTAGCGACCCTGCCCTCTGTACTGTCGTGGCTTTTAGGGGAGCGAGTTCGTTATCCTGTCCTGTCGGGGGAAGTCTCTATCCAAGTAAACTGTAGGAACCCTGCCCTCTATACTGTCGTGGCTTGTAGGGGAGCGAGTTCGTTATCCTGTCCTGTCGGGGGAAGTCTCTATCCAAGTAAACTGTAGGAACCCTGCCCTCTATACTGTCGTGGCTTGTTGGGGAGCAAGTTCGTTGTCCTGGTCTGTCGGGGGAAGTCTCTATCCAAGTAAACTGTAGGAAACCTGCACTCTGTACTGTCGTGGCTTGTAGGAGAGCGAGTTCGTTGTCCTGGCCTGTCGGGGGAAGTCTCTATCCAAGTAAACTGTAGGAACCCTGCCCTCTGTACTGTCGTGGCTTGTAGGGGAGCGAGTTCGTTATCCTGGACTGTCGGGGGAAGTCTCTATCCAAGTAAACTGTAGGGACCCTGACCTCTGTACTGTCGTGGCTTGTAGGGGAGCGAGTTCATTATCCTGTCCTGTCGGGGGAAGTCTCTATCCAAGTAAACTGTAGGAACCCTGCCCTCTGTACTGTCGTGGCTTGTAGGGGAGTGAGTTCGTTATCCTGTCCTGTCGGGGGAAGTCTCTATCCAAGTAAACTGTAGGAACCCTGCCCTCTGTACTGTCGTGGCTTGTAGGGGAGCGAGTTCATTATCCTGTCCTGTCGGGGGAAGTCTCTATCCAAGTAAACTGTAGGAACCCTGCCCTCTGTACTGTCGTGGCTTGTAGGGGAGCGAGTTCGTTGTCCTGGCCTTCCGGGGAAGTCTCTATCCAAGTAAACTGTAGGGACCCTGCCCTCTGTACTGTCGTGGCTTGTAGGGGAGCGAGTTCGTTGTCCTGGCCTGTCGGGGGAAGTCTCTATCCAAGTAAACTGTAGGGACCCTGCCCTCTGTACTGTCCTGGATCCTTGGGTTGGCCACCCTCTGTCTCCTTCGCCTCATCCTTCCTCCCGGGAGTGCCCCCACTTGGGGGCATAGGAACAATATCCCCAGCATGGTAATGAAATCCCAATCCGAATCCCCCCGGTTCCTTCACCTCGACCGTTTCTCCCGGTTGTTATAAACAAAAGATGTAATTGCAGGTTGAGGTGGTAAGTATTCCCTGCGTTAGCTAAAGAGTGGGATGCCTCAGTTTTCCTCTACAACCCCCATTCGGGAGATTCGAGTTCGATTCCCGTGGCTAACCTACCTGAAGCATGGGCTTTTTCGGGGGTTTTCATTGGTCATCAGTAGGTTAATTACATCTCCCAAATATCCTGTCCCTCCATTTCATGTCAATTCCTCGTAGGGGAAGTGATCTGTCCCCTTCAGCTGCTGTGGTGCGAGCGCTGCGGACTTCTAGCATTCGTGATACCTCTGACGTTACTAGAGGAACCTCGGGCCGAACATTCGAGCCCCTCCCGTAGGGGAGTTGTTCGGATTGGGTTGGACTCGGTGGTAGGGGTTACCGATACCCGTGGGAGGTCGGGTACGTCTCCGGACGGGGTTAAGGGAAGCCATATATTCCTGTGTACTAGCTAGTAGAAGGTGTGCTAGATCACCAGGCGGCCCTACCGAGGTTGTTCGGTAGTCTTTCCCTTTGGGGCTGGTGCGCGTAAGTGGCGTGTCCACTTCCATCCCGTCTTGTGTTTTCGGCCCGATGTTGTGGGGGGGGACTTGATAGTCTCCAGGTCTTGCCGTTTGGAAAACCCCATGGAGGCGCCGGACGCTCTTTTGGGACAGCTCGGTAATTCCGTGGTCATTAGAGGGGCGGGGTCAGTCTTCACTCTGTGTGGATTGTCCTCGAGTTTATATATTTCATCTCCATTATCAGTTCACATCATCTCTCATCGGGTCTCTTTCACGTAGAAGTGTCGGCGGGTGTCTCGGCTCTAAATTGCCGTGACTCTTTGGCACGGCCGCCCAGTCTCCTTTCGCCTCATCTTTCCTCCCGGTGGTGCCCCATCAAGCTTGGACGTCCATACCGAATACCCTCCGTTACCTAGTCTACCTCTACCTCTACTGGTAGAGAAAGTAGAAACCTTACGCTGGCCACCAAGCGAATGCACTCAGTACCACATTAAAATTGCATGACTTGCAACAATAAAGCTTAAGAACCCGGCAGTGCGCTAATACAAACGCATATCAGAGGATCGATCCTAAATGAAGAAGAGGGTGTTGACCGTTCTTCTATTGAACCGGAAACTATGTAAATGTGACAGGAATAAATCAACATGTTTTCGTGAGCAACACTTACCGATTCTAGCACAAACTCTACGATCAGATCATATCGTCTCCTTCACATTGGAAATTCTAATATTTATCATTCAGGAAATGTTTCTCAGACAAGCATTTGCAGCACAATCTTCCTGTACTTACGTAATATCTTAGAAAAAATCTGCGAACTATGTAATGAGGACGAATGAAATCATGCCTTATGCAAAGGAATTGACTGAGCTTAACCTCCATGTCAAGTGGAATGGTTTCGCGCTATTGATATCTAGTTTTATATATTCATTCAATTTAACAACGTTTCGAAAAATATAATTTTAAAACCAACATTGTAGAATCGAGATCCAATGAAATTTTGCTTTTTCATCGTTCAAATTCCACAACGAAATACTCAAAAATGAAAGTGTGTAGGTATGTATCGTACAAATAGTACCTACTTAAAATTTGATTTTATGGCAATCTTGTTTTCTTCGTTTCCCCCACGTAAAACTCTCATTTTCTGATATTCATGGAATGGTTTATCACCATGTTGTACCTGCACACACATCAGTAACTAGACAATACTACAGGGATATCCTGAAAACATTACAAGTCCATATCAGGCGCAAAAGACCACATTTCCGTGAAGCAGGCTGGATGCTACACCACGATAATGCGCGGCCGCATATTGCCGATGTTGTTGCTGAATATCTTGTAAAAATCAACGTGAAGTGCATCCCTTACCCCCCCTATAGTCCGAATTTAGCCCCATGTGACTTTTTTCTTGAAGAAACGCCTTCGTGGGAGACATTATCCATCATCAGAAGCAGTGGTGAAGGCTGCGGAGGCGATTTTGAAGTATCTCTCAAAAATGGCTTCCAGCATGTCTTTGAAGACTGGCAGAAACGCTGGGACAAGTGCATCGCATTCAGGGGAAACCATTTTGAGAAGGACCATCAAAATTATGAGGATGAGTAAAGATACGTTGTTAAAAAATATGTGATCATTCTTTATTGAATAGCCCTTGTACTTTCAGAGCGACTTGCCCCCAATTGGATGGAATTTGGTGGATGTACAAGTCTAGTGTCGTGCCCTGTTATTCTGTTCTATCTTGAAAGCCATGAATCGCCAAGGTAGCCAACAGGATATGCAGTTGATTGGCGCAGATGTGGTAGCTCCTGCAGCCTTTCGGCAGGTGCGATGGATTTATGACGGAGTATTGTCTTTAACTGAAAGCACGTTAATGATGTTAACATCCAAAGTCATATATAAGGAATTATTACAATTATTACAGGATATCTTGACAGTGCCAGCGTTTGTCCTCATATACCCAAGTACTCCATAGAGGCATATTTTAGATTAGATTAGATTTATTGTGCATATTCCGAAATTTTGCTATTTACAACATTAGAGTACATTTATTTGTCTTCACCTTGTTGCTACCCTGGCTTACACGACACCCTGGTCTTCTGCTCTTAACCTCCATACCTCCTTGTGTCTTAATTAGCCGCATTCTTCCGTCTCATCTTCCTTTCTTATATTGTTTACATTTGTGGCCCATTTTTCTTTTACTTTCTGCAAGAACTCACCAGTACTTCTCACCTTTTTTTCCTCCCTGCCCGTTAACATTTTTGTAGCTACTATCCTCTTCTCTACTTTCTCTCATTTTTCATCCCAAACCTTCTTTCTCTACATTGCAACCTCCTCGCATTCTGTTACATAGTGTTATATGCTTTCTTTTCCCCCACACAATTCACAAATTCCCTTTTCCCTACCTCTTATCCCTCTTAGATATATTGTTCCTGTTCTCATCCATGCTAACCCTTCTCTCTCTTGCCTGTTGCAGTAATCTACGTATGCTTCTCGTCCCCAATTGCTTTTTATTTCCTTGTAAAATTGCAATGATTTCATATTTTCTAGACTTCCCAATATTTCCTGTGTTTCTATATCTTCTATTCTACATTTTACCAATTTACCCACATCGCTTGTATTCCTTTCCTCTAAACTCCATATATTTCCAATTCCTATTTTTTCCCATAATTCCTTCTATCTCTGCCTACAAACTGAGTTCGCTAATATTTTTTACTGGAAACTCTACTATCGAACATCTAGAATATCCGCGGAATGCCTGAGATAAGATTACGGAAACAAGGTATAGAAAGAATCCACCCGGAACAGGGAGACGTGACCAACCTAGATTTAAATGGATGGAAAATATTGTAAAAGGAATAAGGCAATTGGATCTGGACGAATTTGATTGGGAGTGTAAAGAAGAGTAGAGGAAGTTGATATAAGCTTAAAATTTGCATACAGGTAGATGTATTTGTATAAAATAAACGATAATGGACAAAAAATAATGAGAATTTAAAACAACATTTTTAAAACGATTTTTTTCTTCATGGATTTCTCAACATGTACTTGTGTTAAATCTCTCCCTATCATAGATTGGGAACTCCTACTTTGCAACACCCAAATGTAACAACAATAATATTATGGTGCGATTTACCTTGAAGTGGCATCAGTACGCAATGACAAATTCCTAAAACACGTCTCGTTGTGACACAGATCTAACAGCAACCTTGAAGACGTCAATGACTAATGATGCTCGTGATGCTAAGATTTCTTCAGAGTAATGGAAATGCATTAGATGCTCCCTGAGCTAATCTCCATACTTAGTGAAACATACCCATGTAAATTCCTAAAACGTGTGCAATCTTCAGGTTTACGTCACAAGTAAAATTGTTTCATGAACCTGGTAGCGTCAGAAAATATTATAATGTTCTACAGCTTCCTTAGCAGGATTTTAAGTAATCATTTATTATTTCAATAAATTGCATTGATATTTACAAATGTTAGGCCACATTAACCCTCGGACACTGCAAAGTTTCCAACACTTGGTCTTTGGCTACTTTAACAAAAGCATAAAATTGTATTTTATGAAGATCGTGTCATGTACTTTTCTAATACTTTGTCCTGGACTGGTTAATGAGCCACTTAAGGATTTTACTATACATAGCTTCATATTAGACGTTACAATTAAATGTCAAAGAAGCATATTTCTGCAAACGTGCATTCCAGTTAATAACAAGCAAAAACAATAGAATGTTTTCTAGAAGCTATGTAAAACAAAAGCCAGTAGCAGAGAAAGTGAGGTTACTTTTGCTTCCTCGTGTGTTTGTTTCTTTGGGCGCACGAAAATGGCAGAACTTAGAAAGAAGGAAGCCAATTAAATAATAAATATACAGAGTTACGAGACAGTGCTATCAGAATCATAAAGTAACAGAAATCGGAAGAATAAACACTGCTTCCTGAATGACATCACCTTGCCACATGGTCACGATTGGTTGTGATTCACTGCTTCTTTCTGCATTTCCTTTTCACAGAATTAGAGCAAGAAAGCAGAGATGCACTATTAACATGTAACCTGATGTCAGTAGGTGGCCCAGGCTATGCTCCATTGTGCTCGGTTAAAAAGATGTTATTGTCTTCACCTGGCTGAACTCTTACATAACCCAACTCTCGACTTCTTCACACCAAAATTTGCACCTTACAACATTTCAACAACTACATCTTTATCCCTATGTTAGTACGTTAGAAACATCATTGGTTCTTGCTGGCGCATTCAATTTCCCAAGAGCTTTTACTTAGTTTTAGTTTTAATTTGATATTGGATTCTGAAGAAATACATTTTCGTCTGTGTCTGTATGTGTATGTGTATGTGTGAGAGAGACAGAGACAGAGAGCAAAAATGAAACACCCAGAAAACTATTAAATTCTATCTTTAAGACAGACACGTTTTAACTATGCCTCCTCACCTCCTCGCCGCCTCCTCCTCGCTTCCTCCTCGCCTCCTCCTCGCCGCCTCCTCCTCGCCGCTCTCTCCTCGCTTCCTCCTCGCCTCCTCGCTTCCTCGCCTCCTTGCTTCCTTGCGTCCTTGCTTCCATGCCTCCTTGCCTCCTTGCGTTCTTGCTTCCTTGCCTCCTTGCCTCCTTGCTTCCTTTCCTCATTTCCTTCTTGCCTCCTCGCCTCCTTGCTTCCTTACTTCCTTGCCTTTTTGCTTCCTTACTTCCTTGCTTCCTTACTTCCTTGCCTCCTTGCTTCCTTGCTTCCTTGCCTCCTTGCCTCCTTGCTTCCTTGCTTCCCTACCTCTTTGCTTCCTTACTTCCTTGCCTACTTGCCTCCTTGCTTCCTTGCTTCCTTGCTTCCTTGCTTCCTTGCCTCCTTGCTTCCTTGCTTCCTTGCTTCCTTGCCTCTTTGCTTCCTTGCTTCCTTGCCTCCTTGCTTCCTTGCTTCCTTGCCTCCTTGCTTCCTTGCTTCCTTGCCTCTTTGCTTCCTTGCTTCCTTGCCTCTTTGCTTCCTTGCTTCCTTACTTCCTTGCCTACTTGCTTCCTTGCTTCCTTGCCTCCTTGCTTCCTTGCTTCCTTGCTTCCTTGCTTCCTTGCCTCCTTGCTTCCTTGCTTCCTTGCCTCCTTGCCTCCTTCCTTCCTCACCTCCTTGCTTCCTTGCCTCCTTGCTTCCTTGCCTCATTGCTTCCTTGCTTCCTTGCCTCCTTGCTTCCTTGCTTCCTTGCCTCCTTGCCTCCTTGCTTCCTTGCCTCCTTGCTTCCTAGCCTCCTTGCTTCCTTGCCTCCTTGCTTCCTTCCCTCCTTGCCTCCTTGCTTCCTTGCCTCCTTGCGTCCTTGCTTCCTTGTCTCCTTGCCTCCTTGCTTCCTTGCCTCCTTGCTTCCTTGCCTCCTTGCCTCCTTGCCTCCTTGCCTCATTGACTCATTGCCTCATTACCTCCTTGCTTCCTTGCCTCCTTGCTTCCTGGCCTTTTTCCTTCCTTACTTCCTTGCCTCCTTGCCTCCTTGCTTCCTTGCCTCCTTGCTTCCTTGCCTCCTTGCTTCCTTGCTTCCTTGCCTCTTTGCTTCCTTGCTTCCTTGCCTCTTTGCTTCCTTGCTTCCTTGTCTCCTTGATTCCTTGCCTCCTTGCTTCCTTGCCTCCTTGCTTCCTTGCCTCCTTGCTTCCTCGCCTCCTTGAATCCTTGCTTCCTTACTTCCTTGCCACCTTGCTTCCTTGCTTCCTTGCTTACTTTCCTCCTTGCTTCCTTGCTTCCTTGCTTCTTTGCCTCCTTGCTGCCTTGCCTCCTTGCTTCCTTGCCTCCTTGCTTCCTCGCCTCCTTGAATCCTTGCTTCCTTACTTCCTTGCCACCTTGCTTCCTTGCTTCCTTGCTTACTTTCCTCCTTGCTTCCTTGCTTCCTTGCTTCTTTGCCTCCTTGCTGCCTTGCCTCCTTGCCTCCTTGCCTCCTTAGTTCCTTGTTTCCTTGCTCCCTCCTTCCCTTACTTCCTTTATTTATTTACTTATTTTGAAAATTTTTATTCATTAATTCCTTATGGTATAACAGTATGGGGAAATAGTAGTAGCATTATCAAAGTATTTAGAATAAAAAAAGGGGTAATTAGAATTATGATGAATTTAAAGAGAACAGATAGTTGTAAGCAATGGTTCAAAAAATTAGGCATATTGTCATTACCAAGCATTTACCTTTTAGAAATAATAGTACAGGTTAAAACGAACTTAGATAAATTTCAAAAAAGCAACGATATTCACGACCATAACACGAGAAATAGTTCAAACTTACATGTCACCTATCATAAAAAGAAAATGTATGAGCACAGTTTTAAATTCAACGGAATTCATATCTATAATAAACTGCCAACTGAAATAAAAAAACATTGAGTCCTTCACAAAGTTTAAAAACACATCAAAGAAGTATTTGTTACAAAAGTGTTACTACTCAGTAGAAGAGTATTTAAATGACAAAAGGTAGGAATAAAAGGAATGTAAATTTTAATTATTTATTTGGTTATTATGCTTAACAACTTATTGTAATTCTTGTTTTTTGTTACTATTTTTTGTACAGTTAGTAATTTGACAATTCCTCATCATGAATGTATAATTTACCGATGCAATAAATGAATATGAATATTTACTTTTATCTATTTATTTATCTTTTTATTTATTTATTTATTTTAGTGGTTTTTAATACCCGCTCTTGCTACATACAGCATCATAGGCTAAAGGTACTTAAACGAAAATTTAAAAAGGAGATCCAGGAAGAATGCCTTTCTGTTGTGAGTTTAGGTCACTTCATAGGCATTTGCAGTTACGATGGACTAAAGAAAACCTTAGTTACGGGTGTCGTATTTAATATTCTGAATTTTAATTTAAATGTCATCAATTCAATATATTTGCATTGGTGATAGTAATTAATCATGGAGCAGTATTTCGAATATTGCGTCTACTTAAACCTCCAGGAGGAAACGAGATGACACAGTAAAAACGACAGCCAAATCTGAAGGTGGCAGGCTCGGCGTAGCGGGGTCCCTCAGCCCCTTTCTACTGTACAAGAGTTCAGGAGAAGGTTCCTTGCCAGAGAAGAAACAGTACTCTCCTCAAAGCACTCGTAGTGTTCGTTCACTGATATTTTAGCTTGTGTGTTCGGATGGCTTGTTACTGGCGTAAGGGGTACACACACAATGCTGAACCCATGCCGCGCGTGCTGCTTACAGCGGAAAACAGTCAAGCCTTCGTTCGGGTTTAAATGATGGCAATCCTAAAATGCTCGACATTGAACTCACAGATACAGTTGAGTGAAGAGGATCTACACTAATTAGTCCTGGACCCATAGGACTAAGGACCCTGGCCTCCTTCACCAGGGAGTTACCGAGCTGTCTCAAAAGGGTGCCCGGCGCCTCCGTGGAGCTTTCCATAGGGCAGGATCTGGGTTACTAACAAGGCCCCCCCATCTGGTCCTGAGGACTCAAGACGGGATGGAAGTGGATACGCCACTTACGCGCCAACACCAAAATGGGAAGGCTACCGATATCACCTCGGTAGGGC
Source organism: Mantis religiosa (assembly GCA_030765055.1). Taxonomy (NCBI): domain Eukaryota; kingdom Metazoa; phylum Arthropoda; class Insecta; order Mantodea; family Mantidae; genus Mantis; species Mantis religiosa. Next base: position 10,397,913 of record CM060956.1, read on the forward strand.
CGCCTGGTGATCTAACACACCTTCTACTAGCTCTGCAAAATAGTACACGGAATATTAATGGCTTCCTTCAACCCCGTCCGGAGACGTACCCGATCTCCCACGGGTATCGGGAACCACTGCCCCCTCGGGACCAACCCAATCCGAACAACTCCTAATCAGGGAGGGGCTCGAATGTTCGGCCCGAGGTTCCTCTAGTAACGTCAGAGGTACCACGAGTGCTAGGGGTCCATATCGCGCGCAACACGGCAGCTGATGGGGACGGATCCTCACCCCTATGCTTCTTCACTCTGCCGCGCGCCTTTACTCCTCACTTGCTTCCTATCTCAGCCCCTATTTGCTTAGAAAGGCACTCCATCCCACTACCTGAAACATTGGTAAACCAACACTACACTGCTACGTCACGTGATGCGTGACTTTGCAGCTCAAATATGGAAACGGAAATGAAATGAGGTTGAGGAAAATTCAGTCTATCTCCAAACTATTCTTGAAACCACTTCTCGTCTAATTAAATCATATTAATGATTATAATTTGTAGAATATTTCATTATATATGTCTTTATAATTACAATAGGAAAGGGGGCATACAGTAATCTGAAGCGAAAGTCTTTTAACAGTCGGTTGCTATGTGTTGGCTTTGACATTCCATTCTGTTGACAAGTCCAGGAAATTTAAGAAATGAAAAAAAAAAAGAAAAAAAGAAGGAATAACGGCTTCCCTTTTGATGCAATAATAGGAGAATTATTAACCTAACATGCTGTTTTCCTCTCAAATAAGATATTTCTTAATTCTTTGGCGAACAGAAAGCTTAACTGCTTAGCTGCTATTTTTTGTTATGTTTATCTTAATGTTGAATGAACGGGGAACTCCCTCTTTATTATTCTATGTCTTATAAAAACATGTACGTCTTTGAATCAATGTCCCTAAATTCAAATTTAAAGAAATACACTATCTTATTCAAAGTGGCAGTTAATAATATATTTAACTAATCTCAGGTACTGGAGAATTAGTTCCAGAGCCGTTGGACGCTGCACGTGGCGCCATGGAGATAACGGCAGAGCTCGTGACTATCTCGTGAGAGATCCTGGTTCAAATTCACGCCCGCCAACCTCTCTCGCTTCTTCTCTTACATCATCTTCGTCATCCTTCAATTATCGCCTTGCCAAGTGAACGCCAAGGCTAGAGGTTGGTCGATTTTAGGAGATTAATCATCTTTATCTCCTGATACTCTTAATGATGGAGCGGCTTGGTGTACCACCGTAATAATGACCTAATATTTTAGCGATCCATGTCGAATACCATATTTTGATAGCCATCGTCGTCGTCGTCATCATCATCATCATCATCATCATCATCATCATCATCATCATCATCATCATCATCATCATCATCTTCGTCGTCATCATCATGCTGGGTGGTTCAGTTGGTTAAGTGTTAGCCTACTGATCCCAAGATCCCGGGTTCAAAACCAGCCCAGAGCAATGGTTTTAAGTATTTTTAAAAGCGATAGACCCATTTAGGAATTTTACTAACTATGCTTTGTGCCGACCACAAGAAGGCAAGCGGGGCCTAAAGAGGGAAAGGAGCTTGAACTGTTTATCTGCTCTGTCAGTGGATCTGTTTACTATGAAATGAGTACATGAGAGTACATATGAGTCACCCATACTGACAGATCTAATGCTTGTTTCAGTAACTGCAGTGATAGGTATTATGTACTGTCTACCCACCACAAGAAGGCAAACGGGGCCTGAAGAGAGAGAGGAGCTTGAACTATTTATCTGCTCTGTTAGTGGATCTGTTTACAACGAAATGAGTGTATGAGAGTGCATGTATGAGTTTTGGCTGTATTTTTGTTTCGGGCGTATAATGGTGTATCCAAGTTTCATCTACAGTAATTAATCGGCGTCAAAACTCGGATTTATTACGCCTAAACTGTGCCAACAGAGCATTGGACATGTTTATTCGAACACGTTTTTGGTCTAACGTGAGCGAAAGCGGCCCCCAACACGCGGAGCGCTTTCTCATGTCTAAATGTTGATTTAATATGTGACAAACACGTTCTTTTGACATGTTCATAGCCTCTGTTATCTCTCTCACTTTAATTCGGCGGTCGTCTAGCACCATTTGGTGAACTTTGGCGATGTTTTCGTCGGTAGTTGAAGTCTTCGGACGTCCCGAAAGTTCATCACCTCCCAAGCTCTTTCGGCCACTTTTAATTTCAGCTGCCCAAATTGTCACTTTGGTAAATGATGGTGCAGAGTCCCCATACACAGAATGCAACTCATCATTGATTTGCGTAGGCGTATTGTCTTTCAAAAACAAATATTTAATGACAGCTCGATACTCGATTTTGTCCATTTTCATAAAAACACTCACATCAACTCACTCAAACGACTGTTACATAACAACTGAGGTTCCAAAATGGTTGAAACTTTGGTGAGTAACTGTCAATAGATGAACAACGAATTTCACTAGGTTTTGTTTACCAGTGCTGCCATCTCCATGTTGAGGTCGGAAACTGCTCAGACCACTCTCGTATATACAGTAGAGTTTTGTGCCCATTAATTTGGCTGAAATAAATTTTCAAAAAGGAAAGGAAGGCCTTCTGCAGTCATTATACAAAGATTTTTATTTATTTTATGGCCAATTAAGGAGCTTTCCGGCCCTGAAGAATGTCATTAAGATGTCCTAAGTTACGTCCTCCAATGTCAAGTCATATCGGACGATGAATGAAATGGGTGAACTGATGCTCAAATGAGCCTAGGGTCCATAGAGCTTAGGGTTACCGGACATTCGTCTTTCAGGAGAAAGGAAAGCCCTGGAAAATACTCTATCGAGGTAACTCACCCTGACCGAGATTTGAACTCGGGACCTCTTGAACGTCAAGCCGGGCTGGTATTCCCCTTTCTAATTTGGACCAAGTGTCTCATAACAACAGATTAGAAATTAATGTGTGTAAGTGGATAACTTTTAGGGTATCTGTTTGATATTGTCAAATTAATTTTATATAAAATAAGAACTATATAAAAGTTTTTCATCTAAAGCGCAGTGTGTAGTTAAGGTATTATCTTGAGAATCTTTGTCAGATTTTGTCCTTTTACTTTAGGGTTATAGTTCTCTCTCCCTCTCCCTCAAAGTTCTTCTAAAATGTCCCTTTTTTAATTCAGAAGGCCCTAAAAGAAGCATTTTGGGTAAAATGCCTCTATGGATTTATTATTGGATGGTATGCACTCATTCCCCGGTTGCTAAAAGTATGGTAGAGAAATTAATAATACAGTGCGATCCATATAAAGCTGAACCATTTCAATAGGTCACAATTTCCCTTTGAAAGCTCGTAGAATGTATACATTTGTTTTAATGATATCAGTGGCTCTGGGAGAATTGACAACACTGACAATTGTCGACAATTGACAGTCATAACAGCAACATGCAGTACTCACAACGAGAGCGTGTTTACATTTTGAAAACATATCAGAAGACAAATTCCTTGGTAACAACACAACGGGAATTTCGAAGAGAATTTAATGAACACGATGTTACGGCAAAAGCAACAACGCTTGAGATAACTGGTATACTCATTAGTGAGAGTGGAAAACATAGACCGTCATCTGTTACAGATGTTCGCAGAAGACTATTGAATTCTCCAAAAAAATCTTTGCGTCTACTGAGTCAGGAATCAGGGTAATCATATGGAACATGTCAAAGAGCTGCGACTTTACAGAGTACATATGGTGTAACAACTGAAAGAAGCAGTCAGTTACTGTCGATGGTTTCAGGGTACTCTTATTCCACGTCCAGACATAACGTGGTTTACAGATGAGGCATGGTTTCATCTGTCAGGCTACATAAACACACAAAACACCAGATATTGGGCTGCTGTAAACCCCTAAGTGATCCACGAAACCGCACTGCATGATGGTGCGCGGTGTCAGCTTCCAGGATCGTTGGTCCTATTTTCTTTGATACGACTGTAGACACTGAAGTTTATATGGGTATCTTCAAGACATTTGTGGAACAGCTGGATGATATCAAATTGAGAGAAGGTTATTTCCAGCAAGATGGAGCCACTTGCCATACATCTTATGACATCATGGAACTTGTAACCAGTTTCTTTGATACGACTGTAGACACTGAAGTTTATATGAGTATCTTCAAGATACTTGTAGAGCAGCTGGAAGATATCGAATTGAGAGAAGGTTATTTCCAGCAAGATGGAGCAACGTGCCATACATCTAATGACACCATGGAACTTATAACCAGTTTCTTTGATACGACTGTAGACACTGAAGTTTATATGGATATCTTCAATACATTTGTGGAGAAGCTGGATGATATCGAATTGAGAGAAGGTTATTTCCAGCAGGATGGAGCAACGTGCCATACATCTAATGACACCATGGAACTTATAACCAGTTTCTTTGATACGACTGTAGACACTGAAGTTTATATGGATATCTTTAAGACATTTGTGGAGCAGCTGGATGATATCAAATTAAGAGAAGGTTATTTCCAGCAAGATGGAGCAACGTGCCATACATCTAATGATACCATGGCATTTGTAATCAGTTTCTTTGATACGACTGTAGACACTGAAGTTTATATGGGTATCTTCAAGACATTTGTGAAGCAGCTGGATGATATCAAATTAAGAGAAGGTTATTTCCAGCAAGATGGAGCAACGTGCCATACATCTAATGACACCATGGAACTTGTAACCAGTTTCTTTGATACGACTGTAGACACTGAAGTTTATATGGGTATCTTCAAGACAATTGTGAAGCAGCTGGATGATATCAAATTAAGAGAAGGTTATTTCCAGCAAGATGGAGCAACGTGCCATACAATTAATGAACCCATGGAATTTGTAACCAGTTTCTTTGATAATCGAATAATCTCAAATTGTCTGTGGCCCACAAATCCCCTGACCTAACCTCACCGGATTGTTTCTTGTGGGGTTATCTAAAAAATAGAGTGTACAAGAATAGATCACGGAGAATTTATGTGCTCAAGGAATCCATTCGAACCGAAATAAGTAACATTGGCGAGGATACTCTCCGTAAAACTTGAGAGAATTTGGTGAGACGAGTACAAACATGTATAGATGCTTTTTATTTTGTAATTTACGTCCTCCAACGTTACGTCATATCGCATGATGAATGGAATGGGTGAAATGATGCTGAAATGAGCCCGGGGTCCATGGAGCTTTTACGATAAGGGAAAACCCCGGAAGAAACGTTATCTAGGTAACTCGCCCTGACCGAGATTCGAACTCGGGACCTCTTGGACGTGAAGCAGACATGCTACCACCATGCTACCGAGGCGGGCATAGATACTGGTGGAGGACACTTCCAACATTTTCTCTGAGATGTAAATAGTGTAATGTAATCTCCCAATTGTTTATTATATTCTCTCAAAGTTGCACGTGTTCCCTATTATTGGTTCAAAAGTAATGGCCTATTGAAATGGTTCAGGTGTATTTGGATCGCACTGTACAATCTTTTGCTTCTAGTTAGACCAATATTGGTAATGATTATTCAGAGTGTAAACTAGAAGAACAGTTCTAAATGAGACAGTAAGTTAATATTGCCTGTGGAGGCCACAAGTGGCAGAACTGTAAGCCTCGGTTTATGTATTTCGCCTGTAGAAGTGTTACAGCTAGGTAATTTGTTATATAAGATAATAGCCTAATTTGATGCAGTTAACCGAGGTTAAGGATGTCAAGGTCACTGTGTGGATCTTGTGACCTTTATCAGAGCGGCATCCTGAACGAGCATGTTGTGTAGTAGCCCAGCTACCACTACACACAGTCAGGGCTCACATGTAAAGGTAAACGAAGTATGTAAACCTGAAGTGGCTATAAAAACATAACATTTAACTTCGAAGTGTTGAATTACACTTAATGGTAGCCATAAACAGACTACTGTTAACAGCCTGAGAAGGTATCCTAGCTATAAAATGAAACTTCTGGTGAATCTGTGACTGACAAGGGACCTGTACGCGCTTGAGAGTTTAATTGGCAAACATCGGGCGCGGAATATAGCTGGAAGAACCAGAAAATGAGCCCAGAATATGTAGCAATATACGAGGGCTATCCAGAAAGTAGATTACGTTTTGGAATAAAAAGTAAACAAAGTATAGGAAACAAATTTTATTATATACAGATGAAAGCCACACTCAAATACTACTTTTCGACATAGTCACCATTCAAATTAAGGCATTTATCGTAGCGATGTACGAGCTTGGAAATTCCTTCGTCGAAAAATTCGGCCGCCTGCGCCTTCAACCACTTCGTTACCTCTTCTTGCAGCTGTGCGTCGTCATCAAAACGCTGCATAGCCAGCCACTTCTTCATTGCTGGGAATAGGTGGAAGTCGCTCGGTGCCAGGTCGGGACTGTACGGCGGATGAGGAAACAACTCCCACTTAAAAGATTCAAGAACTTCACGAGTGACATTTGCCGTGTGGGGCCGGGCGTTGTCGTGAATCAACAAGATCTTAGAGCTCAACATTCCTCTGCGCTTGTTTTGAATGGCTCTTCTGAGTTTTTGGAGAGTTTGGCAATACCTTTGAGAGTTTATTGTAGTGCCTCTTTCCAGGAAGTCCACCAAAATCACACCTTTTCTGTCCCAAAAAACAGTCGCCATCATCTTTCTTGCGGACATTGTTTGCATGCATTTCTTGGGTTTTTGGGGAGAACTTGTGTGCCCCCACTGCATTGATTGCAATTTCGTTTCACAGTTCACGTGTTTCACCCATGTTTCGTCACCAGTAACGATGCGATCGAGTAAAGAGTCACCATCCTTATGGTAAACGTCCAAAAAGTTCAACGCTGCAGCCATTCGCTGATTTTTGTGGTCCTCTGTCAAGATTTTTGGAATCCATCTTGCACAAAACTTGTGGTAACCAAGCTTTTCGCTGATGATTTCGTGCAACAAACTTCGCGAAATTTGTGGAAAACTCAAAGAAAGTTCCGTTATTGTGAACCTTCGATTTTCACGGACTTTAGCATCGACTTTTTCGACAAGTTCGGCAGTCACTATGCTGGGTCTCCCACTTCGATCTTCGTTGTGAACATTGGTTCGGCCATTTTTAAATCTGATGACCCACTGACGCACTCCACCTTCAGTGATAATGTTGTCCCCATACACTTCACAAAGCTGCCGATAGATTTCTATCGGTTTACAGTTTTTTGCAGTCAGAAACCTTATTACTGCACGCACCTCGCAGCTCGCGGGATTTTCAATTAACGCAGACATTTCAAATCTGACCCCAAGATGGCCGCGCTAGCCCCGCCCCTAGCGGAAACAGACGAAAACGTAATCTACTTTCTGGATAGCCCTCGTATAAACGTAATAACACACCATTGTATAGGAGGGATTGCTTACCTCTAACTATAGCTTGTCACAACCTTAAAATACAGTATAGAAGTAAATGGACTATATCTCTCTCTGTTTAGCACACGAAAATTCTCATTACCTTCGTCGTTTTCTACCCTCGTGGCGTAGCCACTTGCTAGTAACATGGTATAAATAACACTGGGTAACAATAAAAATGTTTCGGACTTAAAAATAGTGAATTTACATGTATTTCCATCTGCTGAATTTAAAAATCACCATAAAAATGATAGATTACCTCTGGTTTTGAAGATAAAGTGATATTTCATTTTTAGAGTGAATATTTTAAATTTGGGGGAATTTTTTGGGAGTTGGCACACCTGTCAAATAAAAAAACACAATCAGAGAGAAATTTTGGAAATTAAGAGATACAAAAGTTAAGGAAGGCATTTTTGTCGGACCACAAATAAGAGAACTTGTAAAGGAACCTGCATGAGGGGAAAGAAAAGGAAGCTTGGGAAACCTTCAAGGATGTTGTTCATGGATTTTTAGGCAACAAAGGGATGACAACTACAAGCATTTGGTGACAGTGCCGTAACCTTGGATGTAACATGTCCCTTACCACTCCCTCCTAGTTGTGGAGCTGTTAGTGATGATTCCATCAGGACATTTCTGTTATGGAACAAAGATATCAGGGTCGTTGGAATGAAGTAATGCTTGGTCTTTGTATAGGGATTCTGCGGAACTGCATCACAAGAGGCAAGCTAAAAGACGACGAAGTCATGATTCTCTTCAGACACGACTATCTGCGAAGTATTTTTCCAGCAATTTAGAACTTTTAGCATGTAATTACCAGTTAAAAAAATGAAATGCACTTTCATTGTTGTTATCATGTATGTAATTAAAATGTATCTTTTCTCCCAATCCGTTAATATGTAATACGTCCACCTTGTGTATATCATAGAAACTAGAGCTAATACACAGTTTTCATTGTCATATTTGTTTTTCTCAACCCAAAATTAGTACGAATTGCCTCATGAACTGCTATAAACATTCAAAAATTATTTTGTTATTGCCCAGTGTAAATAATTGTAATAATTTTCAGCTTTGAACACACAGTCTTAAGAAAAATATTTTCTCTGTCAGGTTATGTTATTTCTACAGTCGTTTTGAGCGTCTATGGGCCCAATTGTTTCAAAAATTCCTGTTTTTCGGTAAAACTCCGATATTTGCTATTTGTATGTTCATCATACAAATAATATAAGCTATAAAGCTATAAAGCTTGCCGCTGTAATGCTACAACAATCTTTTCTTAGAGAAGACTACAGTGCTCCTACCTTCGCTTGTTTTACTCTAATCCACTTTTATCTTAACTTATATAAGAATTATCCTATACATCTATTTTTCTTTTCACTCATCCCTGTTAGCATACGTAACGCCACTACGTCTTTGCTTACGCTGTGTCATTTCTTATCTGATATTTTTCTCCTGTAATTTGTTAACTCCTTACGTTCTATCAGGTAATGAACAGTGCTCTCCCCATCTCCACAAAATTCACATATCTTCCTCTAATCTCACGACTCGGAAACTACACTACAGAAATAAACACACACGCGCGACCATTATCACTGTTCGAAAGAAGACTCACACATGACGACGAAGACGACGTTCAGAACTTCCTGAACAACCTATTAAGGGACAACTGACACAGACAGGCTGACACTCCTACTTTCCCTTCATTAATCTTTGCCTTACTGACACTTTTCAGAACACTGCCCGCACAGAGCCCTCCAAGTCCTACAGGCGCAGAGACAGCGGGCGACTGCAGATGGAGTAGGACACACCGACGACAACGCATGGACTAAGGAAATAACGAATGGCCACGCCGGAACTAAGGACGACCGAACACATAGTTCGAATTGCATGCCACGTACAAACCATTGACAAACCCAGAAAACTGGGGCCATAAGTAGAACTAACAACCACACCAATCCCTGACTATCAGGTCACCAAGGCCTGAGCTTTATTATTATAATACACACAGGCTTACGAAGAACACATATATAATAGATAAGCTACACGTAACACTGACCAACAGGCCTACCCGGCCTCAGCCACATGTATATAATTAAACTAAAGCATAAATTACACTTGGTGGTGCCCAGGTTTCATGGTCATCACCAAGAAGCATCATAGACGCGGTCGCATGCATCGCATGCCAGCTTAATAGATACCACATACTAACCGGGGTGCTATGCGGGACCCGACTAAGCATGTTAATAAATGCACGCAAAATAATACAAGATTCACGTAACTAACACGTGGAGGGGTTTTTTAGTGAGTATACCTGGCCCCCTCAGGGCTTAGGGACCCTCACACTGTCGGCCATCGCACGTGGGCCGTCGCCTATAACTGGGTTTTTCCTCTCCACGGTAAAAAAAAAAAAAAAAAAAAAAAAAAAAAAAAAAAAAAAAAAAAAAAAAAACATATCTCTACCTAATTACTTCTCAACCCTTTTAGATATATTATTGCTACTCTCATCCATGCTATGTCTTCTCTTACAGTTTTGCCACATTGATCTATATATTTTTCCCTAACCCATTCTGTCTTTAATTGATTATAAAATTTCAAAGTTTTCTTTTCTTCTATACTTTCCCATATCTCCTGCCTATCTATATCTTGTACTCTAGTTCTCACTTCCATCCAAAAGCCGCTATAATTTGACTCTACTCTCCATAAATCTCCCATAACTGTCTTCGATATCATTCTTTCCAATTTCGACCATCAACTGTTTGTGTTCTTAATGCTTTTCTGTTGTTTCATGCACAAATTCAATAATTCCCCTTTCTGCCCTTTAATACACTTATACCAGAATTTTAATATTCTCTGTATTATTCTTCCCCTCCTTTTTGTATTACCTAGCTCTAGTGATGCCACTTCTCTTGGTGCCCTAGTAGTTCTTACAAAACAATCCATACATCTGGTCTAATTGTGTTCCTATCTCTGATGTGCCCCATACATTGTTCTGGCTTCATACATCCTTTCTAACATCTGACACCTCTAGTTTATATTTACATATTCTTACCCATGACATTGCCGCCCTGCCATTAGCTATCACTTTTCTGACTTGTACAGCCCATCCTCCACTGCTACACATCCTTACACCTAAATAGTCATACTGCTTTACCACTTCTACTTTTTGATCTCCTATGTACCATTCCTCCCCTTTACTCAGTATCGATCCTCTTTTAAATACCTTCCTGTAGGGATAACCGGCGAGCCGAGGTGATACCCGGCTGAGAATTGGGCACACACGAGCGACTCATGGTCATCTGTTAAGAGGGGAACCGGCCCCAGTGTGTGCTCCGTGTGCCGTACGCCTCACTGTGCGGCATATATTACTCGATTACCCGCAGTACGCCCGCGTTCGCCAGTCTTAGGGCTTGGGAGCTAACTTGCTCAGTATTTTAGGAGACGACCCAGTGGCCGTGGTTAAGGCACTGCGGTTTCTTTCTGAAATAGGTTTTAATAAACAAGTCTGACTTGTGTTTTATATTTATTGCTTTTAGAGATTTTAAATTATTAGTCTTTAGATCGTTTTTTAATGTCCTTTTAACATTTGAGTGTTTTTATTGTATTTTACCTTTTTAACTAAATTTTTATAGCTTTTAGGTTTTAGTGTTGACTTCGGGCCTAAATGACCTTGTTGTCGACGGGCCCTAAAACACCACACACTCACTCTTTTAAATACCATTATTTTTTATTTTTTGCTGTTTATTCTTAATCCCGTCCCTTGTAAGTAATTAAAAGATATTCGTACATTTGAAATTGTCATACAAATATCCAAAACGTGTAGCTTTTTTCCGTTAACATTCTCCAACGGTACGCAATATGGGACTATGAATGGAATGGGTTAAATGATCTTCAAATGAGCCCAGGGTCCATGGAGCTTAGAGTTACCCGACATTAGTCTTTCAGGATAAGGGAACAATCACAGAAAAAAGCCTTATCCAGGTAACTCACCGTGACCGAGATTCGAACTCGGGATGTCTTGAACGTGAGGTAGACATGCTACCATCTACAATACCGAGGCGGGCGTCACTCCTTAGAACTAGCTGATCTTAAACCAAAAATTTTGCTATACATTCAACTTTTCGAATCAGAAGTTATGCTATTCTGAGGCAGATGTACACAAAAACAGCTTTTTGGTTGGAATCAGTACTTCCTCTACCTCGTGAAAATTTCGAGTATGTAAATTAACAAAGAAAGATTTTTCATATGTGAAAAACTGAAGATAATTACAGACTATCATGTATTTAGCGTTTGATAATTTATTGTACTTACCTTATACGTTTTTCTGTAAATTTTATAAACTTTTAGTGGTTGCTATGTGGTCTTTGTAGAGCAATTTTTATGTTATACATCATGTGTGTGTGCGTGGAGAGAATCGTAGACTAGAACGTCAGTACCAAAATACTGTGTTACATGTGTCACCGAGTGGGATGACTCAGGCGGTTGAGTCTGTGCCCGCATTCGGAAGGTGAGGGTTCGACTCCGGTGGCCGACCTAACTGACCTGGGGGATTTTTCGGGGTTTTTCCCTGGTTTCTAGGAGAATGCTGGGTAGGTTAATTACATTCCTCGAATTTCCTGTCCCTCAATTTCAACTCCATTATCATGTCACATCATATCTCATCTGGTGGTCTCTTTCAGGGTAGAAGTGTCGGCGGGAGTCTCGGCGGTGCATGGTAGGATGATATGTTCTGAGGAAAACTACTTCCTCCTCCAGTAGATCGGTTGGCGGTCTCTACTCCTCTGCTGGGACCATTTCGGGACCGCCAACCATGGACCATTGGTGCTCGGATCGCCAACCATGGACCTTTGGGGCTCGGATCGCCAGCCAGGGACCTTTGGGGCTCGGCTACTGGGCTCATTACCATCCCGCAGTGGGAGAGCGTGTTCGTTGTCCTGGCCTGTCGGGGGAAGTCTCTAAGTAAACTGTAGTAAAGTCTGTTTTTTCAACGTGTGTGCAGTTCCCACTCAAAGGGACCTCAAAGGACCTGACCTTTCCGCCCACTAATGACCGTCATAAATCTATCTCCACACTTCAGAAATGGAACACTGATGTTAGGGACCAATAGCAACCCCGATTTTCTGAAAATGACAGTCGCATGCCTACTCCGCGTGGAGTCTCAGTTGCCAAGGTTCCAACTTCCAGTTGTTCTGTTTCATTAGGTGCAAGACGGTGATGTTAAAATGTTGCAACCTTGTAGAGAGGACCGTCAGGAGGAGGCCGTCAGGGTCGGCAGCCCTCTGTCTGCTTCGCCTCATCCTTCCTCCCGGGAGTGCCCCCACTCAAAACTAGACCCACTCCTTGATGATAATAATAATAATAATAATAATAATAATAATAATAATAATAATAATAATAATAATAATAATAATAATAATAATAATAATAATAATAATAATAATAATAATAATAATAATAATAATAATAATAATAATAATAATAATAATAATAATAATAATAATAATAATAATAATAATAATAATAATAATAATAATAATAATAATAATAATAATAATAATAATAATAATAATAATAATAATAATAATAATAATAATAATAATAATAATAATAATAATAATAATAATAATAATAATAATAATAATAATAATAATAATAATAATAATAATAATAATAATAATAATAATAATAATAATAATAATAATAATAATAATAATAATAATAATAATAATAATAATAATAATAATAATAATAATAATAATAATAATAATAATAATAATAATAATAATAATAATAATAATAATAATAATAATAATAATAATAATAATAATAATAATAATAATAATAATAATAATAATAATAATAATAATAATAATAATAATAATAATAATAATAATAATAATAATAATAATAATAATAATAATAATAATAATAATAATAATAATAATAATAATAATAATAATAATAATAATAATAATAATAATAATAATAATAATAATAATAATAATAATAATAATAATAATAATAATAATAATAATAATAATAATAATAATAATAATAATAATAATAATAATAATAATAATAATAATAATAATAATAATAATAATAATAATAATAATAACTGAGTCTCTGGCGTGGGCCTGTCAAAATAGTGATGGGGGATATCTGACATGAGAGAGAAAGATATATAAAATGTTTTTGGACAATTATTAAGAATAGGATAGAGGACATTGACAGACAAGTGACGTGAGGAAATCTGATAAGTAAGAAATCACTAAATGTATATCTGAAAATAAAGACAGAATGAGGAAGGGGAACATTTATAGACATATGTGATAGATATGAGAGGGAGGGTTTAGCTTGGTTAAGGACAGGAGCCATATTGAGAGCGGGTTCACCAAAGGATTGCATTCTATGTGGAAAGAAAATAAGTTTAGAACATGATGTAGTGGAGTGTAAAGAAATTGAAAACTGGAGGAAATTAATATGGAATGAGAACTGGAATAATAAAGGGGCTTACGTAGTAACAATAAAAATGCTAACGTTGAAAAAAGAGAAAAGAATAAGGGAGGTGGAGAAATTTGCTGACAAAATCAAAGAGAAATGGTTGAGATGGGCAAGGAAGTAAGAGGTAGAGAAATGGAAGACACAATCAGAACATTAGGTCAAGGTCGTGTATGGACTAGGATAGAGGGAGCCAACACGACTATCAGCCCATAATATAAGCGCGGACAAATTTGTACCTAGATTAGAATTGTAGACCTTGTAACTGAGATTGTAAGATATAGAAGTACAAATAACCACGGATCTTCTGGTTTACCGGGAGAAACACGAGTCAGTTGGAGAATTTAATGTCATATTGGCGTGTTGGCCATAGTAGCTGAATGGTTTAGAGCAGTTGGACGGAGACCAGAAGATCCATGGTTCAAATCCCGGCTATGGTATTGAAATTTTCACCCTGGCTCTACCGTTTCATAGTGCGTCCTACACAAGACCAGTGTGAGAGAACAATTCATTTCCATTAATTGACCTAATAGTGGTCCGAACTATAAAGTCCGGGCCTTAAACTACTTACAGCATAGTAAGTCGCCATTAACCACTCCTAGTGGTTTACCGAGAAAAACACAAGTCAGTTGGAGAATTTAATGTCATACCCGGGTCTTAAAGTACTTACAGCATAGTAAGTCGTCATTAAGGTAGTTGTCTCATGTGTTTATGAGAACTCCTAGTGGTTTACCGAGAAAAACACAAGTCAGTTGGAGAATTTAATGTCATACCCGGGTCTTAAAGTACTTACAGCATAGTAAGTCGTCATTAAGGTAGTTGTCTCATGTGTTTATGAGAACTCCTAGTGGTTTACCGGGAAAAACACGAGTCAGTTGGAGAATTTAATGTCATACCCGGGTCTTAAAGTACTTACAGCATAGTAAGTCGTCATTAAGGTAGTTGTCTCATGTGTTTATGAGAACTCCTAGTGGTTTACCGGGAAAAACACGAGTCAGTTGGAGAATTTAATGTCATACCCGGGTCTTAAAGTACTTACAGCATAGTAAGTCGTCATTAAGGTAGTTGTCTCATGTGTTTATGAGAACTCCTAGTGGTTTACCGGGAAAAACACGAGTCAGTTGGAGAATTTAATGTCATACCCGGGTCTTAAAGTACTTACAGCATAGTAAGTCGTCATTAAGGTAGTTGTCTCATGTGTTTATGAGAACTCCTAGTGGTTTACCAGGAAAAACACGAGTCAGTTGGAGAATTTAATATCATACCCGGGTCTTAAAGTACTTACAGCATTGTAAGTCGTCATTAAGGTAGTTGTCTCATGTGTTTATGAGAACTCCTAGTGGTTTACCAGGAAAAACACGAGTCAGTTGGAGAATTTAATGTCATACCCGGGTCTTAAAGTACTTACAGCATAGTAAGTCGTCATTAAGGTAGTTGTTTCATGTGTTTATGAGAACTCCTAGTGGTTTACCGGGAAAAACACGAGTCAGTTGGAGAATTTAATGTCATACCCGGGTCTTAAAGTACTTACAGCATAGTAAGTCGTCATTAAGGTAGTTGTCTCATGTGTTTATCAGAACTCCTAGTGGTTTACCGGGAAAAACACGAGTCAGTTGGAGAATTTAATGTCATACCCGGGACTTAAAGTACTTACAGCATAGTAAGTCGTCATTAAGGTAGTTGTCTCATGTGTTTATGAGAACTCCTAGTGGTTTACCGGGAAAAACACGAGTCAGTTGGAGAATTTAATGTCATACCCGGGTCTTAAAGTACTTACAGCATAGTAAGTCGTCATTAAGGTAGTTGTCTCATGTGTTTATGAGAACTCCTAGTGGTTTACCGGGAAAAACGCGAGTCAGTTGGAGAATTTAATGTCATACCCGGGTCTTAAAGTACTTACAGCATAGTAAGTCGTCATTAAGGTAGTTGTCTCATGTGTTTATGAGAACTCCTAGTGGTTTACCGGGAAAAACACGAGTCAGTTGGAGAATTTAATGTCATACCCGGGTCTTAAAGTACTTACAGCATAGTAAGTCGTCATTAAGGTAGTTGTCTCATGTGTTTATGAGAACTCCTAGTGGTTTACCAGGAAAAACACGAGTCAGTTGGAGAATTTAATATCATACCCGGGTCTTAAAGTACTTACAGCATTGTAAGTCGTCATTAAGGTAGTTGTCTCATGTGTTTATGAGAACTCCTAGTGGTTTACCAGGAAAAACACGAGTCAGTTGGAGAATTTAATGTCATACCCGGGTCTTAAAGTACTTACAGCATAGTAAGTCGTCATTAAGGTAGTTGTTTCATGTGTTTATGAGAACTCCTAGTGGTTTACCGGGAAAAACACGAGTCAGTTGGAGAATTTAATGTCATGTTGGCACGTTGGCCATAGTAGCTCTAGGGTTAGAGCGGCTGGACGACAACCAGAAGATCCCTGGTTCAAATCCCGGCTATGGCATTGAATATTACAGTCTGACTCTATCTTTCCATTCTTCTCCTCCTTCTCCTCTTTCTCATCATCATCATCATTATTATTATTATTATTATTATTATTATTATTATTATTATTATTATTATTATTATTATTATTATTATTATTATTATTATTATTATTATTATTATTATTATTATTATTATTATTATTATTATTATTATTATTATTATTATTATTATTATTATTATTATTATTATTATTATTATTATTATTATTATTATTATTATTATTATTATTATTATTATTATTATTATTATTATTATTATTATTATTATTATTATTATTATTATTATTATTATTATTATTATTATTATTATTATTATTATTATTATTATTATTATTATTATTATTATTATTATTATTATTATTATTATTATTATTATTATTATTATTATTATTATTATTATTATTATTATTATTATTATTATTATTATTATTATTATTATTATTATTATTATTATTATTATTATTATTATTATTATTATTATTATTATTATTATTATTATTATTATTATTATTATTATTATTATTATTATTATTATTATTATTATTATTATTATTATTATTATTATTATTATTATTATTATTATTATTATTATTATTATTATTATTATTATTATTATTATTATTATTATTATTATTATTATTATTATTATTATTATTATTGTTATTATTATTATTATTATTGTTATTATTATTATTATTATTATTACTATTATTATTACTATCATCATCATCATTATTATATTCTACAAGTTTATGTTCATTGTTTCTTGCATCCTATACGTATATCGTTAGGGGCGTTTCAGAAAAAAGTAAAACCAATAACATATTTCCAAGTAAGCAGTAGTTTGGTGTGGGAGAAATTCTACGAAAACTCATATGTCATGCTTTAACACACTCTCACTCAGTTATTCAGGTCTACCTTGGACTTTTGTACCAAAAATATTGGGTTCAGTAGACTCCAAAACACTTATTTTCACAAAATCTTAACATATATTTTTGGGTGTAAAACAAGTTACGGTAACGATGACTGGTCGGATCATATTACTTATGTAAATGTCGGTGGTTACGTGCTACACAGATCTATTACATTAGTACTCTACTTGTGAGTTTGCTCACCACTCTGACCGAGAAGCACGAGCAGTGAAAGTTCAGAGCGAGGAGGAGGAGGTGGTGGGTGGGATGAAGGAGTAGTAGGAGGAAGGTTGGTATCTTCTCCGTCGATTGATGGCATATCCAAGTAAAAACGGATCTCATATCGCAGCACTCAACTCTCTTATTGCGTAACTGTGTACGGAGCCCACTGAATTTCCTGTTCATTTCTTTAGGATGAATCATTCCCTTTTACATTTTTCAATGCCACTAAAATATTTGATATCGAGATTTCAGTTAGAAATATTTACTGAATCTGCGCCCCACAAAAATATTTTTCTATGAGGACCTTACTTAAACAAATTATGCAACTACATTCACCTTATTCTAAGCAATGCTTTACAAACTCTACTTCTGAAAGTTTAATTTTCTATCGATAGTGTGATCCATATAAATCTGAACCACTCCAATATGCCATAACTTTTGAAGCAATAATAGGACACACGTACAACTTTGGGAGAAGATAATACACAATTGGGAGATTACATTACACTATTTACATCTCAGAGAAAATGCTGGAAGTGTCCTCCACCAGCATCTATACATGTTTGTACTCGTCTCACCATATTCTCTGAAGTTTTACGGAGATGATATCGAATTGAGAGAAAGTTATTTCCAGCAAGATGGAGCAATATGTCGTACATCTATTGATACCATGGAACTCGTAACCAGTTTATTTGATAGTCGAATAATCTCAAAATGTATGTGACCCCCAGATCTCCTGACCTAACCTCACCGGATTTTTTCTTGTGGGGTAGATAAAAAAGTAGTGTACAAGAATAGGCCAAGGAATCCATTCGAACCGAAATAAGTAACATTGGCGAGGATACTCTCCGTAAAACTTCAAAGTACACGCTTAACCGTGATGCTGGATTTCAGTTCAGCTCCTCTTGAAAACCGGCTTTAAAAATGAAATCCGTCGATTTAGGAAGCAAAGATCAATACAGCTTGATAATCAAGTTAAGTAGTTACGTTTCTTTGACACAATTAATTTGCAATACTCACGCCATCTCCTGACCTGGCATTTAATTTACTGAAAACAGTCTTTTGTTCAGTGATATGAGAATTGATAGTGTTTTGTCTTTGTTTATAGTTGGGTTATATACAGTAATACATTTTATTATAACATTTAATAAATATCCTGATGATGGGAGAGATGTACACTCCCGAAACATCGATATCCAATCGTCTTTTCACCTGACTTGCTTCCCGAGAAGAAATTGAGCACATTCGTCGCCAGGAAAGCCTTAGGTCCTATTTTATTATTAACTCAAGTAATATTTGTTTAAGAAATGATTTATGATTTATCACATATATCATGCGTAGGCAGCATTCAAGTATCAATGTCAGAAGTATAAATATGCATGTATGTATATATGTATGTATGTATTTATTCACTGCAATTGGGTACTACCCGGTGGCAGAGTTAAGAATACAGATCAAATTACAAATACTAGATTTACAACAATAACACAATAAACAATACAAACATGATATTATTTTACTTTAGTCACTTAAAACACATCTAATTATTTCTCTATTTACATATTATATACCATTATAATTTAAAAGTTAAACTATAAACCATCTAGATTTTTTCTAAATTTCTTCAGCGACAGGGGACAGCCCTGAAAGACTGCTACAGGCAATTCATTCCATTCTTCAATGGTTCTATTAACAAAAGAAAATTTTCCTACGTCGGTTCTGTATCTTCTACCCTTAATTTTATACCTATGATCGTTTCGTCCATAATAATCCGGATTATCTAACCTTACACTAACGTCCACCCATGCCTTTACACCAGCATTAGCTTTGAATAATGCTACCAACCTATGTTTTTTACGCCTAATTCTTAATTCCTCCCATTTAGTCTCATTTCCTTTTATAGGCCGAAAATACTTGCCTCTTTTTATGAATTTTATTGCCCTCTTCTGTATTTTTTCTAATGGATCGATTTGGTTAGCTCTATACGGGTCCCAGCATGCTACTCCATATTCCATAACCGGCCGCACTAAGGCCTTGTAGGCAATTTCCCTGGACCTAGCGCTCCCCTTTTTCAATATTCTCATTACGAAATGTAATGCCTTCCACGCATTCCTAGATGTGGAATTTACTTGTTCGTCCCATCGAGCATTACTTGCCAGGTACACTCCCAAGTATTTGCAGCTGTCCACCTGTGGAATTTGCATATATATATATAATATATATATATATATACTGTACTGTTCCATTCAAATTTTTCAGAAATGATTCTAATATAAGCATGAATATTCTCAAGTACCTAAAAATATTCCGAAACGTAATTTAAGTGTTAATGTCAAACGAGGAAAAGAGGAATAAATTCAGAAGTCCTGGTAACCAGATCTTCACAAGAGAAATAACAAACATGCTAGTAAAAGTTCAAGATTGTACGTTCAGATTGCTCACAACAGCTGGCGTGACAAATTAACACAATTTGCACAAATTTAGCACAAATTGCGACTTATAATTAATTCAACGTTTTTTACGGCGTAGATTTTAATTCTTCTCTTAGGCTCCCGTAGGGGAGGGGATCTGTCCCCTTCAGCTGCCGTGGTGCCGGCACTGCGGAACCCTAGCACTCGTGGTACTTCTGACGTTACTAGAGGAACCTCGGGTCGAACATACGAGCCCCTCCCTGAATGGGAGTTGTTCGGATTGGGTTGGACTCGAGGGGGCAGTGGTTGCTGATACCCGTGGGTGATCGGGTACGTCTTCGGACGCGGTTGAGCGAAGTCATTAATATTCCCGCGTACTAGCCTGCATAGCTAGTAGAAGGTGTGCTAGATCACCAGGCGGCCCCACCGAGGTTATTTGGGCTTGGTGCGCGTAAGTGACGTTTCCACTTCCATCCCGTCTTGTATCCTCAAGACCAGATGGGGGTGGAGATTGTTAGTCTCTAGGTGTTGTCCTATGGAAAGCCCCACGGAGGCACCGGGCGCCCTTTTGAGACAGCTTGGTAACTCCCTGGTTGTAGGAGGCCAGGGTCGTGGACTAATTGGTGTAGAACCTCTGCAGTCTCAATCTTCTCTTAGGCTTTCCCAGTTAAACTTCAGTGAGAATAAAAAGAGCTCCACAGCTATTCATAAAAGGTTTAGTATGTGCTTTCCATTTCTATCAGTCTCTTTCTCTTCCTCTTACGCTGACTTTTCACATGTTATGTATGTATTCAAATTCAAATGGAAAGGTTTATAAGAACTATTTTTATAAAAAAGGACTATTAAAAGAGCTTCTACCGAGTGGGACGGCTCAGGCGTTTTCGTCTGAGGCCCATGGGTTCGATTCTCGTGGTCGACCTACCTGACCTATGGGTTTTCTCGAGGGTTTCCCGGGTCGCTAGGCGAATGCTGGGTAGGTTAATTACATCCTCCGAATTTCCTGTCCCTCCATTGCACATCATCTCTCATCTAGTGGTCTCTTTCAGGGTAGACGTTTCGGCAGGAGTCTCGGCGGTGTATGGCAGAAGGATATACTCTGAGGTAAACTACTTCCTCCTCCGGTAGGTCGGTTGCCAGTATCTGCTCCTCTGCTGGGAACTTTGGGGCTCCGCTGCTGGACGTTCCGCGGTAGGGGAGCGAGTTCGTTGTCCTGGCCTGTCGGGGGAAGTCTCTATCCAAGTAAACTGTAGGGACCCTGCCCTTTGTAGTGTCGTGGCTCCTTGGTTCGGCCACCTTCTGTCTCCTTCGCCTTATCCTTCCTCCCGGGGGTGCCCCACTTGGGGACATAGGGACAATGGACTCAGCATGGTGATCTACGTACCAAATCCCCTCGTAATGAAATCCCCAATCCCAAAAGAGGTTCTCGAAACGTGTGGTGTTTTAATCAGGGACGGTCCTTATACCAGGTGAGTCAGCCGCAAGTTAGACCACCCATCAAACGGCATGTGAGCCTTAGTCCAGCTTTGCGCTTAATAAACTGTATTGCTTAAAGTTCTTAGAGAGAGGAATGCACCAAATTCAGAGGAATAGCAGCTTAAGGGACAAAACGTACTGTTTGCTAAAGTACACCTCAAAAACATATGAATGCTTTACTGAGAGCGAATTCCGATTTCCAGGCGATTTTACAAACTTTTTACAAGAGTATACATGACAAAGGAATTCAGTAAAAGCCTCGGGAAAAATAGACCCATCATATGAGTACACTAACAACGTCAACTAAAAAGAAAATGGCCTATTCTTATACTTAGAACAGGATTTGGCTGCCAAAAATTAGGAAACAATTAGACACACGCTTCATCCGTACAATCAAAGCGGAGATATTATAAAACATCGGTTTATTTACATTTTTGCTTAAACTACATCTCGTGCATTTCAATTAACATGCATAAGAGCATATGTCTGTTATGTAATAATATTAAAACACGCAGCAAATGATTAAAAGTGTCTTAAAAGACTAAATAAAGTACGAGAACTAGCGAGATGACAAAGGTATAGAGCCAGACATACAAGTCGTACTACTCAACCCAGAACGTACTTTCAGTACCCTAACACTCAATGACACAGGTTCGAGTCTCAGCATTGTAAATACTCTGCTTTTATGTTGGAAACCGTATTCACAATCTTCTAATTATAAAGCTCCTGAGGGCGTGCATTCCCCAAGAAGGTCATCAATTCAAGCACTTGTTTCCTTAGTTCAGTCGTGTTACAGGAATACAAAATGGATTATTCCAGCGCCACAAAGCATACCAATTTGAAACGAAATTTCTAATAGCACAATAATTCTATCTCAATACTGCAATTGTCATGTTTTATGTGTTCAAATGTGTATAAATGATGCTTATTTCAATTTCACCTGCCTATAATTGTGTTTAAACAACTAATTATATTTTACCAGCAAAGAAACATCAAACAATGTAATAAAATAATTAAAAGTAAAAATAACAGTTTTAAGAATAATAATTGCAAATTGTGAATATTACACGGTGAAAAAATTCGAATACCTATACAGAGTATTCGAACCAACGTCACAGCAGACAAATGAGATTGTAGTTTTGTGCTACTCCCAACTGAGCTATCTAGTAACATGTAAGATAAACATTCCGTCTAACATATAGTATTCACTTGTTCCAGTGAACATTTACAGACGTACAACCGTCAACTGTCTAATTACGAATATATGACAGACGATGTGATAACATCTATATTAGTACTAATTTCATTGAGTGTCTAACATCCATGTTAAATACGCGGGTAGAGCCTAGTAATGGAGTCCATGTTTTCATGTTGGAATATAAAATTCGGGTTGCATAAAACTCGAGAATAAGGGGCAGATAACCCAACTGGTATAAAAATGCGTTTTTGTTGACAAAAAGCAACTGTTGTTAGAATACACACACTTCTCGCCCATATAAGACGTATTGCAGTATCTATAACTAAAATTCAGACCTTTTACACATTATCTACTGTTCAGTATTTAGGCGGGAGGTTCAAGTAAAAACGTAAAATGGCCTAGGACAATATTGTAAATTGAGCTCAATTTTATTAACTTTATTCTAAATATGATGTTTTTCAAAATATAAAACAAAATAATGTTGTGAAAGTTAGAAATATTATATACAAAGGAGTCTATTATTTGCAAACTACGTAGTAGCTGTAGAATTTGGAAAAGTAAACAATACGAAAATCTAAAAAAAGATAAGAAATATGAGATGATATTGTGACTGCATTTATTTAGGTATTCAAATAGAGGAAATGAGACAAACAAAAATTATTTACACTTACCAAAGCAAAATTAACTATGTCAAGGATTGTTGTACAAAGCATTATAGAGGTAAATTTGTTGGAAAGTGTATGAAATACAATGATAGAAGTAGGAAAATTTATATTGCATATAAATATGCGGATTGGATAATTGTTGGACAATTCTGGAGTAAGTATACAGATTATCCTGTCGAACTCTTAGCTTACTAATTACAACAGTGAAAAGGGTTGCTCAGAGAAATAAGACTCGTAGATTTTAATTTGAGGGAGTACTGAAATTTTGGCATTAGATTCTAAATTAGATAATATAACTTTAAAAAAAAATTTAATTTATCTAGAATTATCTATAAATGACAGAGGATATATAATGATTGTACAAAACTTTTTGAATGCAATATGCTAGGGAATATTTGGACAGAAACAGATACTAACTTAAAATAAGACCTGAAGCTTTCCTGGAGACGAATATGCTCAAGTGGTTCTCAGGAAGGAAGCTAGGCAGAATCCGCAGAATTCTCGCCAAATACAACATCAGGACCATTCACAAGCCACCTCCGAAGATTAAACATCTGTTGAGACCAGTGAAAGACAAACTGGACTTCCAAGTTCCGGGAGTGTGCCGCATTCCCTGTGAATGTGGGACACAGTATATAGGACAAACCGGAAGGAATAATCGAACATGAACGGAGCATTCGTCTAATACAACCTGAGAAGTCTGGGCTGGCAGAGAATTGTTTTGATAACGACCATAGAGCCAATTTTCGGGAGACGACCATCTTGGCAAAATGCAACAGTTACTGGGAGCGGAGAGTTAAAGAGGGTTTGGCCATTTCCTCCGAGAGGAGCACGCTTAATTGTGATGCTGGATTTCAGTTCAGCTCCTATTGGAAACCGGCCTTAAAATGGAAATCCGTCGATTTAAGAAGCACATATCTATACAGCTTGATAATCAAGTTAAGTAGTTACGTTTCTTTGACCCAATTAATTTTCTATACTCACGCCATCTCCTGACCTGGCATTTAATTTACTGAAAACAGTCTTTTGTTCAGTAATGAGAGTATTGATAGTGTTTTGTATTTGTTTATATTTGTGTTATATCCAGTTATTCATTTGTGGTTATAACATTTAATAAATATTCTGATGATGGGAGAGATGTACACTCCCGAAACGTCGATTTCTAATCGTATTTTCACCTGGCTTGCTTCCCGAGTACAACTTGTTTTGTGATTTCAAAATTAGAGGCTTAAAACTTGCTCAGTTGCTTAACAGTAAAGAAATCATTGATATTTTATGTTGCAATGTTAATGGGATAAGGATAAAGACACCGTGAAGTAAAGGAAGGAGCAAAGAAGGTATACTGCATTGTGGAGGTTAAAGTATAGAGAAATGGTTTTATGCAGGAGTATATCCATCATGCAGACAGGAGGAAGACCTATGACGCATAATGACTGACTCTAAAGGGACTAAAACTGAAGGGAAGAACTTTTTAATCACAAGAGTTATGAAAAAGATGGAATATCAGTTTTAAACATAATATTTAGAGAAAACGTGTGACTTTGCAATGAAGGTACAAGAGTGCTATAGTAACATCCACCTGTCGAAATAAAGCGGTAGTATGCAAACTATAACTTTAAAGGAGCCATTCAAGTTAAAGGTTTAATAAACAAAAGAACAGATAACAGAATATCAATTCGATATTAGTTAATTGATGGAAATTAATCATTTCTCCACACTAGCCGTATATAGGCTAAGATATTTGATGGATAGAGTCAACATGAAAAATTCAATGCCATGACCGGGATTTGAACCACGGATCTACTGGTTTCCGTCCAGTCGCTCTTAACCTTTGAGCTATCATGGCCAACGCATGTTGACTCTATCCATCAAATATCTTAGCCTATATACGGCTAGTGTGGAGAAATGATTAATTTCCATCAATTAACTAAAATAATAAGAGTTGAATGATGAAGCCTGGGACTTAAGTACTTACAATAGTAAGTCGCCACAAACGGTGTATCTCGGATGCGAGAGCCCCTAGTGGTCTACCGGGGAAATATATGAGTCAACTGGAGAATTTAATGTCAGGACGGTGCGTTGGCCATGATAGCTCAAAGGTTAAGAGCGACTGGACGGAAACCAGTAGATCCGTGGTTCAAATCCCGGTCATGGCATTGAATTTTTCATGTTGACTCTATCCATCAAATATCTTAGCCTATATACGGCTAGTGTGGAGAAATGATTAATTTCCATCAATTAACTAATATAATAAGAGTTGAATGATGAAGCCTGGGACTTAAGTACTTACAATAGTAAGTCGCCACAAACGGTGTATCTCGGATGCGAGAGCCCCTAGTGGTCTACCGGGGAAATATATGAGTCAACTGGAGAATTTAATGTCAGGACGGTGCGTTGGCCATGATAGCTCAAAGGTTAAGAGCGACTGGACGGAAACCAGTAGATCCGTGGTTCAAATCCCGGTCATGGCATTGAATTTTTCATGTTGACTCTATCCATCAAATATCTTAGCCTATATACGGCTAGTGTGGAGAAATGATTAATTTCCATCAATTAACTAATATAATAAGAGTTGAATGATGAAGCCTGGGACTTAAGTACTTACAATAGTAAGTCGCCACAAACGGTGTATCTCGGATGCGAGAGCCCCTAGTGGTCTACCGGGGAAATATATGAGTCAACTGGAGAATTTAATGTCAGGACGGTGCGTTGGCCATGATAGCTCAAAGGTTAAGAGCGACTGGACGGAAACCAGTAGATCCGTGGTTCAAATCCCGGTCATGGCATTGAATTTTTCATGTTGACTCTATCCATCAAATATCTTAGCCTATATACGGCTAGTGTGGAGAAATGATTAATTTCCATCAATTAACTAATATAATAAGAGTTGAATGATGAAGCCTGGGACTTAAGTACTTACAATAGTAAGTCGCCACAAACGGTGTATCTCGGATGCGAGAGCCCCTAGTGGTCTACCGGGGAAATATATGAGTCAACTGGAGAATTTAATGTCAGGACGGTGCGTTGGCCATGATAGCTCAAAGGTTAAGAGCGACTGGACGGAAACCAGTAGATCCGTGGTTCAAATCCCGGTCATGGCATTGAATTTTTCATGTTGACTCTATCCATCAATTCGATATTCAGTTTTTTTCATAGGTTGCATAAGTAAAATGAAGTTTGTTATGTAATCGTCCGTGGTCTAGGGGTGACACGATAGTCTCTGGTTTCGTATATTTACACGTAAAAGTGAGTCAAGTTCATATATGAATAATAAGTGAAAAAGAAAGAAGAAAGAGGAAGAGAAAGAAAGGCAATTTAATAATTATGTAGTAATACTTAATTATTGAATTTTCTTAACTAGTATACTTCACAAATGGTCAGGTCTAAATTACAGTAAACAATTGTAATTTTTTCTCAGTACTTGATAATAGGGTTGCAATCATTTTGTGTATATGTGTATTTTACCTTATTTTCTCTTTTCATTATTCAAAAATACATACAAGGTTCTTTTTCTACATCATATTAAAGGAGAGAAGCATACACAGAAATTATGCAATTACATATTTCTGTGTAGGTACAACGAAATAAACGGTATACCGAGGCATTAAGTGGTAGCCAAATCTTTTAAAAACGGGTGACTATGTGATGGCTTTAAACTAATTTTCTTTGCATGGCCACGAGAGAAAAGAAATTAAGTAGGAAAATAACAAAAGGGATACAAATCTTGCAGTTGAAAAAGCATAGCATGACTATTAAAAATGTGTGTAGTGTTTAACGCCCGCTTTTACTTCATACGGCACCGCAGGCGGTGACACTGATGATACATGAGATGAAGATAGAGTACCGGTGGAATGAGATGGCGGGGGAAACCGGAGATCCCGAAAAACCCGCCCCAGCGCCGTGTTGTCCATCACAAATCTCATTTTGCGGTCACCTGGGATGACTATTAAAAATCAATAACAAAGAATATATCGGAGAGGTCAGTGCCACAATAATTCCTTGAGTGGAAATATTTGTTGTAATGAATTCTTCATGATTTATATAATAAGTTTCTAGCTATCTCTCACGGTTTGAAAGTCATAACAAATTCATTCAGAATAAAAAACACTATACAGAGTTTCTAGAGAATTCAAAATTTACAATTTATTTTTCCATATAAACTTTTTCAATATATATGGAGAAAGATTGTTGCACAGTAAGAGGGGGAGACCCTTTTTTGTAATTTACGTCCTCCAACGTTAAGTCATATCGGACGGTGAATGAATTGGGTGAAATGATACTCAAATGAGTCCAGGGTCCATGGAGCATACAGTTACCCAGCATTCGTCTTTCAGGATAAGGGAAAACCCCAGAAAAAACCTCATCCAGGTAACTCAACGTAACTGAGATTTGAACTTGAGAACTTTAGAACGTGAGGCAGAGACGCTACCATCTACGCCACCGATGTGGGCTGTGTGTGTATGTGTGTGTGTGTGTGTGTGTGTGTGTGTGTGTGTGTGTGTGTGTTTATGTTATTTTCTCTTTAAGTATAAAAATATATATAAAAGTTTGTTTTCCTACATCATATTAAATGACAGAAGCATTCACAGAAATTATGCAATTATATACTTCCTTGTAGGTACAAGAAATGAAGGGCATAAGAAGGCATTAACCGGTAGCCAAATCTTTTAAAAACGGGTGACTATGTGATAGCTTTAAAACTACATTTTCTTTGCATAACAACGACTGAAAGGAAATTAAGTAGGAAAATAACAAAAGAACACAAATTTTGCAGTTGAAAATGCATAACTTGATTATTCAAATCAATAATAAAGAATATATAGGAGAGGTTACCGCCGCAATAGTTACTTGAGTGGAGTCATTTGTTGTAATGAACTTTTCATTATTTGTGTAACCAGTTCCTGGCTATCTCTTATGGTTTGAAAATTATAACAAATTCATTCACAATAAAAAGAACTTCACAGAGTTTCTAGAGAATTCAAAATGTACAATGTGTGTGTGTGTGTGTGTGTGTGTGTGTGTGTGTGTGTGTGTGTGTGTGTGTGTGTGTGTGTGTGTGTGTGTGTGTGTGTGTGTGTGTGGAGCAAGCTGTTGCACAGTAAGAGGGGCAGACTTTTTTTTTTTTTTTAATAATTTACGTCCTCCAACGTTGTCATATCGGACGGTGAATGAATTGGGTGAAATGATGCTCAAATGAGTCCAGGATCCATAGGGCTTAGAGTTACCCGACATTCGTCTTGAAGGATAAGGGAAAATCCCGGAAAAACCCTTATCCAGGTAAATCAACCTGGCCGAGATTCGAACTCGGGAGCTCTTGAACGTGAGGCAGACATGCTACCATCTACGCTACCGAGGTGGGCGAGCGAGATCTGGGTTCGATTCCTATCGACAGTCATTGGTTTCCCTGATTGGTAGGCACAAATGCTTCCTCAAAGGAAACTGCACTCATCATGAACACTAGAGGGCTGCTTGGCTATCGGATCGTTCATCACCCTCTCTAGGAATGTCCAGCAGGGGATGGATCTTCTTGAATGGAACTGTTAGGGACTTCCAGCGTCTCTGTGGCTGCACTACCTACAACCTATAGCCTTCTGTTGTTTATTTTAATTCATTCCTTCCGGGGGTTAGTAGCTATATAGAAGTTTTTTTAGACCTCAGTTCACGATGTGTGCCCCTTCATTGTATATCCTAGAAGCTATTTTAAACATATCATATTTTAATTCACATCATTGTAGCTATTTATAAAAGAATTCAAAATTTTTCCATCTACAGGATAGTGTGGCAGCTCTGGAAAATGTTTAATTTAAATATTAGGTTTAATTATTTATCAAATATCGATATCTTGTTTTTGATTTGTGCTGTTCAGAGACTTTTTTGTAGAAGGGCTTGTAGTACAGGGGACATCAAAACGTGCATTTGTAGTCAATTCTGGGTATAGATTTTTGGGGAAGTATATAATATTTCTTCTATAAGCAAGTGGTATAGAATAAAAGAAAATAACTCGAATTATTGAAGTATAAGTCTCATTTTCCTGTATTCATGTCTGTGTTTGAGGGAATTCTCGAGGTAGAAAGCCTGCCTTGTTAGAGTACAAATACGCACCAAAAGAAACAAAGATGATTAAACCGCCACCTTCCGTAGAATTAGCTACGTTTCCCAGCCGTTCTCGTTTGTCGTTATTGCTCCATTATTTCTGTTGCTCCGCTAGCTCACGATACTCCTAACCGTTTCTCCTCAACACTGTTGTTGCAATAGCGAGGTGAAATTATTTCCCACCACTACAAACGCTACACACAAAACTGCTACAATCACATGACGTCATTCTGGGGATAGACCGTTTCCGGACGTCAACATCTCCCTCCACCGTGGTGAAGAACCACCAATCGTAGAGGTCTTTTCCCTCTTACACATTGTTGGGAGCGTCGGGCAAAGAGGAGAAGTCATTAGAAAAAAAAATATGGCATCATCATCACCATATTGCACGAATTATTTCCATGCCCCACTCTCACTTTCAGTAAGCATCCTTGAAGAAGGGTAGGGGTGGTGTTGCGGCTCATCTCTTCAGGGATGCTGAGGCACAGAGGGTCGGTATAAATAGCTCATGGGACCCAGGGTATCTTCAGTCTAGTGCTTCACTTTGTATCAGTAACCCCAAGCGGAGATTAGCAGCCTGGCGAGGTAAGGATTGTGAATCCCATCTACGAGTAACTTAGTTCACTTGGCAATGAAGGTACAAGAGTGCTAGGGTAACATACACCTGTCGAAATAAAGCGGTAGTTTGTAAAACTTTAACTTTAAAGGAGCCATTTAAGTTAAAGGTTTAATAAACAAAAGAACAAATAGAGAATATAAATTCGATATTCAGTTTTTTTTCCATGGACTGCAAAAGTAAAATGGAGATCGTTATGTAGTCCTCCGTGCTCTAGGGATGAAATAGTATACTCTCTGGTTTCCGTGGTCGCTGGTTGAAGTTCGGTGGAGAGTGATGAACTGTTTCGGCGTAAAAATCCGTAGCATTTGCTTCCTTCTGAAGTGAAGTTACTCCAATGATCCCCAGTCGTATATTTACACGTAAAAGTGCTTCAAGTTAGACTTGTTTCACATTCAATATGGAATGGGACACTGAATCACAGAAGTTAAAGACCGTGCTTAGCTAAAAACTCAATTTAACATCATTATTCTCACTTATTATGGCAAAAGTTTCACATATTCTTAGACAGTTCGTAAAATATTTTTCCAGTGATGTATTTTAAGACTGCTTACAGTTCGAAATGCTCCATTTTTGTCTTATACAAAATGCATTAAGGCGTAATCCTGAAAATCATATCTTAAAGATCTGTCTATATAAATAGCCATATTCTGTTCAAATTTTAACATATTTTAAATGTTTCTATAATTTTTATTAACTTCTTAATTTGTATGGCCCTCATTAATTACTGTGATAATATTGAGGGTTGACTTTAGAAAAAATTATTGGTTCTAGGCTCTATTACTTTGTGATTTAATTAATTTTAAATTCAAACAGCCTGACATTCTCTCCCATATCTTACTTACAGAGGGAGAGTAGGAAAAGATTTAAAGAAATACTCCAGAAGAAGCGCACCTCTACCACAGAGGAAAGCTACAAAAGTTCGCGCCTTTATTATAAAAATTTTAATTCCTCATAGTCTGAAAATTATAACCGCTTAGGGTGTCCTTAGTACTTAATTCTAAATTAATATTATGGTGCTTGATACGAAAATGCTAGTTTATATACATGTAAAGCCCGCCTCAGTAGCGTGGTGGTAGACTATCTGCCTCACGTTCAAGAGCTCGAGCTCGAATCTCGGTCAGGGTGAGTTACCTGGATAAGATTTTGCGGGGTTTTCCCTTATCGTTAAAGACGAATGTAGGGTAACTCTAAGCTCTATGGACTCTGGGCTCATTTGAGCATCATTTCGTTCATCGTCCGATATAACTTAACGTTGGAGGACGTAAAATTACAAAAAATTACATGTAAACCAATTCAGTTGAAATTTTGGTGATTGGTTCCTCTAATACGTTTGCAACAGAATGTCCTTGGCCTAAGTATTTTACTTTTTAAGAAATTAATTTCTATAAATCAGGTTATAAAAGAAATGTCCGAAGTGAATAAAACATTTCGCTCTTAAACTTTTATATTTTGTACATTTCTTTCGAATATATTATAGAATAATTGATTTCTAACAAGCAATGAGATCCAAAGATATGCTTTAAAACAAGAAAGGTCTCTTTAGATTTCTTCATCCAGCTTGAAAGTACGCTGAAATTTGGAAAAACATAACCAGGAGAATTTTAAAGTGTAAAATGCAATAAACTATATTGGAACCATAATGTTTTAAAAGTTCAAGCGATACTTGTATATGCACACTTGCACACATCCATTTAAATATCACATTTGGAGTTTAAAAAATCAGAAGGGTAAAATTGCAATTGAATGTTAGGTTATCAATATAAACTTTTAAAAACGTTGATGCTTTTCTCAGAAAGTAGAAATTGCTATATATTCTAAATTTTCAAAATTTCACAAATTTTCTTAATACTAAACGTTTAATTCAAAAGCGCAGTAGTTGGTTTATGCCTGCAGTTCTACAGCAGTGTTTGGAAACTGGTGTTCACATCTTAAGATTTGATAAAATCTAGATACCTTTTCACTGTGGACACTGGCATACATCTAGTCGAACTGTAGGTTTGTTTATTTTCTTTATTACCAACCATATGGGTGAAGGAAGTACTGTTTCATCCAAACGTTTAATATTGAGCTTTCACTGGAAGCACACTTTTGAGGTCTGTTGAACCCCCAAAAATATATTTTAGGAAAAATGCATGTGTATGAGAAACAAAAATTATTAACACTGAAGTAGTCTTTAAACGGAAAAAAGAAGCTTTGATTGGTTTTCATTTGTTCAAAAAGGGCTCCCAACTATTTTGATTTAAATGACATATTTACGAAATACATGGCCAATGAAATGTATATGCAAATTTTCTGTGATGTCCTTTTCATTCTGAATGATTTTATATAATTTTTAACCATAAGTGTAACAAAAGTTTACTTGATGAAATAATGTAAACATACACGTGTATGTCACATAACTATTGTGAAGCTTTAGATTTAGACTTTTCCAAATACCGATTGTTATATATTTCTGTCAGGCTGAATCGACACACAATATCTACAGATTCATTATCTTCCTGAATGTATTCGATAGTAACAATAACTGGCCTCGATAGACGAACAATTGTGTATTGCTTCTCGCAACGTGCATATAACAATGTATATATTTTAAATTCGAGTTGTCTAACTAAAAATTGCAGCGAATACATATGTAACTGCCTCTGTCTGACAGATAATCACTTGATGTACGAAGGGCTTTTAGATATTAATGGCATTTTAAGGTGACAATGAGGTACTTTTATTTAAAATGTACTTATTCTATCAGTGGAAATGTGTTTGCTAAAAAACAGTGCAAGAAATCTTTGGTACTAACTAATTAGAATGTTATTTATTCAGAATATTTTAACCAGAATTCACCTATTAATTTCTCTCAGAAGATTTTGGGCTTAACTCTTGCTTATTTTTTGTTTAGATAAACTGTTATGATAATTTAGACAAGTGCATCCAAAATTGCCTAAGTGCACTTAAATTCTGTTATACATAGTGGATGGAGAAACACTTGAAACCGTGATCACCTTGCCAATGAACATTCTGGGTAAGTCACGCTAAGCCCTCTAGTGAATTACATTCAATAAAAGGGATAAGTAAATCAAAATTGTATTCGTGACTAGGTAATAGTGTTGTTTTTTGTTCCATTTATACCCCGCCTTTAACTTCAGTGGTCATATCGGCGGCCGTTTTTCTTTGGAACATATCGCAGGGGAACGTATCTTTGAAATATATCATTAGATCACGTACACATTCGTACTCTCATTCATACTTCCAGACTCTGGGGAAGATGAGGAATTATCTTGGTTACAGAAAAAACCCCACCCTCACCGCCAGGAATCGAACCCGGGATCCCTAGCACGGGAGACAGGTGTTCTACCGACTGAGCAACGGGGCCAGAGAGGTAATAGTGTTAATGCAATCGGAACATGGAAATCCTTTTCGTCCTTCCGACCGACAGAAGTGCTGGCTGGCTGTATAAAGCCAGAAAGTTTTTGCTGCGTGCCCACCCGTTAAGGTGGGTACCCGCTGGTAGGCTTTTTCTTTTAGGGATGTTGTAGGATGGGTTGTGCGTTCTGAGGTAAAATTTTTCGGGGTTACAAATTTCTTGTTCCTCGGGTTGTGGGAATGCAGACAAAACTTTGCACCTTGGTGTTCTAATTTTAAATTTGTGTTAGGCTGAAAATGTTGATGCCAAAATGCTTAGAAGATTTCTTGGAGCTCAGTTTTAGCTGCTGTTAGGATTAGCTCATGGGTTATCTCGGGTACCCATAAGCCATGCGAGGTACCCGAAACAGTCTAGATTGGCGTCTAGTGGGGTCATAATCTCCCAATGATCTAACAAGTGCGCTTCAATGTCTGGGTAAAGTAGCGTAGAATTTTGATGTTCGACGCCTAATTTCATCCTCCACGTATGGAAGACCTGAGGCTTCAGTTTTCGTCCTTCCGTCCTTCCACTCAATATATTATATATTTTTATGTTCATACTTGGAAATTAATTGTTCTTTCACACTGGCCGTGTGTAGGCTAAATTATGGAAATAGAGACAGACTGAAGAATTCAATGCCATAGCTGGGATTTGAACCAAGGAACTTCTGGTCTCCGTCCAGCCGCTCTAAACATTGAGCTACTATGGCCAGTGTGCCGATATGACATTGAATTCTCCAATTGACTCGTGTTTTTTCCGGTAAACCACTGGGAGTTCTCATAAACACATGACTTACATGTTGTAAGTCGCCATTAAGGTAGTTATCTCATGTGTTTATGAGAACTCCTAGTGGTTTACCGGGAAAAACACGAGTCAGTTGGAGAATTTAATGTCATACCCGGGTCTTAAAGCACTTACAGCATAGTAAGTCGTCATTAAGGTAGTTGTCTCATGTGTTTATGAGAACTCCTAGTGGTTTACCAGGAAAAACACGAGTCAGTTGGAGAATTTAATGTCATACCCGGGTCTTAAAGTACTTACACCATAGTAAGTCGTCAGTAAGGTAGTTATCTCATGTGTTTATGAGAACTCCTAGTGGTTTACCGGGAAAAACACGAGTCAGTTGGAGAATTTAATGTCATACCCGGGTCTTAAAGCACTTACAGCATAGTAAGTCGTCATTAAGGTAGTTGTCTCATGTGTTTATGAGAACTCCTAGTGGTTTACCGGGAAAAACACGAGTCAGTTGGAGAATTTAATGTCATACCCGGGTCTTAAAGTACTTACAGCATAGTAAGTCGTCATTAAGGTAGTTGTCTCATGTGTTTATGAGAACTCCTAGTGATTTACCGGGAAAAACACGAGTCAGTTGGAGAATTTAATGTCATACCCGGGTCTTAAAGTACTTACAGCATAGTAAGTCGTCATTAAGGTAGTTGTCTCATGTGTTTATGAGAACTCCTAGTGGTTTACCGGGAAAAACACGAGTCAGTTGGAGAATTTAATGTCATACCCGGGCCTTAAAGTACTTACAGCATAGTAAGTCGTCATTAAGGTAGTTGTCTCATGTGTTTATGAGAACTCCTAGTGGTTTACCGGGAAAAACACGAGTCAGTTGGAGAATTTAATGTCATACCTGGGTCTTAAAGTACTTACAGCATAGTAAGTCGTCATTAAGGTAGTTGTCTCATGTGTTTATGAGAACTCCTAGTGGTTTACCGGAAAAAACACGAGTCAGTTGGAGAATTTAATGTCATATCGGCACGTTGGCTATAGTAGCTCAATGGTTAGAGCAGCTGGACGGCAATCAGAAGATCCGTGGTTCAAATTCCGGCTATGGCATTGCATTTTTCAGTGTGACTCTATATTTCCATGCTCATACTAGTTTGTTATCCACAGCATTTTCTTTTTTTTTTAATAAAAACATCCTTTCTAAAATAATACTTACAAAGAGTGATGCTAGATACTGTCAAAATATTAATTTTTCAAATATTTCAGTAGTAAATTTTGTGACTCGTTTGCACTCTGATTCCATTTATTGTTTGGATAAGTAGCAATATATTATATAATATCTAGTTTGAAGTTTCAAAAAATTATTTTTCTGGAAGCTATTGCTGGAGTCTACATATGTTTGTGTATCTCTGGACCTACTTAGGTAAGGTGTGTAAGAGAATTACAAATAACTTTTTTATGCTTAATAGACTCCAGCATTTCTATTTTGGTTGAATGGAAGTTCATTTGAAATTGGATATTATCTAGAGAAAAGAAGGGAATGAAAACTTCACTCTTATCATAGCCAAAACAAATTACAAAGGACAATAAGATAGCCTAAAATCTAAAAGTGCAAAGGATAATTTTTTATATAATTTTTTATTGATCGATCAGCAGTACAATGTTTTACAGATCAGAGTGAAAAGAAGGTAACAGAACAATAACACTCAGGGATAGGCTAACAGGCCACCCCCTATCTACATTAAGGTAGAACTCCAATAATACTCTCTGAGGAATTAAGTCAATATTGAAGATGTAAGACAGACATCAAGCACTAAAATCACTCGAATCAGATGTATCACTTAGAAGCAGGTCCTGTGGTAGTCTCCTCTTTAAGCGTGAGGGTTGGCGCGTGCGGACGCCGATGTAGGTTAATTTTCATTTGTCAGGGTTCACGTGGGTCCGCCTTGGTAGCGTGGATGGTAGACTGTCTCATGTTCAAGAGGTCCCGAGTTCGAATCTCGGTCAGGGTGAGTTACCTGGATAAGGCTTTTCTCTGGGGTTTTCCCTTATTCTGAAAGACGGATGTCGGATAACTCTAAGTTCTGTGGACCCTGGGCTCATTTGAGCATCACTTCATTCATTCCACTCATCGTCCGATATGACTTTACGTTGGAGGACGTAAATTACAACAGCAAAAATAGTTCATGTGTTAAACAATTTCTATAATATTTCAAACTGTACATTTGAATACTTATCTTGAATATCTGTGCATTAGCTTTATAGTTAAAGAACTGTTGAGTTTAGTGTATAAAAGTAATATAATAGTTTTAGGAACTATACGTTTTTAAAAGTTATATACCTTCC
Organism: Mantis religiosa; assembly: GCA_030765055.1. Taxonomy (NCBI): domain Eukaryota; kingdom Metazoa; phylum Arthropoda; class Insecta; order Mantodea; family Mantidae; genus Mantis; species Mantis religiosa. The sequence continues at coordinate 10,434,342 of CM060956.1, forward strand.
AACTTTACAAATTAATAAAATTCTACAGTAAAAGATTAAGAATATAGAGTAAAATTAAAAGAAAGTGGAGTAGTACAAAAAGAAAGGTTTAATTCAATTTCGACTGTCACATTTAGGTCATAAATAACAATGTACCTGAATTGCTACACTGCTCTAGAATGTACCACACTGAAAGTTTCCAGTTAAGGAGAGTAATCTTCGCTGTGAAGCATAGATACTTATTATTCATGGTTAACTTGGGTGTCATGATTATTATCAGGAACTACTACTACGGCGAGAGGTTCACGCGCTCTTACGTAATTGCAGCAGACCAGAACAACCTAGACCTAACGCAATCTGTAGTTTCAAGTTCCGCTTCATCTGATCTAAGTGCGTTAACCTTCACGGCGCATCCATACTGGTCTCATCTCCAGTCTTCGAGTTCGTGCCTTTAGTTATTACCATATTTAGCACAACGAAAACAGTAAACGATCCTTGCAAAACAGATTTAGTAGCCAAGGTAATATGTAACTTCATGTAAATTGCAGTTCTTAGATCGCAATTTAACATTTTGAGCTCAAGGATGCCACAAATACGGTACACGGATACTCTTCTTTCTTATGCCCGCGTTGAAGTCTCCTCCAAAGAAACGCTTTGATATTCCCCTTCTATACTCGCATTGAAATCTCCGAAAATTTCGTGCTTCTTTCATATACTAGCATGTTACATTTGCCGATTAGAATTGATACCGCGATTGTAAACAGCAGAATCTAATGCTATTATAAAAGAAATCGGTCTTTTAAGGTGAAAAGGTGCTACACTTGGGGTTAAAATTCACTTTTTTTACATTTTAGTATGTCATACCTCTAGATTAAAAATATATAGTTACGAAGTTCATTGGAGCAATATTTTCTGCCTAATTTGCTAATTATATTAGTGGGTGTTAAGTTTCTGCCACGCCCCTTTTCGTAAGCTTTCAGAAAATCGATACTGAACAGATAATTCTGAACTAAGCATTGTTTTGTAAGGGATCTTTCAAGCTTTCTGTTGTTACCACCGTAACTCCAATGATGCTAGTTTTTCTTTTGTATTTGGCTGTGTATGTGAACAGTTATTTGTTCTGAATAATATTTTGTACTAGTTATTAGTGAATATACGACATACGTGGGCCAGAAACATCTGGAAGTGTTAAATAAGACCTGAAGCTTTCCTGGCGACGACTATGCTCATTTTCTGCTCTGGCAGCAAGCCAGGTGAAAAGACGATTAGATATCGACGTTTCGGGAGTGTGCATCTCTCTCATCTTCAGGATATTTATAAAATGTTATAACCACAAGTGCCACGTCAGGAGACACCGTATATAGGACAAACCGGAAGGACCATCGCTACCAGAATAATCAAACATGAACGTTTAATACAACCTGAGAATTCTGGGCTGGCAGACCATTGTTCTGATAACCATAGAGCCAACTTTTGGGAGACGACCATCTTGGCAAAATGCAACAGTTACTAGGAGCATAGAGTTAAGAAGGCTTTGGCGATTTCCTCTGAAAGATGCACGCTTAATCGTGATGCTGGATTTCAGTTCAGCTCCTCTTGGAAACCGGCCTTAAAAATGGAAATCTGTCGATTTAAGAAGCAAAGATCAATACAGCTTGATAATCAAGTTAAGTAGTTACGTTTCTTTGACACAATTAAATTTCTATACTCACACCATCTCCTGACCTGACATTTAATTTACTGAAAACAGTCTTTTGTTCAGTAATGCGAATTTTGACAGTGTTTTGTCTTTGTTTATATTTATGTTATATCCAGAGTTTCATTTGTGGTTATAACATTTTATAAATATCCTCATGATGGCAGAGATGCACACTCCCGAAACGTCGATATCTAATCGTCTTTTCACCTAGCTTGCTTCCCGAGAAGAAAGTGAGCGTATTTGTGGCCAGGAAAGCTTCAGGTCCTTTTTAGTGGGTGTTAAGTTTTGCCACGCTCCTATTTGTAAGCTTTTAAAAAATCAATCATAACTTCTGTAATACTGAACAGATATTTCTGAACTAAGCCTTGTTTTATAAGGGATCTTTCAAGCTTTCTGTTGGTACTACTGTAACTCCAATGATGTTAGTTTTTCTTTTGTCTTTGGTTGTGTATGTGAACAGTTATTTGTTCTGAATATTATTTTGAACTAGTTACTGGTGAATATGTGATATGGGTAGAACAAGAAAATTTGGAAAGAGAAAGTTTACAGGCAATTGTTTTACTAAAAACAGAACAGTAAATGTTTAAAATACAAATGGAATAGACAATGAAACCACATGCAATATTGAGGTTAGTAGACCCAGTTCAACAATACATGTGCTAATCATGATAATAGTCATATACAGAAATTGATGAGTTGTGAGTACTGAAAGCAGATAAAATGGTTGAAGAACTGACCAAGAAGGCAAGAAAAATGAAGACAGTAATCAATATATAAACTTTAAAGCTTTCTTTCTCAGTTTCACATTTTTTCAGGTTCCGGTATACTCTTTCAAAAAACTAGTCAACCAAAACAACAAGGTTCATCATCTTTTCCTGCACAACTTACTTACAGCAACTCCAAGTCGTTACACAATGCATCTTAAAACTCACAATATGTATCTTTGTATCAGGTCTGAGTATTCTGTAGATTTCCATGTACATTATTTTTAAATATCTCTTAAGCCTGCTATACGTATTCAAATTAATAATATAAAAGTCCCTAAGCTTAGAAAACTGGCAGTAGGTTTTAGGAAACCATTTTCAACAGTATTCGAAGTAACAAACTTAGTGATCCGTTTGAGTAAAACGAAAATGATTATATAAACGGTTGCTATTAAAAATAAAAGGTTAAGGTAGCATGATTCGATAGAGTTAAATGGTTTATCCTCAACATAAACTTCTCGAATCAAATTACGCTTGCATGGAAAGAGTTTACTTCCCGCACTGAAAACGCAAATAATCTTTTGCGCACAGCTGTTGTGAATGTCATTTGCATCAAATCATTCCATTCGCATTTTCCTAGGACCTGAACTACTGATAATGCAAAGCTTGAAGGCAAGGAAACAATAAAGCATCTAGAAAAGAATGAATGTATACTGAAAAACCAGGTTAACCATGATTGTATCAGAGCAACGAAAATTCAGATTTTGTAAATGTTAATAAAGCAAATCGTTCATAGATTCTAGCATAAAATAGCAATACAAACATTTAAACTTGTACAGTCTCGGCTTGTTCTCATGTCTAAAGTGTCAAATAACCTAATTTATCTATTGAAGCACAATGGACTATGCTTAATATAACATAAAAATGTCTTAAGGTTAGGATTATGTTACGGTTTCTACAGTGTATTGAAGCTTATACCTTTCTTAAAACGATGGTTAGTCCATTTTTTACGACAATCCATTTAATTTATCTTCTCTATTCACAATATTAAAATTAAATGGGCATAGAAGGTAAAATATCTGCTGAAAAGAAGCTTAAAGTTGGATTCTAGCTGAATTCTGCTTGGATCTTTTTAAAACCGCTTAATTTTCTGAATCGAAATTGATAATGGAGCATATTTACTTGTTTCCTGACAAGAATAGATCTAAGTAACTTATGGAGCACGTAACCTTTTAACTTTATGGATGCAGCAGTGGATAAATCGTTCGGGTTAGGTGAAAAGAAATTAAGGCGCACGTTGAAGCACGATATATAAATAACTTCGTTGTTGTTCCTTTCAGGTATATCGTATTTCAAATCTGGTATTTAAAAGGCTATATTTACATCACCGCCTGCCGTAAATACCTGTGAATTCCACATGTGATATTTCATGTCACGAATTGGTGGTGCTTAAGTTGTGTACGCCTTCACTCATACATCACAGTTACATTGCCTGGTCCGTTATACGGATAATTTGTATGATAGGTCCGTATTGGGACGAACATAAACTGAATATAATTGATTTCCGAACTTTCCCAAGGAGATCTTCTTAGGACTAGGGCTGCTCAACAAAGACTGAGACTGATTTTTTCACAGTTGTTTATTACTGCAATACAATGTTTATATGATCTTGTCCAAAGCATTCCCCTACTACTTCAATGCACCTTTTATAGTGTCTCTGCCAGTCCTTGAACACGTGCTTCAGACCATTCTTTGTCAGGTCCTTGAGAATCGCCTCACTTTTTTTGAGCACTACTTCAAAGTTCTCAAATCGAATACCCCTAAGCTTCGATTATCACCGGTGATGAGTCATGGCTACATCATTAGGATCCTGAAGGAAAACAAGCCCGCACAGTGTGGAAATCGTCAGGTTCTCCAACACCAGAAAAGGCAAAACTTGTTCCATCTGTAGGAAAAGTGACGGTGATCACATTTTTTGACTGTAATGGAATGATTTACCCTCTCACACTACTGTTACAGCAGCATACTACACGTCAGTATTGACTACACTGAGGAAGCATGCAGTTCCTCTCTCACACTACTGTTACAGCAGCATACTACACGTCAGTATTGACTACACTGAGGAAGCATGCAGTTCCCCCTCACACTACTGTTACAGCAGCATACTACACGTCAGTATTGACTACACTGAGGAAGCATGCAGTTCCCCCTCACACTACTGTTACAGCAGCATACTACACGTCAGTATTGACTACACTGAGGAAGCATGCAGTTCCCCCTCACACTACTGTTAGAGCGGCATACTACACGTCAGTATTGACTACACTGAGGAAGCATGCAGTTCCCCCTCACACTACTGTTACAGCAGCATACTACTCGTCAGTATTGACTACACTGAGGAAGCATGCAGTTCCCCCTCACACTACTGTTACAGCGGCATACTACACGTCAGTATTGACTACACTGAGGAAGCATGCAGTTCCCCCTCACACTACTGTTACAGCGGCATACTACACGTCAGTATTGACTACACTGAGGAAGCATGCAGTTCCCCCTCACACTACTGTTTCAGCGGCATACTACACGTCAGTATTGACTACACTGAGGAAGCATGCAGTTCCCCCTCACACTACTGTTACAGCAGCATACTACACGTCAGTATTGACTACACTGAGGAAGCATGCAGTTCCCCCTCACACTACTGTTACAGCGGCATACTACACGTCAGTATTGACTACACTGAGGAAGCATGCAGTTCCCCCTCACACTACTGTTACAGCAGCATACTACACGTCAGTATTGACTACACTGAGGAAGCATGCAGTTCCCCCTCACACTACTGTTACAGCAGCATACTACACGTCAGTATTGACTACACTGAGGAAGCATGCAGTTCCCCCTCACACTACTGTTACAGCGGCATACTACACGTCAGTATTGACTACACTGAGGAAGCATGCAGTTCCCCCTCACACTACTGTTACAGCAGCATACTACACGTCAGTATTGACTACACTGAGGAAGCATGCAGTTCCCCCTCACACTACTGTTACAGCAGCATACTACACGTCAGTATTGACTACACTGAGGAAGCATGCAGTTCCCCCTCACACTACTGTTACAGCAGCATACTACACGTCAGTATTGGCTACACTGAGGGAAGCATGCAGTTCCCCCTCACACTACTGTTACAGCAGCATACTACACGTCAGTATTGGCTACACTGAGGGAAGCATGCAGTTCTCCCTCACACTACTGTTACAGCAGCATACTACACGTCAGTATTGGCTACACTGAGGGAAGCATGCAGTTCTCCCTCACACTACTGTTACAGCAGCATACTACACGTCAGTATTGGCTACACTGAGGGAAGCATGCAGTTCCCCCTCACACTACTGTTACAGCAGCATACTACACGTCAGTATTGGCTACACTGAGGGAAGCATGCAGTTCCCCCTCACACTACTGTTACAGCAGCATACTACACGTCAGTATTGGCTACACTGAGGAAGCACATTGCAAAGAAATGACCAGAGCTTTCTCAGACTGGGCGGCGACTTTATCATGACAATGCATGACCTCACATCGCAAATCAAGTCATGCTGTTTCTGGCTCAATTCAACATCACCTGTGTACCACATCCACCTTACAGCTCTGATGTTGCACCCTGTGACTTTTTTTTATTCCCATCACTAAAGGCAAATCATGTTGAAGGTTCTGAACCACCAAAATTTTTGAGAAAAACTATTTTCGAAAACTAGAAGTATAAACTGCCCAGAATTTGAAGTACACTTCTTTGTCTGTATTAAATAACGGTAAAATATTTAAAACATCGAAGGAGGCAAAGAATTTTGCAATTAGAGCAAATAAATATTTTGGGACGTAAAATCGGAGTTTATTTTTTGGATTTTCATTAGTAATTTCAATGGTGCAATACCTCAATGGCTTCAGTCAGCCTGTATTCTTGCAGTATTAAGTAACGGTGATGGAGATGCATGTAAATAACTATTTTCAACAGTGTAGCCTAATAAAATGTCTTGTTTCAGGTTTTAACCGAACCACGAGGAGGCTGCAGCAGCAACATGAGGGCGTACTCGCTCATAATCGGTGAGTAACCATCATGAAGGTCAAGGCAAATGTTTTAACTTTCAATCTATAAGTTTCATTTACATTCCCCTGTTCTTTATGAAATGATTTTACAATAATCTACGGGAAATTTTCTATAATCTCGTACAGCTCCGGTTATTTCTAGTGATGGATGAAAAATATACTGATATTCATTCAGAACTATGTGAAACTTAAGCGGAATATTTGAGTGTCTTAAATCCGGAGCTCCCTTCAATCGTCTTCCAAGATCTAGAAGTGCTGAAAAAATACCTTTGGTGCTTCAAAGATTCAATACATAAGATTTATCTTCCAAGTGTTAGCTTTGAAATGATATGCATAGGTGGTCTGAAAAGTTTCCGACCTAATAAGGATTCAAGACGTTTCTGTAACCCGTTCAAATAGTACTCGGCGTTTTTCCTCTACAAAATAATTGTTCACGAAGGTGATTGGCTCTTCATTTGATGGAAATCTCTGTCCTCCGAGCGCAATTTTCAGATGAGGGAACAAAAACAAGTCGCTTGGGGCTAGATCTGATCAAGCAGTTCAAACCGTAATTCACAGATTTTCGCCATTGTAACCGCTGAGGTGTGAGACGGTGTGTTGTCTTGGTGAGACAGGATTTTCTTTTTCTGCAAATGTGGCCGTTTTTCCGCAAATGCTGCCTTCAGCTTGCCAAGTACAGTCACCATCACTTTCCCAGCCGAAAAAAATGCTTTTTTTTGGAGCCGGTTGCCCGTTTGCAGTCGACTGTTTGGACTGTACTTTTGTTCCGGGTGTTAAATGGTTTATCCAAGTTTCATCTAAAGTAATTAATCGGCGCCAAAACTCCGATTTATTGCGCCTTAACTGCGCCAACAGAGAGTTGGAAATGTTCATTCGAACACGTTTTTGATTTAACGTGAACAAACGCGGCACCCAACGTGCGGACAGTTTTCTCATGTATAAATGTTGATTTAATATGTGACAAATACGTTCTTTTGACATGTTCATAGCCTCTGATATCTCTCTCACTTTAATTCGGCGGTCGTCTAGCACCATTTGGTGAACTTTGGCGATGTTTTCATAGGTAGTTGCAGTTTTTGGATGTCCCGAACGTACATCCTCTCCCAAGCTGTTACGGCCACGTTTAAATTCAGCTGCCCAAAATTTGACTGTGGTAAATGATGGTGCAGAGTCTTCATACACAGAATCCAACTCATCTTTGATTTGGGTAGGCGTATTGCCTTTCAAAAACAAATATTTAATGACAGCTCGATACTCGATTTTGTCCATTTTTATAAAAACACTCACATCAACTCAGTGAAACAACTGTTACATAACAACTGAGTGTCCAAAATGGATGAAACTTTGGTGAGTAACTGTCAACAGATGAACAACGAAATTTACTAGCTTTTATTTATTAGTGCTACCATCTTCATGTTGAGGTCGGAAGCTTTTCATACCACCCTTGTGTTTGGCTTATAATAAATTGCTCTGTAACTTAATTTTATATATTTTAAATAAGTAATTTTGTGAAAAATATTAAAAAAAAAGCAAACTAAAGTACCTTTCCTCTAAAACAGGGTGTAACAACGACATTAACAGTAGAATTGTTTAATTTATGTGTAAATGTTCCCTGCAAATGTTCCATTTACTAATTGAACTTTTAGCAATAGAATTTTGAACATTCATGTATGAAGTAAAAGGGATTTTTCAACTAAAATATTTGGAATTAATAAATATTTAAAAGTCAAATTTAGCAGTTCCAGCAGAATGGGACATATTAGCAGTAAAAGGTTTTATGAACACGAGGTAAACACTTCAGTAAAATGTGACTACTGGATCATGGGAAATTTGGATATTACTGTTCTGGTTTTGGCATCAGTGACATAAAATATTTTTGATCACTTTAACAATATGTGGTTAAATATTGCTTAAGTAATGTTATACTCTAAGTTAAATGTTGTTTAGCCACATAATACCTAAAGCTAAAAACCGTAAATATTTGTGCAATCCAGTTTTACACTTTATAAAACCGGTTTTTGCTCTGCAATCCCCTTTACGCCACAAACCCGGTGAAGATCCTTACAATAATTTGTAATACAGTTAAGTGAAGGCTGTTATTAAAAGGAAAGACCTTAAAATAAAGGTAGAGGTTGATAGGATCACGCTTCTCTGCAAAATATGCCCTTGCTGACATTTACAGCTCCAAGTGGCGGATGGGGCAAGTATCTACGTGCTATCTATATGGAACTCGAGAGTGCAAGAGGAATATTCCCAGAATATAAAACGCAACATTCATTTCCCAGCCATGTACTCACTTCTTAAATGCGCTCACTTGCTCCCGTCAGACATGTGCCATTACGACATGCAGCAAGATCGTCAAGTGATAGCAAAGTTTTACAAGCGCTCGTCAAAAAATTTGTTAAATGGGCGTGCGAAAACGTGGAAACAAAAGAGAATAAGGGACGCCTATTGCGAAGATTATGAATGATGCAAGGACGCCATGAGAATGCTGGCTTTCTGCAATGAACTTATGCTTAACCACTTCTGTAATTCATAAGAGCCTTCGGCTTATTTAACTCTAAACGTCTGTCAAACTGTACCTACAAAAGATTAATTTTCTATCTGATTCATATTAAAGAAATAGCTTCATTATATGGAAAGATAGAGTCAGACTGAAAAATTCAATGCCATAGCCGGGTCATTATTCTCTCTTATTTTAATGAACATAATTATTTGGAGCTTCCCTCATTTTGAAAGTCACACCTCCCTACTGAACCTACGTGTGACTGTACAATAGAAAGAGTACTAGAGGATCCGTGGTTTAAAACCCGGCTATGGCATTGAATTTTTCAGTCTGATTCTATCTTTCCATACTTTAGCGTAAACACGGCTAGTGTGAAAGAACAATTAATTTCCATTAATTGACCTAATAGTGGTTAACCATAAAGCCCGGGCCTTAAAGTACTTACAGCATAGTAAGTCGCCATTAAGGTAATTGTCTCATGTGTTTATGAGAACTCCTAGTGGTTTACCGGGAAAAACACGAGTCAGTTGGAGAATTTATTGTCATACCCTGGTCTTAAAGTACTTACAGCATAGTAAGTCGTGATTAAGGTAGTTGTCTCATGTGTTTATGAGAACTCCTAGTGGTTTTCCGGGAAAAACACGAGTCAGTTGGAGAATTTAATGTCATACCCGGGTCTTAAAGTACTTACAGCATAGTAAGTCGTCATTAAGGTAGTTGTCTCATGTGTTTATGAGAACTCCTAGTGGTTTACCGGGAAAACACGAGTCAGTTGGAGAATTTAATGTCATACCCGGGTCTTAAAGTACTTACAGCATAGTAAGTCGCCATTAAGGTAGTTGTCTCATGTGTTTATGAGAACTCCTAGTGGTTTACCGGGAAAAACACGAGTCAGTTGGAGAATTTAATGTCATACCCGGGCCTTGAAGTACTTACAACATAGTAAGTCGTCATTAAGGTAGTTGTCTCGTGTGTTTATGAGAACTCCTAGTGGTTTACCGGGAAAAACACGAGTCAGTTGGAGAATTTAATGTCATACCCGGGTCTTAAAGTACTTACAGCATAGTAAGTCGTCATTAAGGTAGTTGTCTCATGTGTTTATGAGAACTCCTAGTGGTTTATCGGGAAAAACACGAGTCAGTTGGAGAATTTAATGTCATACCCGGGTCTTAAAGTACTTACAGCATAGTAAGTCGTCATTAAGGTAGTTGTGTCATGTGTTTATGAGAACTCCTAGTGGTTTACCGGGAAAAACACGAGTCAGTTGGAGAATTTAATGTCATACCCGGGTCTTAAAGTACTTACAGCATAGTAAGTCGTCATTAAGGTAGCTGTCTCATGTGTTTATGAGAACTCCTAGTGGTTTGCCGGGAAAAACACGAGTCAGTTGTAGAATTTAATGTCATGTTGGCACGTTGGCCATAGTAGCTAAAGGGTTAGAGCGACTGGACGGCAACAAGAGGATCCGTGGTTCAAATCCCGACTATGGCATTGAATTATTCACTCTGTCTCTATCTTTCCATACTTTAGCCTCCACATGGCCAGTGTGAAAGAACAATTAATTTCCAGCTTCATTATATATTTCCTTATAGATAAAAGGAAATGGGAGGCTCTAGTAATAGACATATCTATCCTTCCTTTGAAGCAAAGGAAGGATAACTTAAGGTGGCTACAAAAACAACGTTGTACAGTTAAACACGCCGAACCATACGGTTAATTTCCTTGCGCGCTCTAAAGATACCTATTAAAGGATTAAATAACTATTTTGTTTTACCTATGTCAGAGAGCGATTTTTTCTGATGATTACTGTCCAAACCCCATGCTTGTAGCACATCTGGTTTCGGAGATATGGAAAGATAAGGTGCCTGACTAGAAACAAAGAATCATTAACTGTCACTGAAGAAAAGCACACACGTGCTATGCTGCAGTTGCATTCAGTAAAATGATGATCTTTTAAGAGTGTGCACGTGCTTTTCAAAGTTAGTAAATATATCGCTTAGCAAGTCGTGCGTCTAGTAGTAACTGTGAAACAACTCATAAAATTTTACATAAGCAGGCTACACATATTCTTGTTAATGTGTATTCCTTTTTCAAACAGTTGTCAATTAAAGACATTTTCGAAAGTACAAATTTCGCTCAGAGTCGAGAATTAATGTTACAAACTTGTCACGTGAGTGCTCATTCTGTGACGAATATTGTTAAAGAAGGCAAACTGTTTACTTAATAAAAGAGTTTCCATATATTGATCTCCAGGGTGGCTAAAAAGTGCTGCCAACTTAGATAATTTTCAAAACTGTTTCACGTAGAAAGGTTTATGATTTATATGACAAGTGTAAATATCCAACTGCCAAACGGCTGACCAATTTAATGAGGAGAAAAATAGAATACCTATACGGATTCTGTATCTCCTATGCACAAGATTCTGAAATCTCTTGGGTTCAAATATAGGAGAACAAATGATGGTCGCAAATTTCTGCTTGAATGAAGCGATATTGTTGCTGCAAGACTAAAATTTCTGCACACAATACATAACATTAGTACACGAGATTCATGATGTAAAAATGCTTCATAAATATACATTCATATCTTCCGTATTTATTAAGTATTTTAATGAAACAAAAATTGGTTTAAAGTCCATTACAGACAGTATACAAATATGGCATCATTCAAATAGGAACTATATTCACAAATCGTTGAAATGTCACTATTTTGTTTCACTGTAGCAAACACCTTATTTCGTAGAACACATCTAATTTGAATCATTTTGCTTTGTGTACATATGAACGATAGCTACGTAAGCGAAGTGTTCTCCAGTTCAAGGTTTTAAGGTTCAGATTATGTGATAATCATTGTATATGTTCTCACATACATGCTGAAATATTAAGTAAACTTCTGTCAGCATCTGTATCACTTTACATCTCAGCATCTGTATGATACTTGCTCCTTTCACTCATCGCACCAACGAGGTATAGTGCTGAACAATATCTGAGATTAAACATAAAGAATTGTTTCTGCCGAGAAACATACATTTTTAGGAATTGATCTAGTAGTGACGTACACATTACAAATGTAGGATGTAGGTCTTGAAGCTTGGGTGGTACCAACCTTTCCTTTTAAGTGCATAGTGCTTAGTGATAGCTCAATTTCAAGGTCGCTTCAGGATCTTCTGGGGAGTGGTTATGGTTGTCCCAATCTGGGCAAATAAAGGCCTTAAACTTCTCATCAAACGAGATCTCGTCCACTGACTCGCGTTCCTCTTCAAATGACCTATAAAATCGGCCTTCACGGTTCTCTGTGACTAGCGGTCACGTCTGCATACAACAATATTTCATGAATACGTCCTGCTTTATTGTCTATGATTCGGGACTTGTTAGTAACTCTGTAGATTAGATTAGATTTTTACTGTGTATATTCCAAAATTTTACAATTTACAACTTTTGGACACATTTATTTGTCTTTACCTTGTTGCTATCTTGTCTTACATGACACCCTGGTCTTCTGCTCTGTCAGGTAACTCTTAACCTCCATGTCTCCTGTTACTTAATTAGTCCCTTTCTTCCCCCTCATCTTCCTTTCTTATATTCTTTAAATTTATTTGTCTTTACCTTGTTGCTACCTTGTCTTACATTACACCCTGGTCTTCTGTTCTGTCAGGTAGCTCTTAACCTCCATGTCTCCTTGTTACTTAATTAGCCCCTTTCTTCTCCCTCATCTTCCTTTCTTATAGTCTTTACATTTATTTGTCTTTACCTTGTTGCTACCTTGTCTTACATGACACCCTGGTCTTCTGCTCTGTCAAGTAGCTCTTAACCTCCATGTCCCCTTGTTACTTAATTATCCCATTTCTTCCCTCTCATCTTCCTTTCTTATATTCTTTACATTTATTTGTCTTTACCTTGTTGCTACCTTGTCTTACATGACACCCTGGTCTTCTGTTCTGTCAGGTAGCTCTTAACCTACATGTCTCCTTGTTACTTAATTAGCCGCATTCTTCCGTCTCATCTTCCTTTCTTATATTCTTTACATTTATTTGTCTTTACCTTGTTGCTACCTTGTCTTACATGACACCCTGGTCTTCTGCTTTTAACCTCCATGTCCCCTTGTTACTTAATTAGTCCCTTTCTTCCCCCTCATCTTCCGTTCTTATATTCTTTACATTTATTTGTCTTTATCTTGTTGCTACCTTGGCTTATATGACACCCTGGTCTTCTGCTCTGCCAGGTAGCTCTTAACCTCCATGCCTCCTTGTTAATTAGTCCCATTCTTCCCCCTCATCTTCCTTTCTTATATTCTTTACATTTATTTTTTCTTTATCTTGTTGCTACCTTGGCTTATATGACACCCTGGTCTTCTGCTCTGCCAGGTAGCTCTTAACCTCCATGCCTCCTTGTTACTTAATTAGTCACTTTCTTCTCCCTCATCTTCCTTTCTTATATTCTTTACATTTATTTGTCTTTACCTTGTCTTACATGACACTCTGGTCTTATGCTCTGACAGGTAGCTCTTAACCTCCATGTCTCCTTGTTACTTAATTAGTCCCTTTCTTCCCCCTCATCTTCCGTTCTTATATTCTTTACATTTATTTGTCTTTACCTTGTTGCTACCTTGACTTGCATGACACCCTGGTCTTCTGCTCTGCCATATAGCTCTTAACCTCCATGTCTCCTTGTTACTTAATTAGTCCCTTTCTTCCCCCTCATCTTCCTTTCTTATATTCTTTACACTTCTGGCCCATTTTCCTTTTACTTTTTGCAAGAACTTACCAATACGTCTTACCTTCTTTTGCCTCCTGCCCGTTAACATTTTTATAGCTACTATCCTCTTCTCTACTTTCTCCAATTTTTCCTCCCAAACCTTTTTTCTTCACATTGCAACCTCCTTGCATTCTGTTACATAGTGTTCTATGCTTTCATTTTCCCCCACACAATTCACAAATTCCCTTTTCCCTACCTCTTATCCCTCCTAGAAATATTGTTCCTGTTCTCATCCAAGCTAACCCTTCTCTCTCTTGCTTAATGCAGTAATCTACATATGCTTCTCGTCACAAATTTCTTTTTATTTGTTTGTAAAATTATAATGATTTCATATTTTCTAGACTTGCCCATATTTCGGATCTTTCTATATCTTATATTCTACATTTTACCAATTTACGCACATCGCTTGTTTTTCTTTCCTCTAATCTCCATATATCTCCCATTGCTATATTTTCCATAATTCCTCCTATCTCTTCCCACCAACTATTTGAGTTCACTAATCTTTTTTGCTGTCTCATACATAATTTCATAATTTCCCCTTCTTCTTTGGCCAAACACCCTTACCAAAATTTTATTATTCTTTTCATTATTATTCCATTTTTTTTTTCTTGTTTCCTAATTCTGATAAAGCTACTTCCCTAGGTGCTTGGTAAGTCTAGTAGCTCTTTACAAAACCTTCTGTAGTTTTGGTCCACCGTTTGTTTACCTCTGTGGCCCCCCCCCCCCCAAGATCTCCACTGCATACAACATTTTGGATCCAACTAGTGCTTCATACATTCTTTCTAACCACTTGATTGTCATTTCTTGCTCATATTTGCATATTCTTTATCCCATTCATTGCCGCCCTTCCTTTTGTTTCCATTTTCTGCTGTGTACTCCCCACTTTCCATTGTTATTCAACCTCAGTCCTAAGTATTCAAATTCATTGACCACTTCTACCCTTTTGCCATTTAGCTTCCATTTTTATCTTTTTTAGCTTAACTCCCTTCTTGACGACCATATCTTTCAACTTATTTATGTTTACTTATATTCCCCACGTGTGCGTACATGGTATGTAACAATCTCACCACACAAAACATTGAAATTGCTATTAGCGCTGCTCCCTACAACTAATTTAAGCTTCATCTGCATTCACATAAGCAAGATAAGTGATTTTATTTTAAAATTAAAATATGCCTATAACTGTAAATGACAGAAAATCACTATTCCAAGTTAAATTTTATCAAAGATTTCTCAAATTAATTAATGGTATTATACTGAAGCCTTAAACGGAAGGGATATCTGATTTTACATTTTTATAGCTTCATTGTATTTATGATTACGTTATTTTACAGCATATTCTCATTTTTTTGTTTCAGCTCTTCTGGCCATTAGCCGACATGCTTTGGTAAGTGTGTTTTTGTTTTTCTTCCCGTGGAACTGTTTACAATTGAGTTAGTTTGTTAAAAATTACACTTTTCTCTCCCCTAACAGGCAGAAGAGGGGTATACATATAACAGACCAACCAGCCCTTTTGTGACTGGATCTACAACCCCTAGACCTGGAGCAAGTGGTGGCTTTCCCTCTGGAGGTGCATCGGGAGGTCAAGGGGGCTATCCATCTTTAGGAAGACCTGGAACAACTTACCCATCCCTAGGACAGCCAGGGTCTCCAAGCGGCGGGCGACCTGGTGTTGCACCACAAAGCGATTATCCCAGTGGTGGACAGGGTCCTAGTGGCGGATATCCTGGTGGCAGGCCTGGTGGACAAGGTCCTACTGGAACTGGAGGTTTCCCAGGTGGTACCGCAGGACAGGGTCCTAGTGGTGGATATCCTGGTGGCAGGCCTGGTGGACAAGGTCCTACTGGAACTGGAGGTTTCCCAGGTGGTACCGGAGGACAGGGACCTAGTGGTGGATATCCAAGTGGAAGACCTGGAGGACAAGGACCTACTGGAACTGGAGGTTTTCCTGGTGGCACTGGAGGTCAGGGTCCTAGTGGAGGATATCCTAGTGGCAGGCCTGGTGGACAAGGGCCTACTGGAACTGGAGGTTTCCCAGGTGTTACCGGAGGACAGGGACCTAGTGGTGGATATCCTGGTGGAAGGCCTGGTGGACAAGGGCCTACTGGAGGTTTCCCCGGCGGCACTGGAGGTCAGGGACCTAGTGGTGGATATCCAAGTGGAAGACCTGGAGGACAAGGACCTACTGGAACTGGAGGATTTCCGGGTGGTACCGGAGGACAGGGACCTAGTGGTGGATATCCTGGTGGCAGGCCTGGTGGACAAGGGCCTACTGGAGGTTTCCCCAGCGGTACTGGAGGTCAGGGACCTACTGGTGGGTATCCAAGTGGAAGACCTGGAGGACAAGGACCTACTGGAACTGGAGGTTTCCCTGGTGGCACTGGAGGTCAGGGTCCTAGTGGTGGATATCCTGGTGGCAGGCCTGGTGGACAAGGACCTACTGGAACTGGAGGTTTTCCTGGTGGCACTGGAGGTCAGGGTCCTAGTGGAGGATATCCTGGTGGCAGGCCTGGTGGACAAGGACCTACTGGAACTGGGGGTTTTCCTGGTGGCAGGCCTGGTGGACAAGGGCCAAGTGGTGGATATCCTGGTGGCAAGCCTGGTGGACAAGGACCTACTGGAACTGGAGGTTTTCCTGGCGGCACTGGAGGTCAGGGACCTAGTGGAGGATATCCTGGTGGCAGGCCTGGTGGACAAGGGCCAAGTGGTGGATATCCTGGTGGCAAGCCTGGTGGACAAGGGCCTACTGGAACTGGAGGTTTCCCAGGTGGTACTGGAGGTCAGGGTCCTAGTGGAGGATATCCTGGAGGCAGGCCTGGAGGACAAGGACCAAGTGGTGGATATCCTGGTGGCAGGCCTGGTGGACAAGGACCTACTGGAACTGGAGGTTTCCCAGGTGGCACTGGAGGACAGGGACCTAGTGGTGGATATCCGGGTGGCAGGCCTGGAGGACAAGGACCTACTGGAACTGGAGGATTTCCTGGCGGCACTGGAGGTCAGGGACCAAGTGGTGGATATCCGGGTGGAAGGCCTGGAGGACAAGGACCTACAGGAGGTTTCCCTGGTGGAACGGGAGGTCAAGGGCCTAGTGGACCAAGTGGCGGATTTCCCGGTGGCAGGCCTGGTGGACAGGGACCTACTGGAACTGGGGGCTTCCCAGGTGGCACTGGAGGACAAGGACCCAGTGGGACATATCCTGGTGGCAGGCCTGGTGGTCAAGGGCCTGCAGGAGGTTTCCCTGGTGGCGCAGGAGGTCAGGGACCCAGTGGACCTAGTGGCGGATTTCCCGGTGGACGGCCTGGTGGTCAAGGACCTACAGGATCTGGAGGTTTTCCTGGTGGCACCGGTGGACAGGGACCTAGCGGTACTGGATCAGGAGGCTTTCCTAGACCAGGGGGTGTGTTTCCCGGAGGTAGGCCTGGAGTGGGTGGATTTCCTGTTGAAGATGATGGTACTTATGATGAAGGAGATTATTCAGCAATCCCAGGAGAACCTGGAATTGATTATCCCATATATTCTGAAGTTCCCCAGACCTCTTTCCGATGCGAACAACAGCGATTCCCAGGATATTATGCAGATGTTGAAACCCGATGCCAAGCTTTTCACATTTGCTGGAACAATAAAACATATGACTTCCTTTGCCCCAATGGCACAGTTTTCCATCAACAGTATTTTGTTTGCGTATGGTGGGACCAATTTGATTGCAATTCTGCTCCTGGTTTGTACTATCTCAATGAATTCATCTACGATTACTCAATTGTTGGTGGGCCACAAGGTCCCAGCGGTTTTCCTATTGGTCCCGGCGCTCCAGGAGGACGTCCTGGCCTAACTGGCCCAGGAGCAGGCTTCCCTGGTGGACGGCCTAGTGGACCTGGTGCTGGCTTTCCAGGAGCAGGTCAACCAGGTGGTCCTCTAGGCCCTGGTGCAGGATTTCCGGGTACCGGTGGTCCTACTGGACCTAGCGGAACTTATCCTGGTGCTGGTGGTTCTCAGGGTCCTGGTGGCCCTGGAGGTCCTCCTGGAGGATTTCCGGGTTCGGGTCGTCCAGGTGGTCCTCAAGGAGGCGCATTTCCGGGAGCTGGAGGTCCTAGTGGTCCAGGAGGTCCTCAGGGTCCTACAGGAGGATATCCTGGAGCTGGACGACCAGGTGGTGTGCAGGGTCCAAGTGGGAGCTATCCAGGTGCTGGTGGTCCTACTGGAGGATATCCTGGTGCCGGCCGTCCTGGTGGTCAAGGTCCTGTTGGAGGTTATCCTGGTACAGGCCGTCCAGGTGGTTCACAAAGTCCTACTGGAAGCTTTCCAGGTTCTGGTGGTCCTAGCAGTACTCCTCGACCTGGATTTCCAGGAACCGGTGGCTCACAAGGAGCTGGAGGCTATCCTGGTGCTGGTCGTCCAGGTGGTCCTAGCAGCACTCCTCGTCCTGGGTTTCCTGGAACTGGTGGCTCTCAGGGTGGTGCTTTCCCTGGAGCTGGAGGCTATCCTGGAGCGGGTGGTCCTAGCAGTACTCCTCGTCCTGGATTCCCAGGAAGTGGTGGCTCACAAGGTGGTGCGTTCCCTGGCTATCCTGGTGGTCCTAGCAGTACTCCTCGTCCTGGGTTTCCTGGAACCGGTGGCTCACAAGGTGGTGCTTTCCCAGGAGCCGGAGGCTATCCTGGCGCAGGTGGTCCTGGTGGTCCTAGCAGTACTCCTCGTCCTGGATTCCCAGGAACCGGTGGCTCACAAGGTGGTGCGTTCCCCGGATCCGGAGGCTATCCTGGCGCAGGTGGTCCTGGTGGTCCTAGCAGTACTCCTCGTCCTGGATTCCCAGGAACCGGTGGCTCACAAGGCGGTGCTTTCCCTGGTGCCGGAGGCTATCCTGGTGGTCCTAGCAGTACTCCTCGTCCTGGATTCCCAGGAACCGGTGGCTCACAAGGTGGTGCGTTCCCTGGATCTGGAAGCTATCCTGGTGGCCCTAGCAGTACTCCTCGTCCTGGATTCCCAGGAACCGGTGGCCCACAAGGTGGTGGGTTCCCTGGATCTGGAAGCTATCCTGGCACGACCGGTCCAGGTGGTCCTAGCAGTACTCCTCGCCCTGGATTCCCAGGAACCGGTGGCCCCGGCACGGGCAGACCTGGTGTGTCAGCAGATACGCCGTTCCCAGGAGGAACCCAACCGGCCAGACCAGACAGAGAGTATCTTCCCCCTTACGCCGGTTAGAAGACGAGAATGGCAAATACTTCTGAAGTCATGATGAATTACCAGAGCTTAGCACCAGCAGCAATTTACGCGCTAATAAATTCTGCGGCTAGTGATAAGCTTAGCTTTATTTAATTGTAAATAATATTCCTTTATTATTCAGAAATATAATTTGTAATGAAACAATTATTTTGATACGATTTAACGTTAAACTTCAAGAGATTAAGCTTAATTTCTTTTTGTTTTAAGTCATTACAAGCAATCATTGTTAGCCTAGCTCAAGGAATGAACGAATTTGTAAAAGTCTTTATGTAGAACACTTTTGTCAGTGTCGATTAGTGCGTGCCAGCTGTGTCCATTTGTAAAGTTTTAACTTATTATTGTATTTACCCCTTGCCAATACTTCCCTAAAACTTATTTCCTATCTTTAAATGAGTCACTGCATTTTATTAATGTGGACAAAACACAGTTGTTGGCTAGTACTGATTTAATCGCTTTTTTATGTATACGAGTAAATGTTGTAGACTTTTTATAATTTTTTGTAATAGCCTGTACAGTCCTATAATCCCTTAGCTGTTAAGGGATTGTGTTGCCATGTATTTCTATTATGTGAAATAAAGGATGTTCCTTTAGCACATAAATTATTGTGTTCTTATTTACCCATTTCTACTGGTTAACAATATGAAATTATTAGGTAAAGGGAGCGACGTAAAGTTTTAATTACCACCCTTTAAAAAATGTTATAGAGAGTTTGTGTTGATATATACTTGTTAGTTCTTCTCTACATAGTTAACATCCAGATTTACACATTTTCCCAGGGTTTCTTGACCTTCCGAATACCTTGATTGTAGAAGTCTGCAAAATTCACTCTTCCATTTCATTAATGGCGTCATTTGTGTTGTCAAATCGGCGACCCCACCATTCCGGGAACAAGAAAAAGTCACTTGGTGCGAGATCGGGCGAATAAGGCGGATGCTGTAAGATCTCAAAGTCACATTCTCTTGTTTTGTCAACTGCAACTTGAGATGAATGAGCTGGTGCATTGTCAGACAGAAGACGAACAACTTTGGAGAGCATACCATGTCGTTTCTTAACCAGAGCTGCTCGTAACTTGTCCAGAAGATTGTAGTAGTATCTGTCAGTGATGGTTTGACCCTTGACAAGATAATCTGTAAGGATGACTCCACAACAGTCCCAGAAAACTGCAAGCATGACCTTCCCAGCTGACTTTTGTACCTTTAACTTTTTGGGAGGAAACACAAACAGGTTACCTACACAAAGTTATGAAATTTAAAACAGATCTGAATCTTCCTAATTCTAAAGAAAACATTTGAATCAAAGAAAACCCACTGACTTTTGAACCAATTAATATTCAATTAGATTTAGAACAAATAGTTACAAAATCTGAAACTTCCAAACCTGTACTAAAAGCACTAGCATTAGAAACTGTGAACAATAGATACCCACCTGAAGAATGGTTACATATCTACACAGATGGATCTAACTTGGACAACAACTCAGGAGCAGGAATTAAGTGTGCACTGTTCTCATTCTACCAACCAGCAGGATACCACACAACAAATTTTGATGCAGAAGTAACGGCTATTCATGTTTCACTCCAACACCTTCTATACAGAATAGATAAATTCGAAAATGCTGTCATACTTTCTGATTCTAAAACAGCATTATGTGCAATAAGTTCATATAAAATGAGGTCAAACCAAATTAAAGAATGTCACAAAATGATCCAACAACTTTAAAAACTACAGAAAAGAATTATATTACAGTGGATACCTGCTCACTGTGGAATTGCTGGAAATGAATCAGCTGATTTTCTTGCCAAAAAAGGTGCAAATTTAATATTATATTAATCAAAAGCAAATATAAAAACAAAACAAATCAATATCTAACAAAGCCAAAGATAAAAAAATAGAACATTTTAATTGAAAATCCAGAAATTATTCCAGAAATTCCACGTAAAGCTGCAGTAGCAAATTTTAGATTACTTACGGAACATGATTATTTGGCCAAACACTTACACAGAATAGGAATTTATACAAGTCCAAATTGTCCTCTGTGCAACAAAGAAGAGGAAATGACTGAAGAACATCTTTTAACCTGTGAAGCCCTACCTGCTGGACCCACTACACAGAAATATTGGAGAGTAAGAGAGCTAATGGCTTCATTGCCAAAGCCTAGCATTTGAAAACAACAACAACTTTTTGGGAGGGCGGGAATCTGCATCTTTCCATTCCATGCTCATGGATTTTGTCTCTGGATCATACTGATAGATCCAGGATTCATCCACGGTTACCAGACGATCAGAAAAATCATCTTCATCCTGTTCCAACAGCATCAACATCTGTCTTGAAAGGTCACGCCGTGTTTGCTTTTGGAAAGAGGTTAGCAAACGTGGAACCCACCGTAAAGACACCTTAGACATGTGCAGTTCGTCCACACACTACCATAACTAAGATGTGTCTCATTCATGATCATTTGGATGGTTGCTCGTTTGTCTTCCAGTATTAAACACTCCACTTTCTTCACTATGACAGCTGACGGTCTACCAGCTCTTGGCTCATCTGTCAGGGACATGTGACCAGTTTGAAAATTTCTTTTCCACCTCACAATAGTGTCATACAATGGGCAGTCATTTCCATAAACAGCCGCCATCTCATCATGGATTTCCCGGACAGTTTTGTCCTTCAAATGCAGGAATTTGATCACACTACGAGCCTCAATTTTCTACATCTTACACTTCAGTCATTTCTGGAACTCACTGGAAAAATATAAAAGGACTGAAATCGCTGAAACTATTAATGCTATATCCCGAGGAATCGATGATGATACTGAAAAATTGTCATCTCTCTAGGATAGAAACTACTGGGTGATATTTAACACTTTATGACACCCCCTCGTACACCACTCAAAAATTCCTATATCGAGGTTTCCTCGATGTTTTCAGGTCATTTGAAATAAAAAAATGCATTATTAGAAAATGGTGAGAGTGAGAAAGCATTTTAAGGATGCAACACAAAGGTTTCCATTACATTTGCCACCCCAATCTTCTCTTTATATTTAAAATGTTAATTACTTTTTATTTTAAAGAAGCAGGACAACGATTTTTAATTAAATGGGCTTGTTTGTGACGCTGAATGTAGTAAACTTTTTCAGGACCATGTTGTTAAACCTTCTCCATCCTCTGAGTTGTTTTTTATTTATTTTTAAGGTTTAACTAGATAAATGAAATAGTTGAAAAGATGCTCAAATAAATCCAGATTCTAGAGAGCTTAGAAGTACCTAACATTCATCTTTCAGGATAAGGGGAATCCCCGAAAAAAGCTTTTATCCAGATACTTCACCCTGACCGAGAACCGAATGTGGGACAGACAGGCTACTACCACCTCCAAAGGCATGTTAATATTTCTACGTTTACCTAAATAGCATTAAATATCACCGTAGTGTCCTTCAAGAAAGCATCAGGCATTATTGTGTAAGCACTACGCGAACAAGAATAATGCATGTAATCCTGAGCAATAAACAGTTACAAAAACTGCATGAGAGAGCCATGTGTAGAGAGGACCTTAGTATACTATAACCAAAGGTGTTACCTCAGGATAATTTAGAAATTAAAATTATCATTGCTATTCGTATATGCATCCGTCCTTCGCCTTAAATACAAAAATAAAAATAAAAGTTGTTTTACTATGTGAGTCGAAAACAACAGTTTCATTAAACGATGGCTGTTCAATAAAGAATGATCACAATTTTTTTACGGCGTAGCTTTACTCATCCTCATAATTGTGGTGTTCCTTCTCAAAATAGTCTCCCCTGAATGCGATGCACTTGTCTCAGCGTTTCTGCCAGTCTTTAAAGACATGCTGGAAACCATTTTTGAGAGATCCTTCAAAATCGCCTCCGCAGCCTTCGCCACTGCTTCTGATGATGGATAATGCCTCCCACTAAGGCGTTTCTTCAAGTTATGGAATAGAAAAAAGTCACATGGGGCTAAATCCAGACTATAGTGAGGGTGAGGGATGTACTTCACGTTGATTGTTGCAAGATATTCAGCAACAACATTGGCAATATGCGGCCGCGCATTATCGTGGTGCAGCATCCAGCCTGCTTCACGGAAATGTGGTCTTTTGCGCCTGATATGTACTTGCAATGTTTTCAGGACATCCCTGTAGTATTGTCCAGTTACTGATGTGTGTGCAGGTACAACATGCTGATAAGCCATTCCATGAATATCAAAGAATGAGATGATCATAACTTTCCCAGTAGAAGCAACCACTTTTGCTTTTTGGGGGGTTGGTGATGAAGGAGATTTCCACACTGAGCTTTGCTGTTTGCTATCAGGATCAAAATGATGTAGCCGAGTTTCATCGGCAGTGATTACGTTTGAAATAAACTCCGGATCTTCCTCTAACATCAACTTTAACTGCATGCAGACCTGTATGCGAATGTCCTTTTGTTCGGGAATCAACAGTCTTGGAACCCATTACGCACAAACACGTCTCATCTGTCATGTTTCTGTCACCAACGTGTGGGTGGCACCCAATGAAGTGTTCAGTATTTCAGAAAGTGATCTTAAGGTAATTCGTCGATCCTCTCTCACAATGGCAGCAGCAGTGTTGATGTTTTCTTCCGTAAGAGCAGTAACTAGAGCACCGGGTCCACCTTCCTTGAAAATTGATTGCCTTCCCACTTTAAACATTTTAAACCACCTTCGAGCTGTGCTGTAGGGAAGAACAGACTCTCCATAGGTCTCCTGTAACATTGTATAGGCCTCAACTGAAGATTTGTTGAGACGTAATCAGAATTTTAAAGCCGCATATTGTTCCTCGCGTGTTACCTCCATTGCAGCTGTAGGCGATGCTGAACATGACTGAACTTGCCTAGTTCTCACAGGCGGGAACCAGGAGTACCAACACTGAAACTACTACGGCGTGTTTGTTTCACATTAAACTAACAGAATGTAATAAGATTGAAGTTTAGTGCGAAAAATTATGACCGTAAAAAATTATGAACAGTCCTCGTAGCTAACCATGTTACCGATGAAGTATTGGAGTGAAATCGGTGGCAAAATGCTTTTAGTTACATCTGACTTGCTACAATGGTGCGTCCAAAAAGGAGAATACTGACGAACTGACTGTTATCGTATATTTGGAAGTATTTATGCAATCCCTTGAAGCATATAAATAAAACCAAACTAGAAATATGCCTGTGTTTTGCCTTCCACACTAGTCTTCTTTTCCAGAATAAACAACGTATTCTTTCATTTCGTAAGCCCAATAGTGTATTACTACAGATGTTTAACCTCAATAAGAGATTCTCCGTGTTTAGAACATTACAGAATCATGTTGCACATCCCTGTACATTGATTTCCTTGATTACATTAACGCAACAGTAACAACAATTGGAGCAATCAGTATTCCATATTTTTCACAATCAACTATTTCCAGTAAAAAAGACAAATGAAAAAAAAAAAAACGGATAAGAGAAGACACTGGGCAGGATTTCAACTTAGAATATGGTTTTAGAACTCCCTATTTTATCTCTGACCCACAACGTATAATTTCTGGTACTGTAGTAAATGTGTGCATATATCTGTGAGGTAGTGAGCGAGCACTGTGGACCCCTAGTACTCGTGGTACCTCTGACGTTACTAGAGGAACCTCGGGCCGAACTGCCAAGCCCCTCCCTATTTGAGAGTTGTTCGGATTGGGTTGGACTCGAGGGGGGAGTGGTTCCCGATACCCGTGGGAGATCGGGTACGTCTCCGGATGGGGTTGAGGGAAGCCATATATTCCCACGTACTAGCCTACATAGCTAGTAGAAGGTGTGCTAGATCACCAGGTGGCCCTACAGATGTTAATCGGTAGCCTTCCCATTTTGGAGTTGGCGCGCGTAAGTGGCGTATCCACTTCTATCCCGTCTTGAGTCCACAGGACCAGATGGGGGGGGGGCTTGTTAGTCTCTAGGTCTTGTCCTATGGAAAGCCCCATGGACGTGCCGGGCGCCCTTAGGGGACAGCTCAGTAACTTCCTGGTCATTAGAGGGGAGGTCAGTCTTTACTCTGTGTGATTTGCCCTGGTAGATAGCCTTGAGGTTATATATATATATATATATATATATATATATATATATATATGTGTGTGTGTGTGTGTGTGTGTGTGTGTGTGTGTGTGTGTGTGTGTGTGTGTGTGTGTGTGTGTGTGTGTGTGTGTGTGTGTGTGTGTGTGTGTGTGTGTGTGTGTGTTCCTTCAGGGGTATGTTTGAAGCTGTATGAGAATGTACGCTAATACCTTATATATAGAGAAAAAGAGGTGTGGTGTGCCATTTCTGATCTGAGGATTGTTATCAATATGAAAATATTTTCAAGGTCTTCGTGCAACAGCTAAACCACTAGGATATTTTCAACAGGATGGTCCCACATCCTACATCCATAATAAACCGTAGCACACACCAACAGTGTCTTGGAGGACTGTGCTATCTCTAAAATTGTTTGGTTTCCAAGGTCATCTGAATTGACGCCCCCGATTTGATTATTTTCTTTTAGGGCATCTAATCGCCTCAACAGTCTACAAGACGGACCATACGGTATTGACGACTTTGGAAAGCATAACATAACGTAACTTTCTGGTTAAGAAGATTGTTAACGTTACTGCTTAAGGTCAAGAGCGCTTAAATTGCATACATTTTCCGCCAGAAGTTAGTATTTCCAGTATCAACAACACATCCTCAGCTCGTATCGCGCTTTAAAGTGTGTGAAATGAGTATCCGGAGAGCATAAAGCTTAAAGTAATCCGACATCCATTTTCTCAGGATAAAATAACCCCTCTAAAATATTGTATCTGAATGACTGACACAAGCTAACCAAGATTTGAACTCGGGATTTATTGCAAACATGTACGCTATAATTTTCTTCCTCTCAACAAAATGTTTTTTCCAAATGCTAACCAGCGTACGGGGATTTAACAAGGTCTTAAACTTTACACAGAGCTGTCAATGTTCCCACAGAAATGTTAAGGCATATAGAATGTCTTCATGAGATGTGGAGCATTTCCTGCATTGCTTGTAATGTGGTTACTTTTTATCAAAAATAACCTAGCCTATAATTAGTCGTAGGATACTTTCTTGTACTCAATTGTTTCTGAATGGATTTGTTTAAATACTGGGAGAGAACATTGAAGCATATTGTGCACGTCACTAGTCCTGTCAATTTGTTAAACAAGTGATTATTTACTATACATAATTTTTAAGAAAGTTAAAACAATCAAGAAACTTTTTTAATAAAATGTCACGCTTGCGTGGAACGTAGTGGCGTAAAATATCTACAATTGATATTGTTACGTATATAGGCCAAGTGATATTTAAGAATTATTTGGCATTGTTAGGATTTAATATTTCATTTTTCACACGTGTGGAATGGCTGGTATATTTCGGACAGGATACGAACTTTGGACTGCCAAATCAGCTTTTCCGGCAAACCAAAGTCGAATGAGCACGGCTGGCGTGATCCTGTAAGGCCCGAATTAAGAAAATTGGGTAAGACAAAGAGCTGAATCGGCAGGAGTAAGCTGAAGTGAACCAGCTGACGTAAGGGTTGCCGCCTATTTTGGCGGGTCGGTATTTAAATTATTAAAGGCAGCGCACGCTGGCTTTTAGTGTGAGTGCGCCGCTGGGCTTTGCTGCAGTACTCCACACCGGGGGATCGCTGGCTCAGGCCTTTGTCAACACATCCCCTAAGATATAGCGTATCAAATCATGTATTAACTTATTGTACTGCCCCAGATCTCCTCAAGATCTCAGAGGGGCCTTGTATCCTGGGAATATATTTATTAACCTGGGTTGACTCTAAGTATTATTCCTAACAAATACAATGTCACTCCACCACTCCTTATTCTCCCTTCCATCCAGAGCTATGCTCCCCGTTATTATTTAGGGTTGAGAGTAACACCCCATCTCCTTACAACTCTAGATGCAACAATATTTATTAGAATTTGTTTACTCGTCGCATTCTTTGTTTTTCAGACGTTTCTTCGAGTCCAAGAGATTACCTCATTGGTTCTAAACAAAATAAAACTTTCTACGGGAAGACGGTTTCAGAAGTTGTAATCGCGAGTGAAAATAGCGCATTCAAATTGGTACTGTTTGTGTTTGATGTTTCAAAGAGCAAAGTAATTGGCATTTGCATCATCAGAAGTAATGCCGAAGTTGTGTGAGAACCAGAAGTTTAAGGTATTCGCTCTAGTAATGTTCTCATGTGCAGACAATGGGTAGGAGTTGTGTGAGTCTTTCATTTCCCTGTTTGTTCGCGGATGGTATACCTAAACTTTTCCACTTCTTCAAAAGTCTAATTGTTATTTCTCACAACACATCTATATTGTATTGAGTAGCTTCACTCACCCGTAGAAGCGTGAATATCTAATTTGTTTTATGCAACCAAAACATTTGATTATTAGTTTGTCTCTGGTACATAACAAACAGACTCAGAAATCTGATATCGAGATTTTACTAGAAATATACTTTCTGAGGTCCCTGAATCCGAAAAAAAAACTTAAGTGCTGTACATTTATAGACATGAGTTTGTATCTACCTCACGTTAACCAACAAAACATCTATAAAATATTTTATTATATATTTCAGTGTAGGCACAATGGGATTAGGAAAATACAGTAGGCTTTTAGGGAGATTAAAGGCTCAATTGCGTTAAAATTAAATAATTATAATATATATTATATATTGCTCATACTTCCATATATATATATATATATATATATATATATATATATATATATAGCCGCCTCGGTAGCGTGATGGTAGCGAGTCTGCCTCACGTTCAAGAGGTCCCGTGTTTGAATCTCGATCAGAGTGAGATACCTGGATAAGGTTTTTCCGGGGTTTTCGCTTATCCTGAAAGACAAATGTCGGGTAACTAAGCTCTATGAACCCTGGGCTCATTTAAGCATCATTTCACCCATTCCATTCATCGTCCGATATGACTTAACGCTGGAGGACGTAAATTAAAAAAAAAAATAGTTTCATACTCTGGGGAAGATGGGAAATCATCTTGGAGAAAAATCTCAACCACCACCGCCGGGAATCGAATCCGGGAACCCTAGCGCGGCAGGCAGGTACACTACCGACTGAGCTACGTAGCAAGCTAATACCATCTTATTACGTAGAAAATGAAGCTAGCTACAGTGAAGCAATAAACATTACACAAATATAAATATGTTTTATAAAGGCTTCACTTATGTTGAGAAATTGATGATAATTCTCTTTCTAATGGAGATCGATTCCACAAACATTTGCTCGCATCGTCAGACAATACTTCGTCGTCAAGGATACTATGTTTTTTCGTATTACCAAAATCTCAAAACAAAACAAACCTAAAAACAGAACCAACTGCTTGTGTTTCAAAATTCATTACGCGATATTTATTTTTAAAATAAATATGTTTTCCCACACTATTAAATCTATGGGAACATTTAATTGTTTAATAATTTAACTTCAGGATTTATTTCATGGTTAAATGACCAAAAATGATCTGCTACGGCCAATTTATCAGTTTGTTTATACTTAATGTTAGGAAAATGTTCTTTTGTTCTGGTTTCTAAATTACGTTTCGTCTTTCCAATATAAACTTTATCACAATCTAAACAATTAAATTGATAAATACCAGATTTTTTATTATTAGGAATTGTATCTTTTTTAGAAAATGTAGTACATTTTTAATACTATTTTTATTTTGAGGAACTAAAGTTATACAACTTCTTTAAAAAAATTGAAAATGTTTATTAACTCAAGGATGGTAAGTCAATTTTTAAAATTATAATCGTCTTTTATTTTTCAAGGGTAGAAATATCATTAAGTTTTTTTATATTTAAATTTTTCAATATTGTTTTGTATAATGTCTTTATTAAAACCATTAATTAAAGCAGTAATAATAATATGTTTATATTCTTTATAAAATTCCTCTTTATTCAGGGTTATATTTATTCATCTATAAATGAAACTATTAAAAACAGCAAATTTATGTGAAAAAAGGTTAAAACTTTTATTTTTTATGTAATTATCAATATGAGTAGATTTCCTATAAATACCAAAATCTAATTTATTATTATTTCTTATTATCTTCAAATCTAGAAAAGGAAGAAATCCATTAATTGCAGTTTCTAATGTGAATTTTATAGCTCTATCTTGTAAATTTAGTAATTTTAAAGCATTGTTAATTTCCTTATCAGGAACAATAGCAAAAATATCATTAACATATCTATACCAAACTTTAAACATTGAAGGAAATGCTTTAGTGACTTGAATTTCGAAAAAACTCATAAAAAGATCAGCAAGAAAAGGTGAAAGAGGATTACCTATTGCTAAACCACAAGTTTGATGGAAAAAATTCACCATTAAAAGTGAAACAAATTTGATCCAAACAAAAATCAGTAAGTTTTAAAAAATCAAGTATTAAGTCCTCATGTAAATTTATTGAATTCAATCAATCAATTGAATTCAAATTAAAGGTTTGTCCTTAGGAATGCTAGGAAATAAGGCAGTTACATCAAAAGAAATCAGTTTAACAGTTTTGGATGATAAAACACTGTCAATGTTTTTTTACTGGTTCAAAAGAATTTGTAATACTTAAACTTTCAAATTTTTATAAATTAATTAATATGCCGACCTTAAAATAAAAATTTTAGTAGTTATTAGACGTTTCATTTACGAGTTAGTATTCACAGTTACGTTGATACTTTCTAAATGTATTTCATTTTTATTTTTGAGTTCTGGGGTCTGAGAATCTCTACTCTGGATGTTAGTGTGGAGTAAAATGTGTACATCATCAGTAGATGAAGTAAGAAGGATCAGTTAATGTACTCTCAGAGGCTGTTCCAAATGTTACGACCTGGATCTTCAGGGAAGCACCCTGAGGGCGGAAACCGTTACTCCCAATCACACGATGGTAATTGAACTACATAATTTCAATGTTTAATCATAGAAGGGAGTAAGCGTCTGGTTGCCAGATTGCACATTACCTTGTCACTAAGGCTGGGTGACATTACTTTGTTGCAACACTTCGTGGAAATAACGTTTTTAAGTTTGCCGAAAAAGTTGAAAAGATTATCAACGTGGGCTGTTCGGGTAAAGCATATCTTATAAACTCTTATGTACTATATTAATATGACTTTCTCTATAGATTCCGCCTCAACAAGCTATTCTTACAAATATGTAATTCTTTTATCTACCACATAATAGTCGAAATAAACGTTTGCAGACGTTTTCTTGTTGTATGTTTCCTTGCATTAGGAGAACACAGCAGACTTCAAGCGATACTCAATTGTTTTAATAATAGATCGCTTCGCGTGATATACACTCTCCCAGAAATGAAAGGATAAGTTACTTTTGAAGCAGAGCGAGAGAAAAAGACAGTGCAGCGCCAAACATAACGTCATAGCTAAACTCCTGAGTCGAATAGAGTACAGTCCTCTAGAGTAAAATGCTTTTGTTGTATGCGAAGACACTCGTACACCGCCTAAATCATCTCTTAATCTGAACGAGATTTCTTTTCTTCTGTCACCACTTAGAATGGTCCAAACAAGTAGTAATCACGAGATCTGGTGAGAATGTTGGAGAGGGGAATGAATTCTGGAGTGAGCTGTCACGGCACTCAACTTAGATTTCCTTAGCGAAAATTAAGAACACCGTGAACGCTCTTATGTGCTAAGCCATGATTAATATTAACAATTTTCGTTGTTTCAACCACTGTCACATGGCGCTTTTCCATCATAATAGCTTCAACTGAAGTAATAGACACTGGTGTCACAACGCGGTGTGCCTAACCCAGATGCAGAGCGTCTATTAGAGAAGTCACACAACCCCTGTTCAGTCTATTTCATTCATACAGTTGCTGCAGTGATAGATATGCATCATCATTAGACATCGGATCCCGTACACCTTAGCAATCAATGTACACACACACACGTACTATACAAGGCCAAGCGAGATATCAACAAACGTCTGTGTCAACAAGTATACCGAAGTGCTGTGTGTGTACACTCCGGTACGGATACAAAATGTAACTTACGTTACAATTTACCATCCTTCTCATTGCTTTCGATGTGGGAATTACTGTGAACAACCATGTACATTCGTAAATTGTCGAATGTAAATTTTCTGCGTCTCTCGCTCAAACAATATAAAATATTGGGAGAAAATTCGTTCAATGTCACACGACGTTAATGGTACATATAAGTAGTACAAATCATTTTCATATCTTTGCCCCATACTTAGTTTATTTATTAAATTACGTAGCACAGAAAATTCAGTATTTTTGTGTAGAATACTGGACAGTTCATTTTGTGTTTGTTTGGTAGGCGGTGCATTCTGTATATCGTTAATTTTTGCAAACACCTCCTCGACTGCTTTTAGACAACTCGAAATTACATTCTTCAAGCTGTTTAATGGTTGTTGATAATACTCAAAACTTTTGATTTATAAAATGGAGATTGTGAATAATTGTTGTGAAAGTAATACTATTAACACAATATGTCAAACACCTTACACTCCCTGGTAGACAGATCAACCTGCGTGGCGAGTAGTAGTTGTAATGAAAATAAAGCTACGCGTTGTGAACTGGGCGTCAGCAGTTATATACTGCAAGACTCAAATTTCATATCCCTTCAAAGGTGTATGGACTCCGATGTTTGATCATCATACTAGAAAATCATTTTCCGATTGATATCAATAAGTTTCTACCGTCACTGCTTTAAAAGCCTATGGCAGAACGCTGCTTTTACTAAATAATAACAATGTACATAAACAAAACTACTAAAGAAATGAGATAAACTGAACAGCAAAGACAGGAGACAAAACATCAAGAATCAAAGAGCAATCATTAGCAGACATCGATTATTTAGGACAGAGCTTCCGGCTCTACGTTAATCATTGAAAGAGACCTTCTCGTGCAGCTAATTGCCCCAAACGCCTTCTCAAACAGCTTCAAGGAAATATTTTGCAGGCGTCTCCTATCAAAACAAGGATTTTTATAATGTGAGTGTTCATCGTATGAAATTTGTGTGCTACTATACTTTCATTATAATCAATTTTCAACTTTATACACCTGGACCACACAACAAACACGCTTGTTTACAGCTTCAAGAGAACGTGGTTTCCCCAACATCAAGAGATATGAAGTAAACTTGATCAGCGAGGTAGAGCAAAATGCCTTTAGGAGCTAAACCTGGTGAATTGGTGCATTGGTAGCAGTTCTTGCTCAACTTTGAAGAGATGTGGGAAACGTGAAGGAAGCATAAATTGTGTGTTTTCTTTGCTTTATTGAATCTCTTTTACATCTCTCTAAAGCAATAAAGAAAAACAAAAGCTATCTTATTTAAATTTCCAAATGTTAGTTAGTTAGTTAGTTAGTTAGTTAGTTAGTTAGTTAGTTAGTTAGTTAGTTAGTTACTAACACTCCCCACATGGCAACCTTGGCCTTCAGGGTAACCTCACCCCACCAAGTGATGACCGGACCCATTTCTCAGGTGGAGGCACCCAGAGGGCGGTGTCCATTACCTCCGATGATAGGGTGATAGTGAAGATGGCGGTGAGGTGAGAGGACCTTACTAACATAATTAAGAAAACAGAACACTGTTGATGTGGGTTCTACTACTTGGTCAAGTAATTACACGTGCATTGTAATTTGGTACATTGTATTTTGGTACCATCTCCCATGGAACTTTTGGATGTACTACAATACTTCCCCTAATTACTATGTTAAGTATGAATACTATCTTTTTTTCATTTTTTGAGTTCCCTACCACCGAAAGATTCAATATGCACATATCATCGGCAATACGCGATTCGAGTTTTCTTGGAAAAAGAGAGAAATAGGGAAATGAATGAATGAATGAATGAATGGAAGAAAGAAAGAAAGAAAGAAAGAAAGAAAGAAAGAAAGAAAGAAAGAAAGAAAGAAAGAAAGAAAGAAAGAAAGAAGGAAGGAAAGAATGAATGAAACAATAAATGAATAAATGAATAAATGAATAAATATATAAAGAAAGAAAAGAAAAGAGAGAAAGAAAGAAAGAAAGAAAGGAAGGAAGGAAGAAAGGGAGGAAGGAAGAATGAATGAAAGGAAGAAAGAAAGAAAGAAAGAAGGAAGGAAAGAAAGGAAGGAAGCAAGGAAAGAAGGAAGGAAAGAGGGAAAGAAAGAAGGAAAGAAAAAGAGAAAGAAAGAAAGATGGAAAGAAGGAAGGAAAGAAAGAGAACGAAAGAAAGAGAAAGAAAGAAGTAAAGAAGGAAAGAAAGAGAGAGAAAGAAAGAAATGAGAGGAAGAGAGAAAGAAAGAGAGAGAAAGAGAGAAGAAAATAAAGAAAGAAAGAAAGAAAGAAAGAAAGGGTGAAAGGAAGAGAGAGAAAGAGAGAAAGAAACAAAGAAGGAAGCAAGGAAGGAAGGAAGGAAAGAAAGAAACAAACAAACAAAGAAGGAAAGAAAGATAGAGAAAGACAGAAAGAAAGAGAAATAGAGAAAGAAAGAGAAAGAAAGAAAGAAAGAAAGAAAGAAAGAAAGAAAGAAAGAAAGAAAGAAAGAAAGAAAGAAAGAAAGAAAGAAAGAAAGAAAGAAAGAAAGAAAGAAAGAAAGAAAGAAAGAAAGAAAGAAAGAAAGAAAGAAAGAAGGAAGGAAGGAAGGAAGGAAAGAAAGAAGGAAGGAAAGAAGGAAGGAAGGATGGAAGCAAGGAAGGAAGGATGGAAGGAAAGAAAGAAAGAAAGAAAGAAAGAGAAGGAAAGAAAGAAAGAAAGAAAGAAAGAAAGAAAGAAAGAAAGAAAGAAAGAAGGAAGCAAGGAAGGAAGGATGGAAAGAAGGAAATGAATAAATAAATAAATAAATAAATAAATAAATAAATAAATAAATAAATAAATAAATAAATAAATAAATAAATAAATAAATAAATAAATAAATAAATAAATAAATAAATAAATAAATAAATAAATAAATAAATAAATAAATAAATAAATAAATAAATAAATAAATAAATAAATAAATAAATAAATAAATAAATAAATAAATAAATAAATAAGGAAAAAAAGAGAGAAACAAAGAAAGAAAGAAAGAAAGAAAGAAGGAAGGAAGGAAGGAAAGAAAATACAGGAAAACGTCCATCCATAGTGTAAGTGTACTCTCGTATTTTGTGAAGTTTTACTGAATATAATAACCAAGTTGGCTGCTCATGATAGTTCGAGCTACAGAGTTCTGTTACACGCACACGCACGCACACACGCACACACACACACTCATGCACACACATGCACTAATGGTAACATATGAACATCGAAATCTTCAGTTCCATATAACTATTTCTGCTCTATTTATTGTATAAGACAGTGGAGTAATGAAAACATTTTTAGTCAGAAAATCCCGATCCGATGACTAACTCCTATAGGGTATAGAACCAGTGCCATTTTAGCGACAGGAAAATCCATCACTTATTATTTTTCTACATTCAGTATAATAGTAGTGCATGAGTCATTCATTCTAAATTATTCTAAAGCAATAAATCCGAGAGCCGATGTTAAAATTAAGCACAAAATCTACTCGATAAAAGTTAATGTCCTATAGAAATAACGAATGTATCCTTGAAGTAACAATTACTCTAAAGAAATAAGGTAAGCAAGAGATTAACTGATTGTTTTGCCATTATATTGTCATGGAGGAGGTCGTGGTGTCAAACACATTTGAATCTTTTGTTTCTAGAAGATAATGAATAACCTTGTGTCAGGGAGAAAATCAATTCGTCCTCCACGTCTGCTAATATTCAACAAAATGTACATACCAGTCATTTCTGTCTTTGTGAACACTAACTGTGAGATAGACGTAACTTGCTACATCGTATCTCCCAAAATAAACAATAATGCAGCTGTGCCTATGTGTACTATGAAGTGAGAGAGAGAGAGAGAGAGAGAGAGAGAGAGAGAGAGAGAGAGAGAGAGAGAGAGAGAGAGAACGAGAGAGAGAACGAGAGAGAGGGTGTGTGTGTGTTTGCGTGCATAGAGGGCGATAATCTCGGACTCCATTCCATTAATTTTCTTAATTCTTTACCACTGAAGAAGACAGATTCTAATTTCAACCCCTAAACAACTATAGGGGTTTACAAGTGCTGAATACTGTTCGTTTGTACAGTAGTAGTGACATCAAATATGCAAGATTAATTGAAGAACTGACTGTCATAAGTACACAAGTCCAGTCAACCAAGATTTGAGAAAATCAACAAAAAGTTCATAACTTCTGAAAATGATGTGCAGCTGTTATGATCTTTGTAACACGTGATCTTTGGCTCATTCTACGAGGGTGGGTCAAAAAGTAACGCCTGCTATTTTTTTCTCTTTTAATTACCAAGAAAATTGAATCCAATTTACATAGCTTGAAAACTACAACATTGACGATTAATTTGTCACTATTCAATATAATCTCCGTCCTTTTCCACAGTTTTGGTCCACCTTTTAACTAGGGCATGTATTCCAGTGTGGTAAAACACACGGTCTTGCTTCCTAAGCCATTGACGCACGGACGTTTTCACAGCCTCCTCATCTTCAAAATGAATCCCACGATGAGCTTCCTTTAGTGGCCCGAACAGATGAAAGTCTGATGGTGTCAGGTCAGTGAGGTAAGACTTGCCATCCCAATTTCTCAATTTCTGCAGTGGTGTAACGGCTGGTGTGTGGTCTTGCATTGTCATGTAAAAGAAGAACATCCGCCATAGTTTTTGTTGGGCGAACTCGGCGAAGACGTGCTTTCAGCGTTTTGAGAGTTCTGACGTATTGGAGAGAATTTATTGGGCATCACTGCTCCAAAAAATCAATCATAAGTACACCCTATGCATTCCAAAACACTGTCGCCATAACTTTTCCTGCCGACCGCTAAGTTTTGAATTTTTTTTCTTCGGTGACGTTGTGTGATGCCATTCCATTGACTGCCTCTTTGATTCATGTTCAAAAAAATGAACCCACGTTTCGTCTCCAGTAACAATTTTTTCCAGAAACTCCTCTCCCTCCAAATTGAAGCGCTGCAAGTGTTCGGAGGCTATTGTTTTCCTTGTTTCTTTCTTTTGGGCAGTTAACATTCTTGGTACCCAAGGTGAAGAAACTTTTGAGTAACCCAGTTGTTGAATAATCATCATCACACTGCCTTTACTGAGGGAGGTAATGCGACACAATTCACCTGTTGTTACCCGGCGATCATCGACTCGCTGAATGTTGCATGGAGTCACTGCCACTTCGCTTTTCATCTGTCAATGGTGTTTGCCCTTCAGCTTCGTTACAGCGACGAACCCATCGTCTAACAGTGCTGACATCCACCGTTGCATCACCATATACATCGTTTAGCCTTTCGTGAATGCGAATTGGCGTTTCACCTTCCGCAGTCAAAAATTCAATCACAGAACGTTGTCTAATACGAATGTCGATGTCAGCCATTTTGCAAGAGTATGCAGTGCTGCCACCTGGAATTGCGCCAAATTCAAAGTTTTCACATAACTTACTTATTTAAGGGGGGGGAATAGGAGGCATTACTTTTTTACCCACCCTCGTATTTGTTTCACTGTTCAGTAATTTCAGTTACTACTGGTACTTAGTTATAATATTTATAATGAATTTGTTTGACTTGTGCAGTTAAGAAAATCATTGAAAGGACTCTGTTATCAAATGCATAGAGGAATTATCTCTAAAGATGCAAAGTCGTGAAAATATTTGGTACTCATATTTGGGTTTAACCACGTTTTATTTGTAGCATAATAACAGAAATAGACATTACATTTATTCAGTTATCGTAATTTGAATCCCACACCTTTCTCCCTGATTCTTCACCATTAGATATCTGTTATTTGCTATATTTATCACACACAGTTTGAAAATAC
Organism: Mantis religiosa; assembly: GCA_030765055.1. Lineage (NCBI taxonomy): Eukaryota > Metazoa > Arthropoda > Insecta > Mantodea > Mantidae > Mantis > Mantis religiosa. Next base: position 10,471,183 of record CM060956.1, read on the forward strand.
GATTACTTTTCAGGAAGAACTGAAGCAAGATACTTTGAAATATCCTTGGCTTTCGCAGCTTTCAGAGGAATTTCTTTATGGTAAGCTTTCTTCAGTATGGTTTCACCAAACTGTGTTTCAGTTAATTAGGAATGTCTCTGTCATTAGAGTTCTTGCCAGCAGTAACAATGTTTGATCTGTATTCAATAATCTTATATGTAGTGTCCACTGACATAGGTTCCTTCAACCAACATCACATACATTCTTTAATGTTCTTGGATGAGTCCTTTGTTATGTTTTTCCGCACTATGCTTCTCTGAGTTGTCCTATTTTTAATTTTACGTCCTCCAACGTTAAGTCATATCGGACAGTGAATGAAATGGGTGAAATGATGCTCAAATGTGTCCATGGTCCATGGGCCTTAGGATGACCTGACATTCGTCTATCAGGATAAGGGAAAACCCCGGAAAAACCTTATCCAGATAACTCACCCTGACAAAGATTCGAACTCGTGACCTCTTCAACATGAGGCAGACATGCTACCATCTACGCTACCGAGGTGGGCCTGAGTTGTCCCTGAACTTGTGTAGTAATGAAACTCACTAATCCTTTCACACCAGCTTGCCCCGTATCTCTAAACGGTCACGTGACCTTATCACCCCTCATTGGCTGCTATTGTATTCTCTGTTTCATATAACCTTGCCCCGCTGACATGTATCACTCCGCGGGCAACTACCTTCCCCCTCACCCTTATTGGCTAATGCATTCGCGCCACAATTCATAGGCGGTGCCTTACCGTCACATTTAAACCTACAGTAAACGTTATAATAATAGCCAGGAAGATGGATAAATCATACAAATAAGACTATTGTTACCAAATTATCAGAAGGCACGACCAACTGACAACTGAGTGGGGGACAGGAGGCATTCAGGCCACGACTACCATTTATCTCATGTCACTAACTGAGGGGATGGTTAGGAATGTATCACGGGCACTGTACTGTCTCTTTCCCCTCCCCCTGACGTCTGGAACAGTCGGGATGATGTTCCGGGCCGCGAAGCTTCCAGAAACAGCGATCTTCCTATATAAGGCCTGCAGTGGACGAGTCAGTTCAGTTCTTGTCGAGCAGCCGTGAAGAGCGCGGTGCTAGCGAACGGACTGGAAGACTGTGTACGTGTATCAGAGGAGATGTACGTAATTGTGAGTGTAGAGTGGACCTGTAACAGACGAACTGGTGAATTGTAATTGTGTGCGCTACGTAATTCTATGTAATCGGCAAGTGTTCCAACTGTAATTCAGTGGAAATAAAGAACATTTAGAGTTTGTGCAATTGGAATTTTAATTTCACGAACCCACAAAGTCACAATATGAAGGCATGCAAAAATAATGAAGTTTATAATGAAACTGAGCAAGTTGAAACTGAATGAATGAGCAATAAAACTGAAACAATTTTATAATGAAAGGCATTCGGCCTTTTCCACTGGGATTTTTTAAATCCAGCACTTATACCTTAAAAAGATGCTTGTCTTTTAGTCTTAAAAGTCGTGTCACGCCATACCTGTTGTGTGTCCTTCATTCACCCAAGTCTCGTCAAGGTAGTATATTTTGCGACTTTTACAGTCCGATTCTCTATAAATAACGTCTTCACCGCACAACAATGTCGCCCCTGGAGTGGTAAGTTTTCCTGTTGTCTCAATTTCATGTCGCGATGTCCCTACGCATCTAACACTCACACCTGTAAGTTCAGAGCACAGCTGTTCGACTTCTCTCACTGATAAAGACGGATACTTCTCTGTGAGTGCATTAAACACATGCACCACAATGCTTTTTCCGCCACTTTGTAAAGATTTTCCCTTGCGATGCTTCAGCGAAAAACTGACAGTAGACTCTGCCATTATACATACAATAAGCACACGCGCAATAAAGAAGAAGATTTTCCCAGTTTCTTCTGATGTAACTTTTAATATAGACGATAAAATCTTGCTAAGTTATTGTTTCATCTGGAGGAAAACTGGTTGCTTCGTCAGCTTCTGCATCTGCTCGTTCATTGTCATTAATTTGTCTATGTGATGTTATCCACATTATGTTAATTTTTTGCCTGAGTTGATAGCTTCATTGGATAAGTTTTGTAGTTCTTGAACAAATGCATTTTTTTGCTTTTTTTTATCCTTAATGAATAGAATTGCATTCACTGAGTCAATAATTATCAAAAAGGAGATTGGATTTTCGGTTTCAAAAATGAATTGCAAACTTTCTTTTATGGCGAATAACTCACGTGCGAAAATAGAGAAATGATCAGGTAGTTTGTATAATACTGTGTGTTCAGATTTACATTCACTTAGCGTGTCAGTAGTTTTTCTAGTGTTATTTCACTCTCATAGTCCTGTTGGTCAGTGTTCTGTTTTCTTGTTCGCTCTGTTGCCAGCAAACAGCGGATTGAATATTTAACAGAACACCGAGAAGTGAGCTATCGTATAATAAATTCTCGTGACGTGATTTAAAGTAGTTAAAGTGACGTAAAATAGAGAGAGGATTTTCGACGTGTAGTAGGAGGCATTTGAGCGTGCTGTACTGTGAAGAAAACAGCTGATTTTGCTCTTTGGTACGTACGGTTACATTATTTCATCTGACATTCAGGTATATATTACAACATAGTTTACCAGAACCGGTAATTAGGGTCGTATCCTGGATGTGTATGCGATGTTAATCGATTATCTTCACAATTTTCTACCGAAACAAGTGAAATGAATCACCAGGGCGTGCCTATCTTAGTCCTCTCTCAACATAAAGAATGTTACTTCTGGATCCAGTTCTTCCTCACCTTCAACGTCTGTAAATTTTCGATACACTGCTGTGTGTCGGTATGCCCAAAGGTTTTCTTAACCAAAAAAAAAAAAAAAAACTTCATCCAATGAAGGTCACATCGGACGATGAATGAAGTAGGTGAAATGAGAAGATAATCTATAGAGCTTAGACCTGCCAGACATTCATCTTTCAGGATAAGAGAAAACCTCCAACGTTAAGTCACATCAGACGATGAATAAAATGATGTTCAAATAAGTACAGGGTACATAGAGCTCAGAGTTACCAGACATTCATCTTTCAGGATAAGAGAAAACCTCCAACGTTAAGTCACATCAGACGAATGACGTGATGTTCAAATAAGTACAGGGTACATAGAGCTTAGAGTTACCAGACATTCATCTTTCAGGATAAGAGAAAACCTCCAACGTTAAGTCATATCGGACGATGAATGAAATGCTGATCAAATAAGTACAGGGTACATAGGGCTTAGAGTTACCAGATATTCATCTCAGGATAAGAGAAAACCTCCAACGTTAAGTCATATCGGACGATGAATGAAATGATGTTCAAATAAGTACAGGGTACATAGGGCTTAGAGTTACCAGACATTCATCTCAGGATAAGAGAAAACCTCCAACGTTAAGTCATATCGGACGATGAATGAAATGCTGATCAAATAAGTACAGGGCACATAGGGCTTAGAGTTACCAGACATTCATCTCAGGATAAGAGAAAACCTCCATCGTTAAGTCATATCGGACGATGAATGAAATGATGTTCAAATAAGTACAGGGTACATAGAGCTTAGAGTTACCAGTCATTCATCTTTCAGGATAAGGGAAAACCTCCAACGTTAAGTCATATCGAACGATGAATGAAATGCTGATCAAATAAGTACAGGGTACATAGAGCTTAGAGTTACTAGACATTCATCTTTCAGGATAAGAGAAAACCTCCAACGTTAAGTCATATCGAACGATGAATGAAATGCTGATCAAATAAGTACAGGGTACATAGAGCTTAGAGTTACCAGACATTCATCTCAGGATAAGAGAAAACCTCCAACGTTAAGTCATATCGTACGATGAATGAAATGATGTTCAAATAAGTACAGGGTACATAGAGCTTAGAGTTACCAGACATTCATCTCAGGATAAGAGGAAACCTCTTATTCACCTTGACCGAGATTGCAACTCCAGAATGTGAGACAAACACGCTACCGACACGCTACAGAGGAGGGCACTAAGAGTCTGGTTTGCTGATCTGTGTTATAGGTTACTGTAGACTTGGATCCTGGGACAGTACGACCACTAGAATGTCACTGGAATTTTCCGATTCAATTTTATGTTTCCCATTACTGAAACAATTGCAAAACGTGCGGAATTAAGGCCAAATATTAGCATTATGATTTCCTTTGTTCTTGTAGTTACTTGCATGCATAGCTACCAAAGCGAAACTTGTAACTAAGTACCCTTTTATGTGTGTTTCATAATATTCTCACGTTAGTTCACACTCCTGTAGCCGGTGTTGCTTTTGTCACCGCGATTATCTTTACGATCCTCCCTCCCTCAGCCTTGACCCGACAGTCTATGTGAGCTTACTGACATACTTCTACAGGAAATTCCTTACCTAAATGTAAACTAACTTCCGAATAGATTTATGTAATACTCTCCTCATAGACGCTCCACTTTAATTTGTCACTTTCTCCGAAGCTTAGCCCTGGGAGATATAACACTCCACCAAAAAGTCTATATCGAATTTTATAGAAAATACATGACTTGAATAAAACAATATGCTTTAAGCAAGGCTTGTGGGAGAGCGAGGAGAAAACGCATATGAGTGCAACGTATCCGATTTTTAAAAATATGAGTGAGTCACCTGCCCCTATTTATTTTTGAATTTATGTAACGTGCTAAGCAACATATGTCTTGAATGTCATCTAATGGATGATTTACGCAACGGTTTATAGAAGATGGGTAGATAACTCAGTGCATAAGTGCTGAATGGGGCAGAAATCAATCACTATATTTGTCGATTTCAAAAACATCATACCCGGTCACAGAGAGCTGCAGTAATAATTTTAGAGAGTTTACAAAGTTCTATTCATTAGCATACAGAGGCCGACAGAAGTAAAAATCACTTTGCATGTATTTATTACACAATCTGTACTGTATTTATTCTCTTATCTCTCCTATTGGAAGACATAAGTATTCTAACGTACCCAATCGAACAGAGATCAAGTTGGTAGTACGTACCCTACACGCCTCTACCAAATAACAGTTGTGTTTATGCTATGTCTCGAGACAGTGTGCTCAAAGTTATTCAGCCAATTGTGAACTCACAGGTAATATGGGACGTAAAGGTAAGAAGACAACGGTGGCAGAGAGAATAATATGTACAAACAAAAAAAATCTCTCTCTGAAATTGCCAAAAGTATTAACAGAAGCAAAACTACAGTTTTCTGCATAATTCAACGCTTCAAATAGACAAATACTGTTGTAAATAAACCTAGAAATGGTGCTCCTTCTAAACTCACCACCAAAGACAGGAGGCAAATAATAAAAACGGTGAAGCAGAATCCGGGAGTCACTGCATCTGAGATTAGAGAATGCCTTAAGCAACATTTTGACACTTGGTTCACACCAGAACAGTTGAACGGGTTTTAATTAGTACTGGGTACATTGTCCGCGTTCCTAGGAAGAAACCATATGTTAATAAGGTGAATAAGAAAAAGCGTATAGAATTTGCTAAACAGTATGTGGTGAAACCAACAGAATTCTGGGATAAGGTTCTCTGGTCGGACGAGAACAAATTCTGCTTATACAAGAGTGATGGACGTCTTAAAGTGTGGAGACTGCCAAATACAGAATGGGAGCCTAAGAGCATGGTAGCTACAGTGAAACATGGTGACAGTAGTGTGATGGTATGGGGCTGTATAGCTTCATCTGTCTTTGGGGAACTGGTGTTCATAGATGGGATCATGGACAAATTTCAATACAAGAGGATTCTTGAAAATAATCTTAAAAAGAGTGCAGAGAAGCTGGGATTAGGACATGATTATTACTTCCAGCAGGACAATGATCCGAAGCATACTGCTAAAATTGTAAGGCTTTGGATCGTGTACAACACTCCTCACACTTTGAAGACATCGCCACAATCTCCAGATTTAAATCCTATAGAGAACATCTGGAAGGAACTCGAGGAGAGTGTGAGGAAGCATCACATCAGAAGCAAGGACCATCTGAAAGAACTTCTTCAAACAGAGTGGAGAAATATGGACTCTGCAGTCACATACAGACAATGCCTAAACGATTATCAGTAGTAATTCAAAGAAAGGGGATGATAACTAAATACTAGCTGTTCTCTGTTCGAATACTTATGTCCAGATATAAAGTAACTGTTTTATTTCTCCTTGTAGTGTAAATTAGTTTCAGTTGCTATTTATGAGTTTATATGTTTAATGGAAGGCTCAAGTTTATTTTGTATCAGTTGTATTTACGTATGCTTACTCTGTGTAGCTTTAAAATAATATAAGTAATAAATATGTTTACATTCGTATACTTATGTTCGCCTCTGTACATTCACACAGACACGCCCCTGAAGGATCAACCAATCACATGCATCATTTGACAATAACATTGGAACACAAAATGGCAGATCTACACAGTGAGACCAATTGGATTTAAATCTTTAGCCAACACGTGTTTTCGTTGTGCAGCCACGTCAAGAAATGCTAAGAATTAGGTAGATTGTTTTCACTTCAGTCGGAGTACGGCACTATTTAGCTCATACAGATATTGTAACGGTATATGGAGTTTTCGTATTTGCGTTAGAACTATCAAAACGAGTTCAAAATACTGTATGAACAAAGTAAAATAACTGTATATAAAAAGTATGTCCAAATATTAAGGTTCGAACCGTGAACCTTCGTGCCTCTTATTATAGCCTGTATTTTTGCCACTGGGCTATCGACCGACCTAGGTGCTGACTGGCTGTATAAAGCCAGAAAGTTTTTGCTGCGTGCCAGTCAGACCCATAGCGGCTGGAGTCCCGGAAGGCAGTGTTCTGTCCCCGATACTCTTTGCCGCCTACATGTCTGACCTACCCACGGAACCGCGCACTGATTTGTGTCAGTATGCCGACGATGTCCTCATACTGGCGCAGAACAAGAACGTCCGCTACTGTCTCCCCCCTCTACGCTCCACGCCATTGGCAGGTGGAGTGAGAAGTGGAGGATGGCCATTAGCCCGCAGAAGAGCTCCGCTCTCATGCTGGCTAAGACCGGTAGCTGGCGCCCAGAAGGAGTCCTACGGTTACGGCGGAGAAGAATCCCCTAGGTTCGAACCGCCAAATACCTGGGAATCCAACTGGACCACGGCCTCACTTTCACTCCGCATGTCAGGGCAAAGGCCGTCCTCGGCCACGCTGCGCTCAGGCAACTCTACTCCATCTTTCGATCCACCATGCCCATCCGCCTCAAACTGCGGACGTACCGTGCGATCGTCCCGCCTCTGATCCTGTATGGATGCGAGGTCTGGGGTTCGGTGGCTCATACCACCCTCCGCAGGCTGCAAGCCGTGCAGAACAGAGCCTTAAGGATGATCTACGGTACCGACCGCAGGTTGCCATCTCACTTCCTGCACACCCAGTCTGGCATACCATACGTCGAAAATGCCTAGATCACTCCTCGCCCTAACCAGCTGGTGAATTCACTTGATCAATACGACCACCGTCTCCCCAGAAGACGGAGGAGCTATCGCCTACCCAAGGATGCCCTTGGGTGCTAGAGTCTGCCTCTCCTCCTGCCCCTACCAATCACCACCAGGTCACCTCGCGCCTTGGAAGGTTAACACCTACAGTCGTGCCCTGGGGCGCGCGCACGACCTGGTCTTATTATACCTAAAACCAATTCCCATTTGGTCTCTCCCTACTGGTTCCGCTAAGGGGGAATATCCCGGCATCAGTAGAGGCCAACTGCGCCGTCTCACCAAACGACACGCAAGCTTGCGCATATACATTTATCTGTTATACCTCACGGGTAAATCCGCACAGCGGATAGGTACCGTGGCGTGTAACCCTCCGCCCGGGAGAACCCGGGCGACTTGCATCTGCTCTTAGCTCTTGGCTTTGCTGCGTGCCAATCCTTTAAGGGTTTTACCGCAGGTAGGTTGATTTTTTTCAGGATATTGTCGGATGGGGTGTGGGTTTCCAGGAAGAATTTGTTGCGAGCTAACATAAATGTTATGTGCCTCGGGTTATAGGAATGGATGCAAAACCTTATGCACCCTGGTCTTCTATTTTCAAATTTGCTTTAGGTTGAGCAATTTTGATGCTAAACAGTTTAGAAGTATTATGTGGAGCTCAGCTTTAGCTTCTGTTAGGATTAGCTCTTGGGTTATCTCTGGTGCCCACAAGCCATGCGGGGTACTCGGAACAGCCTGAATCGGTGTCTAGTGGGGTCATAATCTCCGAAATATCTAACAAGGGCGCTTCTATGATTTGGTAAGTGAGGCGGTCCGTGCCCGTTAGGAACCCAGTTGAGTCCTCCCAGCACTCTACACCTCATAAAGTAGGGAAGGTGACGGGTGAGGGTTACGGATGGGGGAGATTTCCTGGACAGGTCGGGGTTTTCCTCGGGGTTCGCTCTGCACGGACTCTCTTCTTTGTTCCAAGTTGTGGGATACGTCCTGACTGGATGTGGTATGATTAGCGAATAAAACACCTTGACTTCCATGATCGATTTATTCACTACTGTAATTAGATACTTCACTCGCCACCTGTAAAGTCGCTGTTTGTAGACTCGTGTGTTGTTTTTGGCGGTAACGATAGAGCTCTTTACACGTGTTACGTATTCAGTGTATTCCTAACGCACTGGTATGTACGACGTGGTTCCACTACGCCCGACCGACAGACAGTGTCTCAGCTATCCGAATCACGGATCAACTATCTCCTGGATTTTCCCCTCTGTCGTTATATTTTGAATTTTTGTGTTAATCACGTGTGTAAGTTCTAAACTGTAATTAGTTGGTTTCAATTTCGAGTTTTAACCATCGTACGAATTTTGTATACGCGCATGACCGAACGTTGATGTAGAGTTTCCCACAGCGTCCACTTATTTAATTCCGAAGCACGTACGCTGCAAAAGTTTAGGAATTCGGATAATCTGCGACTCTATTGTATCGATCAGCTACGTATCGGCATGAAACAGAGAACAGAGCAGCAGACCGACCCTTCACATGGTTCGCAGGCATTGTTTTCCTAGGGGTGGACTTGTTATTAAGAAAGCTGACCGACCTGTGTTCTCAAACTTAAGGGAACTCATATTTCTGTTTCTCCGTTCATCTACATTTATAGTCCATCATACACGTCTTATTATATATATATATATATATATATATATATATATATATATATATATATAAACTTTCAGGAAACATTCCTCACACACAAAGAAAGAAAATATGTTATGCGGACATGTGTCCGGAAACGCTTAATTTCCATGTTAGAACTCATTTTATTACTTCTCTTCAAATCACATTAATCATGGAATGGAAACACACGACAACAGAACGTACCAGCGTGACTTCCAACACTTTATTACAGGAAATGTTCAAAATGTCCTCCGTTAGCGAGGTTACATGCATCCATCCTCCGTCGCATGGAATCCCTGATGCGCTGATGCAGCCCTGGGGAATGGCGTATTGTATCAGAGCCGTCCACAATACGAGCACGAAGAGTCTCTACATTTGGTACCTGGGTCGTGTAGACAAGAGCTTTCAAATGCCCCCATAAATGAAAGTAAAGAGGGTTGAGGTGACGAGAGCGAGGAGGCCATGGAATTGGTCCGCCTCTACCAATCTATTGGTCACCGAATCTGTTGTTGAGAAGCGTACGAACACTTCGACTGAAATGTGCAGGAGTTCCATCGTGCATGAACCACAATGGGTATTTTGACATTTGTCTGCACGAATGATTTCAATTTACATTTTAAGAGAAATACTAAAATGAGCTGTAACATAGAAATTTAGCATTTCCGGTCACATATCCACATAACATATTTTCTTTCTTTGTGTGTGAGGAATGTTTCCTGAAAGTTTGGCCGTACCTTTTTGTAACATTCTGTATATGCCTTATCCATTATAAAGTGTTTTTCTGTAATAGCTGTGTATTTCCTTTCGATGCAAAATAATCAGTATACAATATCTATGCTAACCTAATATTATTTTAATATAACATATATTAAACGACTTTATGTTTATGACCAAGGAGAACCGTTACATAAGGTACGTAAAATTTTGATGCACGTTGCCTGATTTCATCCTCCAGGTATGGAAGACCCGTGGCTTCGTCGAGCAACCTTGTAGGAAAAGAGCGACCCACAGAATAGATGGACCGTAGTCCTCTATTCTATGTACGTTGAAGCCATAGCAGCGATGACCCTGATGTCGCAGGCACATAGCATCACTGGAATTACCAGCGCGTGGAAATGAAATGAAATGTGTAGTGTTTAACGCCCGCTTTTACTACATACGGTACCGCAGGCGATGACACTGATGATACATGAGATGAAGATGGAGCACCGGTGGAATGAGATGGCGGGGGAAACCGGAGGTCCCGGAGAAAACCCGCCCCAGCGCCGTGTTGTCCACCACAAATCTCATTTTGCGGTCACCTGGTATCGAACCCGGGCCGCCTTGGTGAGAGCCAAGCGGTCTAACCACTGAGCCACGACGCGGGCTCCAGCGTGTGGAAGAGGTACAACTTTCGACCAACCGGCATCGAACCCGACCCCAGCATTGGATACAGGGAAGCAATTGTACTCTGCACCTTTGCCGAGAGGTCCCTGCTGTGGTGGTGGAAAGTTAAAACTCTGTCCAGTTTAACTTCCAGGTACTGGACAGAGTTAGTCCACTCTATCCTTCGACCCCGGAAGCTGAAGTTGGGGTAGTCTGTCACTGGGCTACGAGAGCAGTTGATAGTACTCCTCTAATACACAACATACATATTAATTGTGTTAGTCATGTTTCCAAGGGTTTGTCGTCTTCTCGCATAGCCTCCAACACCATGTAGTTAATAGCACAGATAATTGCTACTTGCTTTGTCATAGTGAATCTCGTCATATTGAGTTAATATAGCCTTAGAAATCTTCGAAGTGAGTAACAGATTAAAATGGCGACTTCAATACTATACAACTACGAACATGACCGATTTAGTTATCATATCCTCTACAAACAGAACGCCCGAATGATACTGACCCGTGGAAGGTGTACATTTACTTTTTTGAAATATAGTACCTGCAATACGGCAGTTTCTGCAGAAGTTTATCTCGATTAACATGAAGCAGATGTGAGAATAAGCGTTTCTAAGAATTGTGTGTAGATTATTTAAACCATTTAAGTAAACTGAAATCAAACTAAAACAAAGTCTCTTCTTAAAATTAACAACTTTAAAGGTAATCAATGTAGAGAAGGCCATGTGGCCGCAATACATCAGATGTTTTATTTGTAACATTTAACGCCTCTATATGTCAGTTAGGGACAATGTCCCGGGAGCAGAGTATACCTTCAACGACACCTCTGTGCTGTGGTCGACTCTCCCTTACGCTCCGATAACTTATTCATAGCTTGTGTTTTCACAGCTTGCGCCCCAAGAAGGATGATACACCTAATGAGAGAGAGAGCCATACATAGGGCGTAGAGCTCTTAACTGAACTTAGATATTCCGGTGCCAAAGTTCTAATGAAAAGTGATACCATATCCCTTAAATCCTTAACGGAGTCAAATTATACAACACGAAACAGGACTATAACTTATTGTTTCTGATGTAACTTTCTTTGTATTAGTTGTGGCTGTAAATCACTATAATGGCAGTAACCAGTCACTCACATGTGTTATTTGTTACGTGTTCGACTCTTACACGCACGCACTAGATGGGCCAAAAGGCATCGCCTCTTCCGGCAGGTTCTCCACAAATCATACTTCAAATTAATTAATAGAGGAACCAACCTGGTAGCTTATGGTTGATGAAGTAATAAAATGAATTGTTTTAAGAAGGTAATTTATATTAATGCCAGTCATACTTATCCATACGCACCACTTTCATAAAAAATAATCTATATTTTATAAAATATAAGAGACATATTTTTAAACTGCCCTGAAGGGGAACCACAAAGGAACCAAGAAAGACAGTAACAACCTGAAGTAAGACATGGAGCATTCCTGGCGACGAATACTCTCACTTTCTTCTCGGGAAGCAAGCCAGGTGAAAAGACGATTAGATATCAACGTTTCGGGAGAGTACATCATTCCCATCATCAGCATATTTATAAAATGTTGTAACCACAAATGAAACACTGGATATAACACAACTATAAACAAAGACAAAACACTATCAAAATTCGCATTACTGAAAAAAAGACTGTTTTCAGTAAATTAAATGCCAGGTCAGGAGATGGCGTGAGTATACAAAAATTGTGTCAAAGAACGTGACTAATTAACTTGGTTATCAAGCTGTACTGCTCTTTCCTTCTTAATTTGATGGATTTCTTGCTGCCCGAGAAGAAAGTGAAAGTAACAACCTGGTTTGTTCTCCTACATGCCCCTTATTAATATTATTTTAAATAAAATTAATAAATTTTTTCACCTTATTAATGTATTACATTCAAATACACATTAATAGAAGGGACTTTACACATGAAAAATTTACCACTTGCTAAAATCATTTCAATTTTGAGCTTTTTCTTAAAAAAAAACGTAAATTTCATAAAAATATTTTTAAAATAAATAACTTTAAAAGCCTCCCATTGCAATTGAAAGCTTAAAAAAGAATTTTATAAATTTCAGAAACATAGCTCTAGTATATAATAAGGTTTACCAGAAATCTTTAAAAAATAAAATAGGCGACTTAGGGAAGGCTGTGAGGGACATATTTTAACAATGTGAAACCTTACATTTTAAATCTACTATCGTTTGCCACTTGTAACTTAGTTTCAAATGCAAAAGTTAATGCATTTGAAAGTGGGAAACATTAAATACCACACTTTATGAACATCCAAGATGTGAAATTATTACATACATGGCTCCGGAAGTTATTCGTACTCTACAGAACCTTCGATGAGGTTTGATATTCTGAAGAGCTTTTAAAGTATATAGTGACATTTACTGTATTGGCAGGTGCCAACTTCAGAGACATTGTACTTTTTAAAAGTAAATAGAAATAAGTTCTAAATAGGCGTCACTTCTGTAAAAACAAGGCTAATTCCTGAATTGTTCACACACAAGCAGTACTTATACACCAAAGGAATTACATAAAAACAATAATTACGTCAAATATAATACATTTTTGGAGCAGCCTGCATTCGATTGTTTCACAGCAAGTTACCTGCTCCACTATCAAGCGCAGTGCTTTGCGAAAGTGAAGTAAAATGGGCCGATGAAGCAATAAAACGACAATTGAAGACAGAAAAATTACGATTAGACTGCTCAGTAATCTCAGATCCCTCTCCAAGATATTGTAGATAGTATGGAGATCAAGACTAACTCTACAAGCATCATCGACAGGGTAAGAGCCAGGAAATCTGTCCTGCAGATATGCAGAAGTGGTTGGTCTAGAGACGAGAGCATTATTTTTCGCTGCGTTAAAAAGAATCCGTGAATTACTGATTCCTAGATTGTTAGTGACCTGTAAAGGGCAGGCGTCACTGTTTCAGCAAGCGCTGTAAGATGTGTTTGCAATAACAAGTATCCAAGGGCACTGTACCAGCTCACAAAACAGGAACAAATGAATAGAATTCGCTTGACAATACCGTGAAAAGACCATGGACTTCTGGGTATGACGTGACGAAATATTGACGATGTAATACTGAATGACAAAATTTTTTAATAATATGCACATCTTTTGGAGCGTACGAGGTCTGTTCAATAAAGAATGATCATAATATTTTTACGGTCATAATTTTTCGCACTAAATTTCAATCTTATTATATTCTGTTAGCTTAATGTTAAACAAATACGCCGTAGTAGTTTCACTGTTGGTACTCCTAGTTCCCGCCTGTGAGAACCAGGCAAGTTCACACATGTTCAGTATCGCCTACTGCTGCAATAGAGATAACACGCGAGGAACAATATGCGGCTTTGAAATTCTGCTTTCGTCTCAACAAATCTTCAGCTGAGGCCTATACAATGTTACAGGAGGCCTATGGAGAGTTTGTTCTTCCCTAAATCACAGCTCGAAGGTGGTTTAAAATGTTTAAAGAGGGGAGACAAGCAATTTCAGAGGAAGGTGGACCCGGTGCTCCAGTTACTGCTGTTACGGAAGAAAACATCAACACTGCTGCTGCCATTGTGAGAGAGGATCGACGAATTAACATAAGATCACTTTCTGAAATACTGAACATTTCATTGGGTGCCGCCCACACGTTGGTGACAGAAACATTACACATGAGACGTGTTTGTGCGCGATGGGTTCCAAGACTGTTGATTCCTGAACAAAAGGACATTCGCATGTAGGTCTGCATGCAGTTAAAGTTGATGTTAGAGTAAGATCCAGAGTTTCTTTCAAACGTAATCACTGCTGATGAAACTTGGATACATCATTTTGATCCTGAGAGCAAACAGCAAAGCTCAGTGTGGAAATCTCCTTCGTCATCAACCCCCAAAAAAGCAGAAGTGGTTGCTTCTGCTGGGCAAGTTATGGTCATCTCATTCTTTGATATTCATGGAATGGTTTATCAGCATGTTGTACCTGCACACACATCAGTAACTGGACAATACTACAGGGATGTACTGAAAACATTGCAAGTCCATATCAGACGCAAAAGACCACATTTCCGTGAAGCACGCTGGATGCTGCACCACGATAATGCGCGGCCGCATAATGCCAATGTTGTTGCTGAATATCTTGCAAAAATCAACGTGAAGTACATCCTTCACCCTCCCTATAGTCCGGATTTAGCCCCATGTGACTTTTTTCTATTCCCTAACTTGAAGAAACGCCTTCGTGGGAGGCATTATCCATCATCAGAAGCAGCGGTGAAGGCTGCGGAGGCGATTTTGAAGGATCTCTCAAAAATTGTTTCCAGCATGTCTTTGAAGACTGGCAGAAACGCTGGGACAAGTGTATCCCATTCAGGGGAGACTATTTTGAGAAGGACCATCAAAATTATGAGAATGAGTAAACGTACGTTGTTTATTGAACAGAGCTCATACGATTACATTTTGTGCCTCAGAAATGTGCAGCTTGGTTTTAAGTTTTGAACATGACATTTTGTGTATGAATTATTTTTGTGTTCCTATGGGAAATTCAATGTTATTAAAGCTGCCGTCTGTCAGTCCAGTAAAATTTCCTTTAAATATTCTTCAGAATATTGATTTTATTGAAAGATTTAGTAGTGAGCACCGTAAGCATCTGTCGTTATAAAATTTTCTTAATATTTTAACGCGAAGCTCACATATTGAAGGCAAATGAGCATCTGCATGTATATCTCAACAGAGAGGTTTAAGAATGCAGGATTGATGCGATGTTCATTTGCTCACTTTAGAGATATTTAACGACCGTGTTAATAAGTTCATTAGACGTGCTGTTGGAAATGCACCCCAGGCATTTCACTAAGAGAGGGCGGTACCAATGCGTGAGAGAGTCTACGGTAACCTTTACACCACTGCATCAGAACTGCACATGTTAACATCTGAGGAAGTCACGAGAACGGCTAACGGAATCACGGCATGTCTTCAGCTGCCATATACAACTACGTTTGACATCATCTTTGAACTCTTTTCCCTTAGCTGTCATACCAAGTCATTACCCATCGCAAATAGCTCGGCTGTTCATGCAAACTCAAGAGAAATATTGCTGGAATGTGTGGAGATTGGTTTATGCAGCCTCCTGCCAATAACTTCAGTGGCGGTTTCCATCTCTCAATTGGGTCCTTTCTATGCGAAGACGTACAGTGAGTAAATATATATATACACCTAATTCGAGGATGGGTAAAAAGTAATGCCTCCTATTTTTATTTTTTCTCCTTTAATTGCCAAGAAAATTGAATCCAATTTACATAGCTTGAAAACTAAAACATTGGCGATTAATTTGTCACTATTCAATATAATCTCCGTCCTTTTCCACAGTTTTGGCCCACCTTTTAACTAGGGCATGTATTCCAGTGTGGTAAAACACACGGTCTTGCTTCCTAAGCCATTGACGCACGGACGTTTTCACAGCCTCCTCATCTTCAAAATGAATCCCACGATGAGCTTCCTTTAGTGGCCCGAACAGATGGAAGTCTGATGGTGCCAGGTCAGTGAGGTAAGACTTGCCATCCCAATTTCTCAATTTCTGCAGTGGTGTAACGGCTGGTGTGTGGTCTTGCATTGTCATGCAAAAGAAGAACATCCGCCATTGTTTTTGTTGGGCGAACTCGGCGAAGACGTGCTTTCAGCTTTTTGAGGGTTCTGACGTATTGGACAGAATTGATTGTGCATCCTTGCTCCAAAAAAATCAACCATAAGCACACCATCTGCATCCCAAAACACCTTCGCCATAACTTTCCCTGCCGACCGCTGAGTTTTGCATATTTTTCTTCGGTGACGTTGTGTGATGCCATTCCATTGACTGCCTCTTTGATTCAGGCTAAAAAAATGAACCCACGTTTCGTCTCCAGTAACAAATTTCTTCAGAAACTCCTCTCCCTCCAAATTGAAGCGCTGCAAGTGTTTGGAGGCTATTGTTTTCCTTGTTTCTTTGTTTTGGGCGGTTTACATTCTTGATACCCAACGTGAAGAAACTTTTGAGTAACCCAGTTGTTGAATAATCGTCATCATACTGTCTTTGCTGAGGGAGGTAATGCGACACAATTCAGCTGTTGTTACACGGCGATCACCACGAATGTCATCGACTCGCTGAATGTTGCATGCAGTCACTGCAGTCAGCGGCCTGCCGCTTCGCTTTTCATCTGCCAATGGTGTTTGCCCTTCAGCTCCACTCCACCATTCATAAGCAAAATGTTTCTTTCCTACCACTTTATTTGAAAATGTCGGTAATTTCTTCTTCTCTTGGTATAGGACACAGTCCCACTCATTTATGGTCCTCTATCTTTGCCATTTTAGGCGTCGGATGAGAGAGCCACAATTATGGATAAGGGAGAGAAACACTGAATGGCTGATCAGCTCAATCCCCGGAAGAGAGTGAGAGAAGTGGATGAACGGATTACGGGCAAAGTGGATGAAAGAAAAGACGATAATGCAAAAATTAGTAGAATGATGGCGGGGGAAACCGGAAGTCCTGGAGAAAAAACCTGCTCCACCGCCGTGTTGTCCACCACAAATCTCACCTTGAGTTCGGTTACAATCCTTGGTGAGAGTCAGGCGGTGTAACCGTTGGCAGCTGATTTACAACAAAGGTCACACAAATTTGGTATTTTATTAAAATTCGCAATTTTTGCTACTAAGGTTATATAATATTAACGCAATTCAAATATCATTCACAGAGCACTTTAAGATGGAGTAAATATATTCAACACGTGTTAGTTTAGGCAAAATGTCAATGTCATTCTGAAAATATAATAAACATAATTCTCATTTGTAGGTAGTTGAGTTGGATAACTTTCTTGGAAAATTATAAGCTTTAGTTTCTTAAAACGTCTGGGTGGACCTCGTGTATTTCCGCTGAAGTCTGGTTGTCGAATTTTTGGGTAGCATACAATACCTCATATATTTACTACTTTGTATGCAGCGGTCGTTGAAGCCAGAACAATGTATGAGGCACATCAGAGATAGGAACACAATTAGACCAGATGTATGGATTGTTTTGTAAAGAACTACTAGGTCACCAAGAGAAGTGGCATTACTAGAGTTGGGGAATACAAAAAGGAGGGGAATAATAATAGAGAGAATATTGAAATTCTGGTATAAGTGTATTAAAGGGCAGAAAGGGGAATTATTGAATCTGTGCATGAAACAACAGAAAAGTATTAAGAACACAAACAGTTGATGGTCGGAATTGGAAATAATGCAGGGGAGATTTATGGATGGATGTGAGAAACAGGGTACAAGACATAGATAGACAGGAGATATGAGAAAGTATAGAAGAAAAGAAATCTTTGAAATTTGATAAGCAATTAAAGACAGAATGGGGCAGAGAAAAATATATAGATCAATGTGGCAAAACTGTAAGAGAAGACATAGCATGGATGAGAGTAGGAATAATATATCTAAAAGGGTTGAGAACTAGTTAGGTAGGGATATGTGGAGATGAAGAGAGCACTGTTCATTATCTGATAGAATGTAAGGAGTTAACAAATTACAGGAGAAAAATATGAGACAAGAAATGGGACAGCGTGAGCAAAGAGATAGTGGCGTTACGTATGTTAACGGGGATGAGTGAAAAGAAAAATAGATGTATAGGATAATTCTTATATAAGTTAAGAGAAAAGTGAATTAGGATAAAGGAAGTGAAGGTCAAGAAGAAATAACAACAAACTGCTCAGTAAAACCAAAGGCTTATAGCCAGGGGACCTGAGTCAGCGAGTAAATCTTGAGTCAGGTATCTCATCTATTTGTACAGTAGGTGCATGTACGATGTTTAAGATATTGTAGTAAAACTGTAATGAAAATATACAAATAAATATACAAATATACAAAATATACTACTAAATAAGATAAAAATTCGTTGTAAACATAACACACGAGAAATTTAAACACAGGTGTAGTAAAGCGAATAAAATGAAAAACAACAAAAACTCCAGGAAATGCAAACTGTAATATCATTTGTTTTCCATGCGCATTAATTACACTGGGCAACAAAAAAAATATTTTTTTAATGTTTCGAGCTCTTCATGAGGCAATTCCTACTAATTTTGGGTTGAGAAAAACAAATATAACAATGAAAAAATGTTATCAGCTCTAGTTTCTATGATATACACAAGGTGGAAGTATTACATATCAACGGATTGAGAGAAAAGGATACATTTTAATTACATGCATGCTAACAATAATGAAAGTGGATTTGATTTTTTTAACTGGTAATTACATGCTAAGACTTCTAAATTGTTGGAAAAATACTTCGCAGATAGTCGTGTCTGAAGATAATCATGACTTCGTCGTCTTTTAGCTTGCCTCTTGTGATGGAGTTCCGCAGAATCCCTATACAAAGACCAAGCATTACTTCATCCCAACGACCCTGATATCTTTGTTCCATAACAGAAATGTCCTGATGGAATCATCACTAACAGCTCCACAACTAGGAGGGAGTGGTAAGGGACATGTTATATCCAAGGTTACGGCACTGTCACCAAATGCTTGTAGTTGTCATCTCTTTTGTTGCCTAAATAAGGATTCCCAAGCTTCCTTTTCTTTCCTCTCCAAAATTTGGTCAAATGCAGGATCCTTTACAAGTTCTCTTATTTGTGGTCCAACAAAAATGTCTTCCTTAACTCTTGCATCACTTAATTTCCAAAATTTCTCTCTGATTATGTTTTGTTAATTGGACAGGTTTGCCAACTCCTCCAAAAAATTCCCCCAAGTTTAAAATCTTCACTCTAAAATATGAAATGTCACTTTATCTTCAAAATAAGAGCTAATCTATCATTTTATAGTAATTTTTGAATTCAGCAGATGGAAATGAATGTAAATTTACTAGTTTTAAGCCCGAAACATTTTCATTGTTGCCCATTGTTATTAAATTGGACATGACTGACTACTTTGTAGAGTCACTCCATGAATCCTAAGCATCAGATTCATAGCAATATAGTGATAAGAGGTAATTTTTGTAACATAAATATTGTGAATGTGCGATTGTACATGGTTTTATAAAGCTAGTGTTTTCCTAAGCTTCCACTTACCTACAGTTGAATGTTTACTTCTCTTGGCAACAATAGCTTCCAACCTATGCACTTTAATACACACACTGAACGTAGAAATAGAGGAACCAGGTAAACAATGAGTCGGCCATCCCCTCCAATATTATAGATACCGTAGAGAAATGATTTTACTGCCTGATTATGATGATAATTACGAGATGCTTTGACAGGTAAGTAAATTAACCGCTGTTTTCATCAGTCTTATATAGTGTATTTGTTGCGAAGGCCATGGAAATCATTTATAATTTTTAAATGCGTCTCTAAGTTACATTAACATGCACATTATAGTCGCATTTCTTTGGCATTTTCAAGAGAGGAGACAGTTTTTACTTTCTCTGTTACTTACCTACAGTGACTACTATAAACATTCGGTTTTGTGTGGTTTTAAACAATTGACCTCTTATACATTTCATATATTTCTAAGTTTCGTCACAATAAACGAAATAACTACAACTTAAGACGTCCCAAGACATCGCATCAATTCAATTCATACATAAATATTCAGTTTTCACTTTGTTTTGTGCTTTGTCTTCATCAAACCGGAAGGTACAGAGTGATTTATAGAATCTACATACTTCTTTCTTTAATTATTCGCTGGAAATTCATTCAGTGACCCAATTTTAGCACCAAATTAAGCACAATGTTCTGTTGCTTCAAATCCTTGTCACTAGATGCGCAGATATTTGTGTTTTATTCCTAATTGCTATTCCAAACAACTAAGCAACATTTTGCAATAATTTTGTTTTGGAAAAGATATAGGTATACATTTACAGACTAAGCTTGAAATAGAATAATGTAAATGATGACTAGACGAAAAGAAATATATTTTATTGCATTTATCATAGAAACCCATGAGTTGTAGGTAATAAATGTAGGATTAGTTGACACATAACATAGATGCAACAGAAACGCTATACAAACAGAGTTTCTGATATAATTGGAATGGACATGGAACTATTAACTCTAAGTAACACACTTTTCGTAAATGCAGAAGTGCCATCACACTTGTAATTGGAGATTATAGATCTGCAGCAAGATATACGTTTGAAAATCTGGATTAGAACTATATAAAACAACCAACCAGCACATATATCCCAATTTAAAACGTTTGAGTCTGCACATGGATGCAACGTTTGGACGGACATGCAGATGTAAACAAGTTTACTCTATTTTGAATAATACCAAGAACAAAAAGCGACCTAGGATAAGTGATTTGAATCTGAACTCTACATTACGTTTAAGTGTATCTACGAGGGCTGTTCAATAAAGCATGATCACAACCTTTTTTGACAACGTACCTTACTCATCCTCATAATTTTGATATCTCTTCTCAAAATAGTCCCACATGAATGCGATGTACTTATTCCAGCGTTTCTGTCAGTTTTCAAAGACATGCTGGAAACCATTTTTGAGAGATCCTTCAAAATCGCCTTCGCAGCCTTCACCACTGCTTCTGATGAAGGATAATGCCTCCCACGAAGGCGTTTCAAGTTGGGGAATAGAGAAAAGTCACATGGGGCTAAATCCGTACTATAGGGAGAGTGAGGGATGCACTTCACGTTGATTTTTGCAAGATATTCAGCAGCAACATTGGCAATATGCGGCCACGCATTATCGTGGTGCAGCATCCAGCCTGCTTCACGGAAATGTGGTCTTTTGCGCCTGATATGTACTTGCAATGTTTTCAGGACATCCCTGTAGTATTTTCCAGTTACTGATGTGTGTGCAGGTACAACATGCTGATAAACCATTCCATGAATATTGTCACGGCAACAGGCATAAAAATTTCGGCACAAATAAGAAAACAGTCGGCGGATAAAGTTTCATGGTAATAATGAACCTTGCTAAGCAGTTAATGATAGCGCGGCTATTGTAAACAAGCGCCGGCAAGCAGAGATAACTGAGGTAAGGGACTTACCGGCATAGATTAAGTTACGCTTCTAGAATGTGATAGAATATTCGGATTACGTCATTAGGTGCCTTGTTTTCCAGAAACATCTAGTGATTAACAGAACAGTCTGGTAATCATGAATGTGATATATGAGGGATGGTGAGACGCCAGCAGGACGGTTGTAAACAAGAGTGTGAAACAGTGTTGTGAAATAAGAGACAGCCAGCTGTGTTGTTGTAACGAGAGCTGAGGTTGTAATCTGCTGTCACTGTTTGTTATTGTGATCGACCTTGGTCGACTGATGGTGTATGTAACGTAATGCTGCTGTAACCTATAAGAGTATTTCTACGTAAATAAATGAGATTTTTAATTTCTGCAACTCGGCCTTTTAATTTTAAGAACCCACAAAGTCACAATATTAAAGAATGAGATGAGCATAACTTTCCCAGCAGAAGCAACCACTTTTGCTTTTTTGGTGGTTGATGATGAAGGAGATTTCCACACTGAGCTTTGCTGTTTGCTCTCAGGATCAAAATGATGTAGCCAAGTTTCATCAGCAGTGATTACGTTTGAAAGAAACTGCGGATCTTCCTCTAACATCAACTTTAACTGCATGCAGACCTGCATGCGAATGTCCTTTTGTTCGGGAGTCAACAGTCTTGGAACCCATCGCGCACAAACACGTCTCATGTGTAATGTTTCTGTCATCAACGTGTGGGTGGCATCCAATGAAATGTTCAGTATTTCAGAAAGTGATTTTAAGGTAATTCGTTGATCCTCTCTCACAATGGCAGCAGTAGTGTTGATGTTTTCTTCCGTAAGAGCAGTAACTGGAGCACTGGTTCCACTTTCCTTTGAAATTGATTGTCCCCCTCTTTAAACATTTTAAACCACCTTCGAGCTGTGCTGTAGGGAAGAACAGACTCTCCATAGGCCTCCTATAACACTGTATAGGCCTCAACTGAAGATTTGTTGAGATGAAAGTTTATTTTATGTTAAATGTTATAATTTTCGAGTGTTAATAAAGAATTAAAGTCAGGTCAAATACAGGATATCGTGTTTTAACCAGTAAACGTAACAGAGCAAAGGAGCTGAATTTATTGTAAATTAAAAGGTACATCTTGCACGCTTTGCTACTTATCAGAGTTTATACGTTATTTCAGAGTTCCAAATGCTTCTAGATTATTCAGAAAATCTTGTGAAATACTTAACCTTTTGGAATTCATTGAGTACAATCATCGTTGACCTTTATACAGCGTGGGTTATTCTTGCAACAGATTTACATGGCGTTATAACTGTTGATAATTTCAGACACGCTTGTGGCATTGCTTAACCTCTAATCATTTCTTAGGATTCTTTCTCATTTGCACTGAAACAGATGCGTAAATAATTAGTGCGTAATAGTAATAATTGCGGAGAGATCTGAGCTTAATATGGACATCTTCGAGCACGAAGTCTAAGTGTGGTTGTGTATGTAATCATATGGCCACGGTTGTTAATTTCTCTTGTAATCTTTGCAGGACCAAGACCAATTTCCTTTATCTATTTAGCGCTTTATGATCAACCAGGAGCTTAAATGATCTATGTTACATATCAGTGCATTCCTTTAATGGTTGTAAATAATACAGTAGGTTTGTAATATTTATTATGAATATCATCTTTAGAAAAAATCTGATATGCCACCTTTATAACGTTCTCCATATTATCTTCCAGAAATTATTATATGAAAGACTTATTGAAGTGAAAACTTCTTTAGGCGCGTTTAGCACTTTTTGTAAGTAGTGAATTAAACTGAGCCGTCACGCTGGAATATGTGACGCTCATTCGGGTGAAGTCGGCTCGAGTCCATTCGTTATTTCTGTCTTATGTTGTCCGTAGATCTTCTGTCGCACGCAAAAGCGTATCGTGCCGTACTATGACGTTATACCTACACTGACTCCCGTAAATAATCGGACAGACTTTGCACTTCACTATGGAGTGCTCTATAAAGCAGGATAGATTATGTGTATCAATCTCAAGGTACTCCTTGTGTTAAGTAAAGATCATTTGCTATAAATATCCATTTTAGAGATTGAAAATGTGGCTAAACTAAGAGCTTCCCCATTCATCGTGAGTTTACGACACAAAAAGAATCGGACAACACAAATGAAATGCAATACAGACGAGTAGGTGAAGTCTGTCAGTAGACAAAACAACATCGTAGAAGCACGTCAACTGTTCACCATAAAGAAGGCAAGAGCATAGTATAGCGCCCAGAGGTAAGCAGAGTACCTTTGAACAGAGACAGCTAGTGATCTATCACTATGAAAAGAACAAAACATACCGGGAAATAGCAGAGATTGTGAATCTTAGAAAAATTACAGTTAGTGACATAGTACATCGGTATAAGTATGAAGACAATTGAATCTCGAGCAAAGCTAGAGCGACCAAAACTTCTTACCGATAGGAAGATAAGACGGAATCCGCGTTTAAGTGCTCCGATGATTTGTGCTGAGATCCAGAGAGAACTAGGACTGAAGCTAGACCTGAAACGGTCAAAAGGGTCATGCGAAAACAATATTTTAATGGTCGCGTAGCCAGAAAATAGTCATACATTTCCAGCAAGAATTAAAGGAAGCGATTACAGTTTGCGAAATACTTTCTTTGTTAACAAGACAACCGATTGGTGGGACCAACTTATTGCTGGTTCCGATGGCAGGGTGGTTGTGTGGAGGAAACCAAACACGGAGCTGGAAGAGCGCAATTTACAAAGCACAGTCAAACACGGCGGAGGGAGTGTAACGGTATGGGGCTGTATTTCCTCTACGGGAGTGGGAAAGCTGGTGTTCGTAGACACAACCATGAACAAGGAAGTCTATCTTAGACTATTACAGCAAAATTTAAAACAAAGTACAGAAATGATGGGTATTTTGGACAGTTTCTCATTTTATCAGGATAATGATCCGAAGCATAAGTCCCACATTGTGTAGCTATGGTTACTTTACAACTGTCCTCATGTACTGCATCCACCGCCTCGTCCCAGGATCTTAATCCCATAGAAGCAGTATGGGATAAACTGGAGAAGGCCGTGCGGAAGACCCCATCACCTCCAAGCAGCACTTGAAGGAGAGGTTACAAGAGGAATGGAGCCTACCTGAAAAACCTGGTACACGGCTTGCCAAATAGGCTGCCAGAAGTAGTGAAAAGAAGAGGGAGAGTCACAAAGTACTAAGTCATATTTTGTATCACACTCAAGTTGTTATGTCCGATTACTTTTCAGGGCTAAAAATGTCATATTTCTTTTTAATTCTTAGAAAAGCATGTATTATATAACTTTTATGTGAAATAACATTTATTTTCTTACAAGAACGAACCATGTAACTGTCGGTTATCATTAATTTCAATAAAATGAAACATCAAATGTTGATTTTTGCTTTTGAAACTTAGCACTCTGATTTGTTCGATTATTTATGGGAGTCTGTGTACGTACGTGTGAGTTACTCAGTGCCGTACGATAGCAGTTTTCTGAGTACCGTACGTGAAGGTATAGTTTTATCCCCTGAACTTGCACTGATATTAGATTAATGTTTGTTTATAGGCATTCCCGTCAACATGGAGGCCAAAAAGAAAGGAAAATGGTTAGAAGAAAACATGAAACATGCAATAAGGAATGTGATAGAAGGATCAATGAACCTGAGAGTAGCAATATATATTGCTGAAATATTAATATCGACTTTTTATAATTTGATGTTGCAGGAAAGGGCACAAAAAACAGAAAAAACTAATAGCAAAGGGACGCAAGACTAACATTAATAAAACTATAAATAGAGAACCTAGCTCTAACTCTATGCCAACAGAAACTGAAAATAGTGAACAGCCATAGAAGACTAAAACAAAAGCAGTGTTGATAGAAGTGTTCTAACAGAGTGTATCATTTGTTTAGAAATCACGGACGAGGCTTGGGTTCAGTGTGTATCGTGCAAGTGCTGGACACATATTGAACGTACAGGGCAAGAGAATATTGCTTTTTATAAATTTGATCACTGCGTTTAAAAAAATGTTTCATTACTTCTAAGACATTTTTATTTTGTTGTGACAATCTCTAGAGAACGTTTTGAAAAATATTAAACATGTTACCGTGTTCTGTTTTTATCTCAAAAATAATATAATTATGATAAGAATAATTATCTTGTAATTAATTATGCAGTTCAGCTTCCTTTATTTAGAGATATGTATTTATTTACGTCTGTCCGGTATTGGGAAACACTTTTATAGATGCGCAGTTAACAGTAATATTTACTTTAGTTTTTAAAAGTCAAAATGACTCGCGTTCATGAATGTTCATTACTAATTATGTTTCTCAATATTATTAGCTTCATGATAACAGTAACACGCTACTTGTTCTCCATTTCATTTTATTTGAATTTTGAAAAAAACCTTAGGTGTGCGGTACTGGGCGTATCTCCCCTATACACCCTAAGAAATGCCACGAGACATTAAAAAATCGAAGTCGAAATTTTTTTGGCGATTTCAGTACCTTCTGTATCTGAAGGATGAGAAACTAAAAAGATAGTACATTTATTGTCCAATATGCAATAAATGATTCGAATCATCATTTGGCATTTTTTTTTTACATTTATATATTGCATAATCATATAACCTTGTTTGTTAAATAGCACTGTTTTTTTTTTCTTCTCTATTTTCAAGTTGTACTGTATTTTTCTTTTTGGAGAATAAAATGATTATAAATTTGAAAAATTGAATTGAAAATGTATTAATATCAGTATCAATTGTGACAGAACATTTGAAATGAATATGACATGTAATAAAATGTGTATGAAAATATGTACGAACGTGTAATAAAATATGGAGTAATGAGTATATGTACGGATATGTAATAACATGTGTAAAATGTATTCGTAATCAAACATTTCCTAAATCCTTTTGCTATTTAGGGTTTGTAGGTAGAAGCTATCTTATAGCATGCGTTCCTTGGAAACAACAACAATTTTCCAAGGGAAAAGAATTCTCAAAATCGGTTTGGTAGTTTTCCAGATTACCTAAAGCATTAGTATTGTAATTTAATTTACACAGTTGTAGGGATGGCTTTTGAACGCTCGTTAATGTCTTCTGATATAATGTGGTACGTGAGGATATGTCGCAGTTGTGATATTCACTTCCTAGTCAAAGAATGTGACCTCTCCCCTATCTCTAACTTCCTTATACAGCAACATGAAACAAACTAAAAGCGATTGCTTAACCATTTGTTTATACTTAACATTCCAATATATTCCATATGAGAAAGCTTCCTTTTGCAATAAAAATCTGATGTATTACATTCAATTGACCTCCGCTAACCATCGTTTAGTAGTATATACTGTGGACGTCCTTACTTTATATGGCAATGTAAACAAAGCGAGAAAATGTATTACTTCACCAACGACTGTGATTAGAGGGCGTATTCGCAGTATTTTATTTCCACAGGTCCAACATGCATGCTCATCAGCGCTCTGAAGGAATTAATCGTGCTAAGCACTAGATAAAACAAAAGCTACAATACATCCATCGTAAACAAAACAAACATACTCTTGTACGTCCATAAAACAGTTAAAACTTTAAAGACTAAGTTCCAAAACTGAGAGTTAGAACCAACTTAAAAACTTTGGCCACCGGTTTCTGGTTGTCCGCCAGTACCTCTGTCAAGCTGGCCGGCAGCTGGAGAGACCGGCGAACACATGCCGGACCGAGAGGGCATCTCCGCAAAGCGGGCAAACTGGAGAATAAATTAAAACACGATAATTAAAACCTGCTAAAATTTCTAAAAAAAAAAAAAAAAAAAAAAAAAAAAAAAAAAAAAAAACGTGAGGATAATATTGGGAGTCATTATAGCAGTTATTTTTATACTTCATGTTGTTAGGAATAGTCAACGATATTAATATTTAAAATAAAATAAAGAAGTAATGTAAAGTAGGTAATGGTGTAACCAAGGCAACGGATCATGGTGAGTTGTTGGATATTTTAAAAGATTTACTTCTTCTGTTTCTGAAAGTATTAGGGGTAAGACGTGTATTTGTCCATCCGAGTGTATAACAGAACTAATTTTGTGTATGCATCAAATATGTATAAGTAGCGTGTGCGAAAGAAAAGATATAGTTCATTGTGGAATCTACCGCTGTTTGTAAAAGCACTACATTAATAATATTTAGAATTGTATCAAAGAATTTAAAAATTTTTATGAGAAATTAATATTTCATCTTTGAACGAGAAAAATATTATTCATTATTTAAAGATAGCAATACTATCTTTATCAGCCCCGTTACCGCAATCCTGGGAAATAAACAGATCTCATCGCTTAACAATTACAGATGTACCTAATTATCCAGAGTTGCAGGAGAAACTTTTCTAGATTTCTTCAAGATCGTCACCAAAGGTGAGAAATTAATTTGCATCCATCATCATCGCATCGCAATCCATCCCAACGAAATCAGCGTCATCGTAGCGTGTCATGCCGATATCCACCTTGTACAATTTCACGCAGCCAAGGTGGATACACTCTCCCGCAATTCTTTTTCGTAATGTTACGTCCTCCAACGTTAATTCATATCGGACGATGAGTGGAATTGGTGAAATGATGCTCAAATGTGTCCATGGAGCTTAGAGTTACCCGACATTCGTCTTTAAGGATAAGGGAAAAAAACAGGAAAAAACCTTATCCAGGTAACTCACCCTGCCCGAGATTCAAACTCGGGACCTCTTGAACGTGAGACAGACACGCTACCTCCACGCTACCGAGGCGAGCACTCAGCTCAATGACAACGTACTGTGGATCAATGAAGCGTATTCCAATCTACCTCTATTGCAATATTTTGCAATTCCTCTATTAGTAGCACTATTCTCCATCACTCCCTAAACATCGAAGGTGTTTTATTGTCATCATGTACAAAAGGCGCAGCAAATAGCACATGCTACACGTAAGTGTAATTAGATGACGTCACGAATAAGCATCGTGAAATTTCTCGTTTTAAATGACACATTGTTTAGACGCTACCCTTGAGACCGCTTGCCTGGATATGTAATTTCTTAACGATTCATTTGTCCTTGACCAATGAGAAAGACAGACGCCGGAATTCTTCTCTTATCCTTTTATGTCTGAGCTATTGTGCTTAAATATTAGTTAACAAATTTGTATTCTTTTAAACATACGAGGGCTGTTCAATAAAGAATAATCAGAATCTTTTTTTGACAACGTACCTTTACTCATCTTCATAATTTTGATGGACTTTCTCAAAATAGTCTTCCCTGAATGCGATGCACTTGTCCCAGCGTTTCTGCCAGTCTTCAAAGACATGCTGGAAACCATTTTTGAGAGATCCTTCAAAATCGCCTCCGCAGCCTTCACCACTGCCTCTGATGATGGATAATGTCTCCCTCGAAGGCGTTTCTTCAAGTTAGAGAAAAGAAAAGTCACACGGGGCTAAATCCGGACTATAGGGAGGGAGAGGGATGCACTTTACGTTGATTTTTGCAGGATATTCAGCAACAACATTGGCAATATGCGGCCGCGCATTATCGTGGTGCAGCATCCAGCCTGCTTCACGAAAATGTGGTCTTTTGCGTCTGATATGGACTTGCAATGTTTTCAGGACATCCCTGTAGAATTGCCCAGTTACTGATGTGTGTGCAGGTACAACATGCTGATAAACCATTCCATGAATATCAAAGAATGAGATGACCATAGCTTTCCCAGCAGAAGCAACCACTTTTGCTTTTTTGGGGGTTGGTGATGAAGGAGATTTCCAGACTGAGCTTTGCTGTTTGCTCTCAGGATCAGAATGATGTAGCCAAGTTTCATCAGCAGTGATTACGTTTGAAAGAGACTCCGGATCTTCCCCTAACATCAACTTTAACTGCATGCAGACCTGTATGCGAAGGTCCTTTTGTTCAGGAATCAACAGACTTGTAACCCATTGCGCACAAACACGTCTCATGTGTAATGTTTCTGTCACCAACGTGTGGGTGGCACCCAATGAAATGTTCAGTGTCTCAGAAAGTGATCTTAAGGTAATTCGTCTATCCTCTCTCACAATGGCAGCAGCAGTGTTGATGATTTCTTCCGTAAGAGCAGTAACTGGAGCACTGGGTTCACCTTCCTTTGAAATTGATTGTCTCTCTTCTTTAAACATTTTAAACCACCTTCGAGCTGTGCTGTAGGGAAGAACAGACTCTCTATAGGCCTCCTGTAACATTGTATAGTCCTCAACTGAAGATTTGTTGAGACGAAAGCAGAATTTCAAAGCCGCATATTGTTTCTCGCGTGTTATTTCCATTGCAGCGGTAGGCAATACTGAACATGTCTGAACTTGTCTGGTTCTCACAGGTGGGAACCAGGAGTACCAACAATGAAACTACTACGGCGTGTTTGTTTCACATTAAGCTAAGAGAATATAATATGATTGAATTTTAGTGCGAAAAATTATGACCGTAAAAAAATGATGATCATTCTTTATTGAACAGCCCTCTTATATACTATAAGGGTTGACCAAAGTGTATTTCTACGGAAATAAAGAACATTTTGAACTTCTACAACTTGGATTTTTAATTCTACGAACCCACAAAATCACAATATTCAAACTGAAAGCGTAACAAAAGCCGGATTTATATAACTGCCATATTTTATATTGCGTTGGGATCCCTACCAGCGCATGTTGAAAGACAATTAGGTCTCAACTTACCACGGATATAAATTGTTTTTATGTGTATATATTCCAGAGTTTTACTGCTTCTCTGAAGCATTTATTACCGGAGCTCTTATGTTTCATTTCTTACACTTAAATCATTCTTTCAATAAAGAATAAAACAACTTATTTTAGTAGCCTTGAAGGCTGATATAATTAGCTTTAGATTGCACGCTAATATAATTTATGTTGCTATATCTTTAAGCATATATGTTATACGATGTAAGAAACTGCATCCGTGTGTATGACGTGGATACAGTCAGCCCAGAAAGTATTCGTACAACACTTAAATGATGAAACAATTTTTGTTGTTGCAACATAATTATATATAAAACTTAGTAAACTTGTAATATCATATGCTTTGTGTATTTATTTACTCATTTCTACCGTAATTTTGCTGAATGTTTTCTAGAATCGGTAGTTTTCTCTGGCAATATTGTATGATACCGTAAATTTGGCACAAAAACTATTCATGCACCAAAGGTATTTAGATTAAATACTTGGTTATATTACAAGCTAGCTCTCCGTTCTAGATAGTCTACACTCAGCTGTTTTACAGCAAGTGGTCAGCACCGTCTTCTGTCTTACCTTATGATAACCATGTTATTCCGCCTTATCAATTTGGATTTCGTCACAAACATTCCACTACCCATCACCTTTTACGATTAACTCAGTCAATTGTCCATGGCTTCGAGGCCCATCAGTATACCACGACTGTTTTCCTTGATGTGGCACAAGCATTCGACAGGGTTTGGCATGATGGTTTGCTCCTTATGCTCTACAGCATCGGTCTTCCTAATTACTTATCATATCTAATTCACAGTTACCTCTACGACCGCAGCTTTTCAGTACGCATTGGTGGAATGCTTTCATCCCCACGCAATGTTACCGCAGGTGTCCCACAGGGTTCTATCTTGGCCTCGGCTCTATTTAATATATACATTTCTGATATTCCTGACTTAGCTCCGACTTCGTTAGCTCTTTACGCTGATGACACAGTACTATATTATTCTCCTGTTAATCTCCAGCACGCACAACAAGTACTACAGCTCTCTTTAGATCACCTAACCCATTGGTTCAGCACTTGGCGGATCTCTTTGAACCCTCAGAAAACCGAAGTTAAAATCTTCACTCTTCACTCTTCACTCTACTCCGCTTCCTCCGTTGTGTCTCTATAGGAACAATGTCCCTTGGCTCTCCACTACAACTCCCGTTAAATACCTTGGAGTGCTTTTGGACTCTCGACTGACCTGGCGTGCTCATATTGATCGTCTTATATCCCTGGCCTCCGGGCGACTGTCAAAACTCTCACCTCTGTTGCATCGCCGTTCCAGCCTCGGCCTACAGTCTTCATTATTACTCTACAAATCACTCGTTCGTCCGCTTATTACATATGCCTGCCAAGTTTGGGGGGCCGCACACATGTCATCATCCGTGGTTCATCCGTAATCAGCAGCTCCATCACGAACTAGGACTGTTACCTCTTCATGACTACATTCGCAGAATCGCCCGTCGTTTCTTTTACACACTGCCAGAACCTCCAGGAGCTGTGCATTATAACATCGGCGTTCGCACGCGCCAACCCTCATGCTTAAAGTGGAAACTACCACACGACCTGCTTCTGAGTGATACATCTCATTCGAGTGGTTCTAGTGCTCGATGTCTGTCTTACATCTTCAATATTGACTTAATTCATCGGAGTGTATTATTGGAGTTCTAACTTAATGTAGTTAGAGGGCGGCATGTTAGCCTACCCCTGAGTGTTATTGTTCTTTAATTTATTGTTCTCTATCCTTCTCACTCTGATCTGTAAAGCATTGTACAGCTGAACGATCATATTTAAATGAAAAGAAGTGACAACACAGTGCGGAAGTAACGTAAAATGGGCCGAAGAGGGAAGAAACTACACCAGAAGAGAAAAAAGTTTAATTAAACTACATAATGAATTCAAAACACTTTCGGAGATATCTCAGATAGCGGGGAGACCACGGTCAACGATCCAATCCATCATTGACAGAGCACGAACTAGAAAATCTGTTCTAAATACACCCTGGAGTGATAGACCTAAGTCTTCACGGCTAAAGATCAAACCAACAGTTTTCGCTGCATTAAAAATGATCCACGAATAAACTGCTCCTCAGATTGTTGCTGAGTTGCAGAAGGCAGGAATTAATGTTTGAGCGAGCACCGTGAGAGCTGTTTACAGTAAGAGAGGGTACAACGGCAGAGTAGTGTGTACCAAGTTCTATGTCAGCTCACAGAACAGGAAAAATGCCTTGATTTCGTTCGTCAGTACCGTCATAAGGCTGTTGACTCCTTGTAAAAAGTTATTTGGACAGATGAGAGCTTGTTCAAGGTATTCGGTGCCGATCGCAGACGCAAAGTATGGAGCTGGAGTCAAAAAATAGTCGTTCTCTGGGATTGTATAATCGCAGTGTCGGCAGACTGCATGTTATCGAGGGAATAATGAATCACAGGAAGTACATTGTTATTCTTAAGCAAGAGCCACATACCAGTGTGGAGAAAATGAACGTGCAAGAAGACTGGATGTTTATACAGGATAACAATTTCACTTACCTGAAAAGCATAGTGGTTAACTATGAAGCCTGGAACATAAGTACGAGGGTGGGTCAAAAAAGTAATGCCTCCTACTTTTTTTCATCGTTTAATTGCCAAGAAAATTGAATCCAATTTACATAGCTTGAAAACTATAACACTGCCGATTAATTTGTCACTGTTCAACATAATCTCCGTTCTTTTCCACAGTTTTGGTTCACCTTTTAACTAGGGCATGTATTCCAGTGTGGTAAAACACACGGTCTTGCTTCCTAAGCCATTGACGCACGGACGTTTTCACAGCCTCCTCATCTTCAAAATGAATCCCACGATGAGCTTCCTTTAGTGACCCGAACAGATGAAAGGCTGATGGTGCCAGGTCAGTGAGGTAAGACTTGCCATCCCAGTTTCTCAATTTCTGCAGTGGTGTAACGGCTGGTGTGTGGTCTTGCATTCTCATGCAAAAGAAGAACATCCACCATAGTTTTTGTTGGGCGAACTCGGCGAAGACGTGCTTTAAGCTTTTTGAGAGTTCTGACGTATTGGACAGAATTTATTGTGCATTCATGCTCCAAAAAATCAATCATAAACACACCCTCTGCATCCCAAAAAAAACTGTCACCATAACTTTCCCTGCCAACCGCTGAGTTTAGAATTTTTTTTTTCTTCCGTGACGAGTGATGTCATTCCATTGACTACCTCTTTGATTCAGGTTCAAAAAACTCAACCCACGTTTCATCTCCAGTAACATTTTTCTTCCAGAAACTCCTCTCCCTCCACATTGAAGCGCTGCAAGTGTTCGGAGGCTATTGTTTTCCTTGTTTCTTCGTTTTGGACGGTTAACATTCTTGGTACCCAACGTGACAAACTTTTAAGCAACCCAGTTGTTGAATAATCGTCATCACACTGCCTTTACTGAGGGAGGTAATGCGACACAATTCACATGTTGTTACGGCGATCACCACAAATGATGTCATCGACTCACTGAATGTTGCATGGAGTCACTGCAGTCACCGGCCTGCCACTTCGCTTTTCATCTGCCAATGGTGTTTGCCCTTCAGCTTCGTTACAGCGACGAACCCATCGTCTAACAGTGCTGACATCTACCGTTGCATCACCATACACATTTTTTAGCCTTTCGTGAATGCGAATTGGCGTTTCACCTTCCGCAGTCAAAAATTCAATCGCAGAACGCTGTCTAATTCGAATGTCGATGTCAGCCATTTTACAAGAGGATGCAGAGCTGCCACCTGTTGACTTAGGAAGTTACTACTGCATGGGATTGGAGAAGAAGGTGTGAGGAATTGCGCCAAATTCAAACTTTTCACATAACTTACTTATTTAAGGGGAAAAATAGGAGGCATTACTTTTTGACCCACCGTCGTACTTATAGCATAGTAAGTTGTCAAAAAAGGCGGGTGTCTCATAGCATATGAGAACTCCTAGTGGTTTACCGGGAAACATATGAGTCAGTTGGAAAATTTAATGTTATGTCGGCATGTTGGCCTTAGTAGCTCAGTGGTTTAGAGCAACCGGACGAAGAGCGGGAGATCCGTGGTTCAAATTTCGAATATGGCATTGAATTTTTCAGTCTGGCTCTACTCATTCAAGTATATAGTCTATCTAAAATTTTGGGTAATATATTGTTGCTGAAGCATTGTTATGCAGCGGGCCGAAACCGGTGCGTGGGTGCGGAGCTTGACGCTCGCTGAGAGAGAGGGAAACAGAGAGAGAAAGAGTCAGAGATATTCTGGAATTTTCCGCTGCCATTGTGTTTCTTGTCGAACGATCCACTGAATTCTAGAACAATGAGTGGAGGTATAAGAGCGCCGCGGCTATCAGAGCGGAGTGAGTTGCGAGTTGCAGTTGTTAATTGAGTGTGCAGCTGTGTGGACATTTGAAGGTACCGCAGTGAATTCTTTTGTTTGTTTACGTCTGGTAGACGACCTTTAGGACTGCATTTGTGTATGTTACGTCATTTCGCTGCTGTAAGGGGTGTACAAGGTGTCTTCTTACTGAAATAAAGAGCATTTTACATTTCTGCAAACTAGACTTTTAATTTTGCGAACCCACAAAGTCACAATATGTATATAGACAAAATTCTAATATAATGGAAAGATATGGTACCTGCGGGGATTGGCTTAGGACAAGGAAGAGTGTTTAATGCCCTTCCATTTGCTGATGATTTAGACAATGAAGATATATTACAGAAGGCAATATGATATCAACTATACCAAACTTGAAAGAAATAAGATATGGTGATTCAAAGATAAAAACAAAATAAATGGCATTCCAGGGAAGAAATCCGATAAAAGCAAAAATTGTAATAGAGGACGATATAATAGTGCAGGTATTACATTTTCAACATCTCGGCTGCGATGTAACCTACGAATTAGATAAAGACATAAGAAATAAAGTACAAAAATTTGAAGCAGTTAATGGAACAATTAGGAGAATTTGGAGAATAAAGTAAGAAAACAAACACAAGTAAGACTTTATAAAACAATAGCAATACCAGTGCTGGCTTATGAAAAGGAGGATGTACGGTAAGGAAGAGGGAGAATAGTAAGATACTGTCTGCCCACCACGAGAAGGCAAGGCAGAGGAATGTGTGACGTAATCACATTTGGTGTGTTTGTGCTTGCCTTCCTGATATGATAAGGATGCTAGATTCATGTAAAATACACAGTGTTGTTACATAACTCACCCATACATAATACTGTGACTTTGTGGATTCGTGAAATTAAAAGTCCAACTGCACAAACTCAAAATGTTCTTTATTTCCACCGAATTACAGTTGTAACACTTGCCGATTACACAGAATTACGTAGCGCACACAATTACAATCCACCAGTTCGTCTGTCACAGGTCCACTCCACACTCACTATTACGTACAACTCTCTCTCTCTCTCTCTCTCTCTCTCTCTCTCTCTCTCTCTCTCTCTCTCTCTCTCTCTCTCTCTCTCTCTCTCTAGAGCTGGGTAAAACTTCTCTTGTACACGTACACAGTCTTCCAGTCCGTTCGCTAGCACGGCGCTCCTCACGGCTGCTCGCCAAGCACTCCTGACTCGTCCACTGCATCCCTTATATACGAAGTTCGCTGTTTCTGGAAGCTTCGCGGCTCGAAACATCATCCCGAATGTTTCAGACGTCGGGGGGAAGGGAAAGAGATGGTAAAATGCCTCGTGACGCTTCCCTAACCATCCCCTTCAGTGAACGCCACAAGATAAATGGGTAGGCGTGGGCTGAGTGCCTCCTGTCGCCCACCCAGATGCTAGCTGGTCGTGCCTTCCGATAATTAGGTGACACTACCTATCACTGCACTTACTGAAACAAGCATTAGATCTGGCAGCATATAAGAGAGCAGATAAATAGTTTAAACCCCTCTCCCTCTTCATGTCCCGCTTGCCTTCTTTGTGATAGTACAAAATGCCGACATTACATACTTAGGATCAGTTATGGGATGTACGAGAGAAAACCATATTAGAAATGAAATAATTAGAGAAGAATTGGGGGTGCAACTCTTAACAGAGGAAGTATAAAGATACGGAAACAAATGAATTGAACACTTTCATGAAATGGCAGAAAAAAATACCAAAACAGCTCTTAATTATAAATTTAGAGGAGGAAGATTAATAGGATGTTTCCAGAAAAGATAGCTTCAAGGAATATGAGACCGGAAAAGGCTAATGCCTAATCCGTGAGGGAAGAAGATGTATTTATGTGGGTGTAACTTGGGCTACATTTCAATATTATACAATCCACGGTAACTGAGATTTGAACCAACGACCTCGAAGAAGGCCACAGACTAAGCCATTTTCCTCCCACGGTTGCACCAAGCAATAACGAGAGAGCTGTTTATCCCAATATCGCACGCTGCCTTATCCAGAAAGGTCACGATGCACTTTAACAAGCCTTAGTTACAGAAATACATATGTAATAATGGCCCTAAAATGTCAGAGACAGGTGCTAATCAATCATGGCTCGGTAACAAACCGGTACATCTTGCCTCGAGCCATCCTAGCACAGTAGCGGAATGGCAACTTCTGCATAACTAGTTCAACCATTATTATTACGTGAACCACATTATTGGCGTGCGTTTACCCCGTCATTTACTTCCTCCTCACCGCGTGTCGCTAATGTTGCATAGCTAATAGATTTCACGCCGGAGCTTGGCCAGCATATTAGCTGTAGCATGTGCAGCTAATACCATAAACGTTATTTAGTACGAATTGCGTGTTTAACGAGACTAACATTTTCTACGTTCTAGTTCTGAGTTATCTAGTAACGTGTGAGATAAACATTCCGTCTAACATATAGTATTCGCTTGTTACAGTGAACATTTACAGACGTGCAACCGTCAACTGTCTAATTACGAATATATGACAGACGATGTGATAACATCTATATTAGTACTAATTTCATTGAGTGTTTAACATCCATGTTAAATGCACGGGTACAAGCTAGAAATGGGGTCCATGTTTTCATGTTGCAGTATAAAATGCGGATTGCATAAAACTCGAGAATAAGGGGCAGCTGACTCAACTGGTATACCAACACCATTTATAACAGATGAATGAGCCCTAGTGTTTACACAACCAATATTAAGGCAATTTTGTAATAACGTCAAAGATTTTATCAATTTGAACATTACTTTTGCGGTAAATATTAACCGGAATTAACCA
The DNA here is from genome assembly GCA_030765055.1 of Mantis religiosa. NCBI lineage: Eukaryota > Metazoa > Arthropoda > Insecta > Mantodea > Mantidae > Mantis > Mantis religiosa. The sequence goes on from CM060956.1 coordinate 10,508,663, forward strand.
AAGTAGATGGGAATATATGATTTTGTACGATTAGTTTGTGGATGAGCTGCTGAAGAATTTATTCTTTTCGTTTCAGCCTCTTTGGGGTACGTTGAACTATTCATTTTCCTATGTGTTGTTCTTTTGTTAGTTCCCAGTATTTCTTCATTCTATCTGATCCTTTCTTCCTTTCTTCTGCCGAGATAATGGGTTTGGATTTTAATGTAGATTTATCTGTGAACTTTATATTTTCGTTTTTTTTATTACTTTTGCTGTCACGTCAAGTAATGAATTTTCTGTCATTTTTAATTCTGCTAAGTCTTTTTCAGTTTCTTTAAACCAGTTAGGTTTTGTTTTACGGTTACGGAATAAATCAAAGATTTGTTTACTTAATCTCCTAGAGTTCATTCTGAGAAGATGGACATAAAAGTTTATCCTCCCTTTTCGCATAGTATTTGAGAGTTTTTCAATTGTCTTGTAGACAGTTTCATTCTTGATGTATATTATCTTATTATCTTGAAATGTTGGTCCTATGACCTTTCTTAATATTTACCGAGCTTCTCTATCTGACCATTGAGTGTTTGTGATGCATATAATGCTTCTGGTTTAATCACTGTTTTATAATGTTTAATTTTGGATCCCCATGATAGTGATTTCTTGTTATAAGTATCTTTTGTTAGTTGGAAAGCTTGTTCAAGTTTATTTTTTATGGTTTCCATTGCTTTATGTTCCTTAGTATTCCAGCTAATCTATTCTCCAAGATATAACAGATTTTATTTATTTTACTTATTGAATTCCACCAGTTTAGCCTATCTTCAAATTGTTGCCTGAAATATTAGCAAACAGTTTGTATATTGTACTCAAACATACGTACAACGAAAAACCTTTTAAAAATGGATTTCAACAAACCATTAACATTATCCCATAGTTGTTGGAGGAATCACTATACCCACCGCTCAGTCAGTCACCTCGACCTTATACTGGACAATGAACTAACCTGGAATCTCCACACCATATATCTTCTGTCAGGACTAAGACACCGAAACCAACAAATCAAACATATAATACAGTTAAAATCGCTTCTTGCAATGTTATATAAACCAAATATATACAACTCACTGATTAAACCTATTTGGCAATATTGTTACAGCGTTACAAGCTCTCCAGAACAGATACCTAAGATTGAACAGGTGCCCCATGGTCTGTTAGCAACACCTCACTTCACAGAGACCTGGACATAACAGACTACACCAAACTCTTGCCAATCATCCAAATCCACTGCTACAAGACATTTTCCTACACGCTCCTCCACAACTGCAACATAGAAGTCTAAAAACAAAACGACAACCACCTGCTCATTTAATATCATGTGTTTTGTTTGTATGATAAAGTGGCTTTTGTTTTGTGATTATAATATATGTTTGTTAATATTTAAATGTAACTGATGTAGGGCGGATATTAAACAGCATCTTAACATGCTTCAAGTGATGTAATATTACTCTTGCTCACAACTGTAAGTACCATAATGTATTTGGATACAATAAAGTTTATCCACAATTAAAAAAAAAAATATTAAATATGCTAGTATGGACTATTATTTACAATTAGCAGAAAATGTGGGTTTAACTTTTATTTTACATCTTTTTTATTTTAGTAAAAAGTTTACAATTGAATACATTGGTTATTTGTAGTTCTAAGCTACAAATGTTCACCATGAAGATCTGTCATTAAGCAGTAGATATTTCAACAAGTTTTCTATCTATACAGGTTTGTACGTGATGAGCATCTTAGCTTCACTTGCAGCATGAAAGAGCTGTCATCAAATGTACTTACAAGCATTTGCTGTAATGTCTTATTTTCCTTTCTCCCTTCTGGAAGAGGATTTAACCTTGTAATCCCTGCTGCAGCATTAACCTCCATTCAGTTCAGTTCTTATTGAGTACATTACATAGAACAACCTTGTAACGATATATTTTAGTTAGAACTTGTTATATGAATATTGTTTTCTGATATGACTTAGTAGGCCATATAAGGACAATATAAAAATATATATGTGTAATTTTGTGATTGGCCGTAGTAATAATTGTATTACGTATTGTGATGACGTAGCAGTAAATCGGCCAATCACAAAATTAATAGAGGAGTAACGATAGTGACGAAAAATCATTAATCTTGAGATAGATATATGTTCTTTAGTATTGTTTCATGACGAGGGAAAAATGTCGCGATGAATATAAAAGTTTTGTAACGGAAAATTAATAACCTTCTAAAAGAGTTATTCGGTATTCGTAATGGTGACGAGGGGACGTTAGATTATACAATCAAATTATACATTTAATCAAACTCAATCATCAAGAAACAATTCGACCTAACATCGCCACAAATATGGCTCCCAACTTTGGGGCTGATTAACCATGGAGAATTATATCGCCACAGCCTGAAACATTTGAAATATGTTGCAATCTCACGGCTTTCTCTACACATTCCTCAACAACTATACTTACAAGTATTTATTCATTTATCTACTTAATGTTAATCAAGATCTACATTTGCAGAAATTGGAATGTTGCATATTTCTTAGTAAATGCAAACGAACAAGGAAATATAATGGGCTTAAAGAGTAATTACATCTTTTAAGAGCTGGTCGCCATGTGATGGCTTGGGAATAGCATTCTCTTTGTATGGCCAAGAGATAAAAAATCTATAAGGACCTCCAATTTGAGAAAATTACGTTAACAAACAACATCTCAGAAATGCTTTGCACCACAAAAATATCTAAATTGCAAGCTTAAATTACACTACTGTTTATGAACATTGCAACACTAAAAGGAAACGCATGAATTCAATGAATATCACAGGTTAAGTACATCACAAGTAGTAAACTTTTCAAATCTGTACATGGCCTTTGAAGCAATTTATTAGCATGAAGGTGGATGCTGATGAATTTCTCAACTTTGGTGACGATCTAGGTGATATCTAGAACTATAGAGCCAACTTTCAGGAGACGACCATCTTGGTAATATGCAACAGTTACTGGGAGCGGAGAATTAATTCCTCCGAGAGTAGTGCGGTTAATCGTGATGCTGGATTTCAGTTCAGCTCCTCTTGGAAATCGGCCTTAAAAATGGAAATCCGTCGAATTAAGAAGAAAAGATCAATATAGCTTGATAATCAAGTTAAGTAGTTACGTTTCTTCGACCTAATTAATTTTCTATACTCACGCCATCTCCTGACCTGGCATTTAATTTACTGAAAACAGTCTTTTGTTCAGTAATGCATATTTTGATAGTGTTTTGTCCGTCTTTATATTTGTGTTATATCCGGTGATACACTTGTGGTTATAATATTTAATAAATATCCTGATGAGAAATATACACACTCCCGAAACGTCTATACCTAATCGTCTTTTCACCTGGCTTGTTTCCCGAGAACAACTTGAGCAAAAGCCTTCAGAGATTAAACTGCTTTCATAAGTTTTCATCGTTTTATACGCAGAATCTCTCCTAGGGGAATTACAAACCTGCACCTATCCCGTATAAATAAAAGCTATTAAGTACTATCGAAATATGTGGAGGGAGGGAGGGAGGGAGGGAGGGAGGGAGGGAGGGAGGGATAGAGAGGGGGGAAGGAAACTATAATGTACTAATTTGCAAAAAATGTTCAACCCACTATTGTTTATTTTATATAACTTCCATACTATTCTTTGAAAGCTTACTTTTTCTCCACTTCATGTTTATCCAGATACTTTGTATAAAATTGTTTCATACACATTCTGTTGCAGATACAAGAGGGATAGAGAAAACTGAATTAATTCTTAAATATGTGAATATGCCGCGAAATGTTGGCTTAAGAGTCCATCATTTCTCTATGACATCCTCAAAAACAACTTAATAGCAATAACATTTTAAAAACTACAAAAGTATTAAAAGATAACAATCACAAACAACGGATATCTCTGGAATGGTTGATTCTACATTAATTTTTGACATAAATTGCTGTGTTAATGAGTTCTAGTTTCTGCCATGGTTTACCTGTTATAGATCACTTATAAATGAAAAGGACCTCGCAGACTATTGTCATAGCTGAAAACATATATTTGTGATGTAGGTAAATATCTTACATATATAGTATTTTACACCGTTAGATTTAATTTTGTAAAAATACGAAAATAGACTTTTCCATGAAAAGAATAGATTGCGTTAGTGAATTTTGTTTTTAAACTTTGTGTATCATATTTACGTGGGTACTTATTCCTCTTCTCGTTTTTGAGTTATGTTGTTCTCTCTCTCTGTCTGTCTCTCTCTCTTTCTCTCTCTCTCTCTCTGATGCCGATCTAGATGAACTCAGTTGCGTAGGTGCTGACCTGCTGACACCAAGGTCATGGGTTCACACCCTGCCCACATCCTTGGTTTTTAAGTGTGTTTAAAGTTACAGTCCCATATCAATAGATATACTGACACATAAAATAACACCTGCGGGACGAAATTTCCACACACCGACACCAGTATGTACACTATGATCCATATAAACCTGAACCATTACAAGTTCCATGGTGTCATTAGATGTATGACACGTTGCTCTATCTTGCTGGAAATAACCTTCTCTCAATTCGATATCATCCAGCTGCTCCACAAATGTCTTGAAGATACCTATATAAACTTCAGTGTCTACAGTCGTATCAAAGAAAATGGGACCAACGATCCTGAAAGCTTGAACGTTTTCATCATAGAATGGAGTTTCGTGGATCACTTGGGGGCTTACAGCAGCCCAATATCTGGTGTTTTGTGTGTTTATGTAGCCTGACAGATGAAACCATGCCTCATCTGTAAACCACGTTATGTCAGGCCGTGGAATAAGAGTACCCTGAAACCAACGACAGTAACTGACTGCTACTTTCAGTTGTTGCAACATATACACTCTGTAAGGTCGCAGCTCTTTGACATGTTACATATAAATACCCTGATTCCTGACTCAATCGACACAACGATTTGTTTGGAGAATTCAATAGCTTTCTGCGAACATCTGTAACAGTCTCTGGCGGTCTATGTTTTCCACTCTCATTAATGAGTATACCAGTTGTCTCAAGCTTTGTCGGAACATCGCGTACATTAAATTCTCTTAGAAATTCCCGTTGTGTTGTTACCAAGGATTTTGTCTTCCAACATGTTTTCAAAATGTAAATACGCTCTCGTAGTGAGTACTGCATGTTGCTGTTATGACTGTCAACTGTCAACCATTGTCAGCGTTGTCAATTCTCCCAGAATCACTGAGATCATTAAAATACATTTCTACATTCTACGAGCTTTCAAAGGGAAATTATGCCCTATTGAAATGGTTCAGCTTTATATGGATCACACTGTATATGATCCTAGAAATTGAGAGCATCGTTAATAAGCAAAATATTTTGTATTAAATGGACCTTTTTTGTAAAAATGTGTCTTGTTGCTCAAAAATTTTAATGAGATATCTATTTCTGGAATTTTTGGAGGCAGGCTCTTTCAGTAAAACAGCTGAGGGTACACAAATATTCGTTTGCAAAATATGAGAGACGTCGCGACTGGACATTGAAGATCTGAATGTCAGATCTTCGGTCTCAAGCCAGAGCAGGGCTAGGCCTCTACTGGCAGTGGAGTGTTTTGTAAGGAAGGATAATATACGGCAGAAGATGAGGTTGGAGTTATATATAAGCCATCTGCTGTGTTATTTTATGTGCCTAGAAGTAGTCTCGGGCGTTTGTAGCAGTCTCCAGGATCGATGTCGTACTGATCTAGATCGCGGATGCGGGAGTTGAAGTTCTGGGAGAGGTTTTGATATAAAGAACGTGGATGTAGTCCGTTATTGTGGGGATACGTAGGTCTCGTCGGATAACTAGATTGGGAATGTACCAAGGAAAGTCTGTGGCAATGCGGAAGAATCGGGATTGTAGAATTTCAAGGCGGTGTAGGTGAGACTTGGCTGCTACTGGCGTATGTGATGGCTGGTCGGAGTACTTGCTTGTACAGGAGCAGTTTTGTAGGCAGAGACATCACCAATCGTCGATTATAGAGATGGTAGAGCATACCCATTAGCCACATATGTAATGTGCTCTCTCCTTCAATTTGATGTCGAGTAGAACACCAAGATACTTAACGTAAGTTTCCCAAAGGACGTCCTCACTAGCCAGGCGAATTGGTGGAAGGTCCGCTATTGCAAAATATCAGCAAACTCTTCACAAAGTTAAATAGGTTTTGTAACAATCTATATGCATTTGTTTATTCGTTTTGGGCAATGAGCCAGTACAGTGGTCAAGTTGTTTCAACGAGCTTCCATAGATGGCGATAAATGTCTTAGTTGATGCTGCTGGTCACGAGATGGCAGGAGGAGCTAGTGATCGCCAGTTCAACTTCTATATTAATTTTTACGATTAACATAAAGGGAATTTACTTTCATCAAATGAACCATGTAATACATTTTTCAAAGCAAATAATACATTTGAATCACACTGTTGTTTACAGAGAAGTAATAATAAGATTTTCAAGCATATAATGCAGGAAGAACGAATGCACCTCGCTGAGTTTTCAATATTATTTCAAGGTCCAGTTGCATAAAACATAACCATCTAATCCGCGGCCTCGGGGAATATGACTTAGACCCCGGAGAAAGGTATAAAAGACCCAGACTTGTGTTAGGACCGCAATAACCGCGAAATTAACCATACCAAAACACAAAGAAAAACACGTTCACTGAACTACACAAACAATCCCAAAAAACTATACCACCATCCATTATTGAATCCCCATCTCTATGCCAGTAAGGGATCCAATCCCGGAATGACAGTCGAAGGATCCCTCTTCGCGGAGGAGGACCCCCTTCAACGACCTCTATGCTGCTGCTGGCATAATACATTTTTATTCCACTTAAACAAAAACTACCAACGATTTAAATGTAAATGAATACAATTTCTTTACGGTGTCTATACTTATTGGATTGTATTCATTCAATGAGATAAAGGTGATGCATGTAAATAATTATTAGCTATAGAATTTGAGTAAAATGCAATAATTCCAAGTTTGCGTAGAACGAAAGTGAATCCCAAAGAGTTGAGACAAGCCGACGCTGAAACCTGTCTTGTGATATTACTCAACCTCACTGTGTAGCATGACCTCCTCACAGTGGGGCGACGGAGCACCCTGGAGGGCAGCTCTGCAGTGGCCCTTAATCATATGAAATAACAAAGAGAGTATCTCATACTTTTGCAATTGCTGCGCCATATTTATGGAAATTGTATTCCATGTTCCAAGTTTTATTGCTGCTATGCCCTTTTGGTCCCCACATGCTCAGATGTTATTGCTCTGATAGCCCGCCAGGTTACTTCATTGCTTCACCAAGTGACTGCACATTTGAGGACATAGGGATCATCTGCGAATGACGTGCCTAGATCATTTATTTTCTCATGTCATGACATCAACACCCACTTCAAATGTCATGAAAGAAGCAAAGTCACATAAATTTAAAAAGATAAAACCTCCATTCAGAGTATTCTAATGAGTTGTGTTTCTTGAGTAAGAAGCTATTAAAGAGCTGGTAGGCAGTTTAAGTTAAAGTCTGAACTCAAAAAAGAATAAAATCACACACACCCACCTCGGTAAAATAGATGGTAGCGTGTCTACCTTACGTTCAAGAGGTTCGAATCTAGGTCATTTGAGTTGGAAATAATAATTTCTTTCATACTAGCCGTGTGTAGGCTAAGGTTTGAATGAGTAGAGTCAGACTGAAAAAAAAGTTAGCCTACACACGGCTAGTATGGAAGACATTATTATTTCCATCAATTTTCCTAAAAACATAGTGGCTTAACTACGAAGTCTGTGACTTAAGTACTTACAGCATAGTAAGTCGTCACAAATCGTCACAAAAGGTGCGTGTCTCATAGCATATGAGAACTCCTAGTGGTTTTCCGGGAAACATATGAGTCAGTTGGAGAATTTAATGTCATCTCGGCATGTTGGCCATAGTAGCTCAGTGGTTTAACTATGAAGCCTGGGACTTAAGTACTTACAGCATAGTAAGTCGTCACAAAAGGTGCGTGTCTCATAACATATGAGAAACCCTAGTGGTCTACAGGGAAACATACGAGTCAGTTGGAGAATTTAATGTCATGTCGGCATGTTGGTCATAGTAGCTCAGTGGTTTAACCATGAAGTCTGGGACTTAAGTACTTACAACATAGTAAGTCGTCACAAAAGGTGCGTGTCTCATAGCATATGAGAACTCCTAGTGTTCTACCGGGAAACATACGAGTCAGTTGAAGAATTTAATATCATATCGGCATGTTGGCCATAGTAGCTCAGTGGTTTAACTATGAAGTCTGGGACTTAAGTACTTACAGCATAGTAAGTCGTCACAAAAGGTGCGTGTCTCATAGCATATGGAACTCCTAGTGGTCTACCGGGAAACATATGAGTCAGTTGGAGAATTTAATGCCATGTCGGCATGTTTGCCTTAGTAGCTCAGTGGTTTAGAGCAACCGCATGGAAGTCGGGAGATCCGTGATTCAAATCCCGGGTATGGCATTGAATTCTTCAGTCTGGCTCTACTCATTCAATTGGAGTTATTTAGATAAGGGTTTTCCAGGGTTTTTCCTTATCATGACAGACGAATGTTGGGTAACTCTAAGCTTTGTGGCCCTGCGATCATTTGAGATCATTTCATCAATTTCATTCATCGTCCGATATGACCTAACGTTGGAGGACGTAACTTAACACACGAGAGGGCTGCAAAAGTATACTGTGTTCCAAAAAAGGAAGTTAAATCTGTGATCAGACCTAGGTCGCTAAAGTACTATTTTTCAGGATATTAACAATCCCACCAGCAACTGTTTCTGAGCGCGTACTAAATAAATCTGATATGTTGCATTACATGACTTTTTCTACTCTTGTACAATATTTTTATAAACACTACTTCATCACATTCGAGTTAAACTGTACCTTATTACTAATGTATTCATAAATGCGAGGCAATGTGGGAGTACATTATGCTCTAAGCGATAGTCTAAACCTTTAAGAGCTGATCTTTACATGATGGATTTGACATTTCTTCTCTTTGCATGGCCAAGAGAGAAAAAAAACAGTTTCCTACTTCAGAAATCTATAAGTATTGGGAAATTAATCAGTAGCAAAGGTGGCAGCATGTCTGACTACGTTCAAGAGCTCCCGAGTTGGAATTTCGGTCAGGGTGAGTTAACTGGATAAGCTTTCTCCGGGATTTTCCGGTATCCTGAAAGACGAATGTCAAATAACTCTCCTCTAGACCCTGAGCTCATTTGAGCATCATTTCGCCCATTCCACTCATCGTGCGAAACGACCTAACCGGTTTCAAGGACGTTAAATCTAACACAAAAAAGTTTGCAAATATTTCATTCAACAAATATAAATAAATGTATGTTTTAACAAAATCTACATTTGTTGTGCAGTAGGATTTGGTCTAACAAGACCTGAAGCTTTCCTGGCGACGAATATGTTGGAGATTTTCTCGGGAAACAAGCCAGGTGAAAAGACGATTAGATATCGACGTTTCGGGAGTGTGCATCTCTCCCATCATCAGGATATTTATTAAATGTTATAACCACAAATGTATCACTGGATATAGCGCAAATATAAACAAAGACAAAACACTATCAATACTCGCAGTACTGAACAAAAGACTGTTTTCAGTAAATTAAATGGCAGGTCAGGAGATGGCGTGAGTATAGAAAATTAATTGTGTCAAAGAAACGTAACTACTTAACTTGATGATCAAGCTGTGTATACCTGTGCTTCTTAAATCAATGGATTTCCATTTTAATGCCGGTTTCCACGAGGAACTGAACTGAAATCCAGCATCACGGTTAAGCGTGCTCCTCTCGGAGGAAATGGCAAAGCCTTCTTAATTCTCCTCTCCCATTAAGTGTTGCATTTTGCCAAAATGGTCGTCTCCCGAAAGTTGGCTCTATGATCGTTATCAAAACAATGCTCTGCCAGTCCAAACTTCTCAGGTTGTATTAGACGAATGCTCCGTTCACCTTCGTTTATTCCAGTTTGTCATGTATACGGTGTCCTACATCCACGCAATCATTTATTCACAAGATGCAAATTTTCGTATTTTTGCTTCCACTGTCTTATTAAAATAGTAGGAAATTATTTTAAACCACTTAAAATCTATAGAAATTTTTACTAGTGGTGACCTGAACTCCACAGAATAAAAGAAGGGACACTTAAAAATATCGTACGAACAGCATATCTCAAAAATAAAATTAGGAACAAATACAATACTTAGTATTTAAGTTCTGTGTCTTTTAACGATCTGACACAAAAATGCCTCCAACGATTTTCAGTAAAATGCCATACATTTATAACATAATGCATATTTTAAATTTTCTACGAACAATCTGTGAAACACTGTTCGTTCTGATTTTTTTTATATTTTTATATAACCGGCAAAGCGTATTGAAACAATATTATATTTACATATATTTTTGTGCTGTTAAAAATTTCCTAAATAGTATTTTCAAACACATGCTCTGTGAAGCGCTAAGTGGTATTCTTTTATTTCTCGTGATCATGAAAGGGGTATGAAACTTTAGAATATTTATTTATTCAGCATTCTATTTCCCTCTTACACCTTCAAAGAAGTGTGTAAGAACACTTATGCAAACGTTTATGTCAGAAAAAATAGGTTTGATAAGAATAGTACAATAGAAAAATTTACGTGAATGTAAAACAGTATAAAATGTTTTTGTGATCGTACCTCCAGAAATGTCAGTTTACAATTATATAAGCTTGTTGACCAGTAAAGGAAATGTAATATATAAAACCACTGATAAAGACAATTAAGCTACGATTGCGAATTAAGTTATGCAGTTGTTTTTCGGTGAAAAGAATTGGTCAAATGACTCCATAACACCAATATGCCAGCACATAGCGATTGCGAATTACAATTCTTAACGTGTCGAACGTTTTATCATGTCCTACATTATATATTTGTAATATAAGGCTACAAAGGTGTGCATGGTATTAAAATCTTACCTCGGAAAATACAAAATGATGGAATAGTATCCAACAACACCCGACCGCTTTTCACCACAGCTCACGGTATTGTGGAAAAACAAAAGAAGTCGATTTGTCGCCATCCAGGTTGTCCAACTTATGAAATGGGACTACAAATAAAATTCAACTATCGCAGGAGATATAACCATTTTCAAACGTTTTGCACACGACCAGCTAAAACATTGGATAATGAATATTTATGAAAGGGCTAATTATATGAAAATAAATCTGATATATTTAAATAGCTCTCTCTAGGTACATTACGTATATTTATACGACTTCTACAAACAACTCTTGTAATAGCTTTTTTGACTATGCCCTTAATGTTAGTTAAGATAAATGTTTACAGAAATGGGTTTAATACACATTTCGTCACAAGTACAGGGGGGGGGGGGGTACAGGAAACAGCAGCAATAATAAGATATTTAAAGAGTATCATAGTGCTGCCCTTGAAATGTCGTAGTTTTTCTTGACATCGCGAGAAACAGTTGAACTACGACTGCACATCGTACATCGAAAAATGTGCTAAAAATTCTAACCAATAATAAATGATATTTCGGAAAAGGCTGCAGCCACAAAAAAGTTATCTATATAACTATATTTATATATTACTTATACTCTACGCCTCGGTAGCGTAGATGGTAGCATGTCTGCCTCACGTTCAAGAAGTCTCGAGTTTGAATCTCGATCAGGGTGAGTTACCTGGATAAAATTTTTCCAGGGCTTTCCCTTATCGTGAAAGACGAATGTCGGGTAACTCTAAGCTCCATGGATCCCTAACTCATCATTTCGCCCATTCCATTCAATGTCCGATATGACTTAACGTTGGAGGACGTAAATTACACAAAAAAAGAAAAGTGAAAAAGGTGTGTGAGCTTCTTAAAGGCTTATAAGCAGCTGCACTGATTTTCATGAACTGTTCAGCTCAGAATTCGAAAATCCACTCTATTTGGAACAGTTCATTACAGTAACCATTTAGTTTCATGTAATGCCTACAAAAGGCGCGAATATCATGCATAATTCCAGTAGCTCGAACATAGCAGTTTTACAGCCTCTCAAAATAACAAAGATACCCCAAATCCATATTATATTCCCGTATCTCCTCTCTGACGTTGACCTTATAGTTATAGCACAATAACAGTTATTTATGGGAATTGCAAGGTAAATTGAAGTTTATTTACCGATTGAAAACGTTTAACTCTTTCCAGCCCAAATGATAAGCATTCGACAACAAACAATTATTTACGTTATTTTAGGTTTCTATATGTTCCTTAAAACTACAAAATGCCTTGAATTTGAAATTTTAGTACTGGATTAGGATTTTTTAAAGTGTGTCCATTTGGACCAAGTGGGAATACAAGATGGAATAATTCTCTTGATTGATTAAATATAAACATCATATGTAATTCACATCATTAACACGAAAAAACATTGAGGTAATGAAAGGAGCTTACACTTGTTTTAAAATCAGATGAGTATTGTTTTCAGATGCCTATGCCACAGTATGTGATAATAAATCTGGTGTCACAATATTATAATGCATATATGTATATTGAAGTTTTTTATTAGCTATTACAGTATAGAGCAAATGACTTGCATCCAACAGTACATCATGACAATTATTTATTATAGTACAATAGAAAACAGAAACAGTTTCTTTTTTCATGGAGACATAAAGCCACTTCACATTTTGAGCACCTAATTCGGAACTTGACTTTCACACATATCTTGCACCTCTGCTTATTTTTGTTATGCAGTGGCCAGTGACCAATTTGATCAAATCTAACATCACTAACTGGATAAACAACACATTTCTTTGGAGGATGTACAAGATTATCTGACTCAGCAGATGTTCGACGACGTCTTCTCTTCACAACCTTCCCACTCTGAAGTAATACGCTGGCTATTTCCAGTCGAAAATGGAGCAAAGGCATTGCATTTTCTTTCTGTTATAATGTCGTTTATAAAGGAGCCAAGCAATGACCACACATATGTAGTAAGATGAAAGATAATTCAGAGATAATATATTTTTTCCCTCAGATTTATTCTGTACAATGCAACAAGCAGTCAAATGTTCATTATCTTGCATGTCCTGATTTCTTTCAATGTTATTTTCCATTTCTTCATCTGTAAATTCCCACAAAACCTTATTATTAGACAACTCTCCATTTAGCAGGTACTCCAGCATCTCTTTTTCAGATCATTTACACATCTGAAAGCAAAGAAACTAAGTAATTAGCACGTAGATGTTTGCACATAACCTCATTTGTTAGAATTACGAACTACCTCCTACTGGGACCATATGGACCAACCACTTTTCTAGCTCATAACACAATAATGTATATCACTTTATTATTGCAAAATAGTTATTTATTATCCCTGGTACACCTACTATAGCCGTATATTTTTAAATGTAAATATTAGATACCTCAAAATTATTGTAAATTTTGAGAGCAAAATAGTTGACAGCTGTGCATTATATTTCCAAGTGGATATGAAACTACAGGAAGCTTACACTCGCATGCTCTGATTGATGCTGCTATCTGGATTCAAGGAAAACACTCAGAAACATAGTGGTGCCATGTGGAACCACTGGGATTACATGAACATTGACTAAATGTTAAATAAAGTTCGTGGGTCCACATGGACCCGTTGGGCTGGAAAGGATTAACGCTCGAGGCATTCGTACCAAGGGCTTAAATTTCAAGAGCATAATAAATATTAAACCTCCCTAACCCCATACGTAATTTTATTCGTTACCGAAGAAAAAATCGACTTGTGCCGTTAATATTAATTGTGCAACGAAACTAATAATTACATATATTTCTGTGCATTGTAGATGTCGTATGCTTGTTTCTTGTTTTTCAGATAACTAAAGAAAAACTGCACATCGGTCTACGAAGTAATCGATAGTCAAAGAGATTGTATACCGGAGCCGTTCTAAGTTTATATAGCAATGTAAATAGAAGCACGTGAACGTGTGCGACATCATTGACTGTGCAGCCTTGTAACTCTCAGCGGTTAAAAATATTAGTCGTATATAAATTTTAAGGACTTCACATCTAATGTAAATATATAAACAACATCACATTATTACAAATATAACAGTCAAACAGTAATTAATTAGTATTTTATTTAGTAAATGTAAGTGTAATTTGTACATATTTATCAGAGTGCACGCTGCGCCTGCACAGCTTAAAGGAAGTAGGAAGACAATTCGTTTAAACATGGCGGCTTCCGTACAACATGTAAAACATTACAAAGGGAAGTGAAAAGCAAATTATAATGAACTTTTTTTGCAAGTTGTGTGAAAAATAGCCAATCTTATCAATTGAGGACGTTGTTAATTTGCCAGTAGAATTAACCGATGTTTCAGCGCCAAGTGTCAATGCCGCTGGAAGTGAGGTTATGCTTTCCACTCCAGGAAAACACCGAGAATAAATGAAACCAGTTGTGGAAGGTGAATATGACGAATTTGTTAAAAGTGTTATTCGTCACAAGGTTCATAGCTTCTTTAAAAGAAACGAGTCACCGCAATTACAAGAGTGCTTCCAGCAGTAAACAGTCATCCCATTTAGCCGAGCTTCTACGCCATTCTTTGTGACATAGGTTTTGAATTTGTGAATAGAAACAGAAAAAAAAGATAATTGTTGAGCATTAACATATATTGTTGTGGCTAAAGTATTATCAAAGAAAAGTTCGGGAGTGGAAATCGTTTAAGGAATTTGTTCGTTGTCATATTCCCAATAGGTACGTATTTTTTTTTTTTTTCAGTTGCATGTCAGTAGAACTTTCAAGTCATTGTCAAAATGGCTACACGCAGTTATTTAGCACTATTATTCCGTAGAAAGACCCGTGCCTTAATTTTTAATTTATAAATAAGGTGAGGTTATGTGATGAAATCAAATGCGAGGGCTGTTCAATAAAGAATGATCATAATTTTTTACGGTCATAATTGTTCGCACTAAAATTCAATCTTCTTATATTCTGTTAGCTTAATGTGAAACAAACTCGCCGTGGTAGTTTCATTGTTGGTACTCCTGGTTCCCGTCTGTGAGAACCAGACAAGTTCAGACATGTTCAGTATCGCCTACAGCTACAATGGAGGTAACATGCAGTTAAAGTTGATGTTAGAGGAAGATCCGGAGTCTCTTTCAAACGTAATCACTGCTGATGAAACTTGGCTACATCATTTTGTTCCTGAGAGTAAACAGCAAAGCTCAGTGTGCAAATCTCCTTCATCACCAACCCCCAAAAAAGCAAAAGTGGTTGCTTCTGCTGGGAAAGTTATGGTCATCTCATTCTTTGATATTCATGGAATGGTTTATCAGCATGTTGTACCTGCACACACATCAGTAACTGGACAATACTACATAGATTTTAATTGAATTCATGCCAGAGGTTCTACTCTCATTAGTCCTGAACCCGTAGGACCAAGGAACCGGACCTCCTTCTAGCAGGGAGTTACCGAGCTGTACCAAAAGGACGCCCGGCACCTCCGAGGCTCTTTCCTGCGGCAAGACCTAGAGACTAACCAGCCCCCCCCCCATCTGGTCCTGTGGACTCAAGACGGGATGTAAGTGGATACGCCACTTACGCGCGCCAACACTAAAATGGGACGGCTACCGATATGACCTCGGTGGGGTCACCTGGTGATCTAGCACACCTTCTACTAGCTATGCTGGCTAGTACGTGGGAATATTGATGACTTCCCTCAACCTCGTCCGGAGAAGGGATGTCCTGAAAGCATTGCAAGTCCATATCAGGCGCAAAAGACCACATATCCGTGAAGCAGGCTGGATGTGCGGCCGCATATTGCCAAAGTTGTTGCTGAATATTTTGCAAAAATCAACGTGAAGTGTACCCCTCACCCTCCCTATAGTCCGGATTTAACCCCATGTGACCTTTTTCTATTCCCTAACTTGAAGAAACGCCTTCGTGGGAGACATTATCCATCATCAGAAGCAGTGGTGAAGGCTGCGGAGGCGATTTTGAAGGATCTCTCAAAAATGGTTTCCAGCATGTCTTTGAAGACTGACAGAAACGCTGGGACAAGTGCATCGCATTCAGGGGAGACTATTTTGAGAAGGACCATCAAAATTATGAGGATGAGTAAAGGTACGTTGTAAAAAACATTGTGATCCTTCTTTATTGAACAGCCCTCGTACTTGATAACTGTTGTAAATATTCAGTCACTTTTTACCGTACATAAGGAAAAATACAGTACACACACCTTTGCATTTAATCCAAACGTGCAAGTGCTACTACATAAGCTACTAAAACATCGAAAACAGCAAAGCAAAACTTATCAAGTTCGTTGACAGCGTATATGTTTGATACGTGGTTGAGTATTGCCTCCAATCACAGTCCTATGCGGAGAAGTAGTGATATATTTACATCATCATACAAACTAAGGATGGCTCCGGTATATATTAAAGTCTCTGACACTATATTAGAGTAGACGTACTTGAAGAAAAATCTGTTTGTCTCGCAATTTTAAATTCATTCTCCTGCTTGACCTACTATATTGACTCTGATAGAGATAATTTGACTGTTTGCAGAGATTATTCATGTCTAACAGTAAAGTGCCTAGTTTTCAGTAACAAAAGTATCGCATAATGATGTGTGTTTTCTTTAGGCGACATCTATTAGTGAGACCAAGAACTTTAGAACTGCCTTCAATGTTCTCAGTATATATCCTACTTTCCTACCGTTTGGGAATGGAAATGCTACCTATAGAGTACGTTTCAAGGTCTGTGATGATATAACGCGCGAGATCGTGACCAATATCGTCTACTTGATAATCGAGGTAATGTTCCAGAGAAAGCTCTACAAGAGGCCACAGTCTCGCTGGGAAAAGGTGATCGAGCTTATTTGTTTTACGAGATGTGCTTAATCATCCTTGCTCTGCAAGAGCTTGTCGGAAATAAGTTCATGTATTTCGATATAAATATTTGCCTCGTTATCAGAATTGTTACAGTTAGGATAGCTAGAGCGTTAGCATGCGGGATGATTAGAAGAAAATCTTCTATTGCTTCCGTAACTGTTTACCATATTAGAGTATTCCCAAATTGTGGAAAGGTTGCAGGTATCACGTCTTAGAGAACTGAGAGGGATCGCTCAGGTGATTTGATGACCCGCATTCGGAAGGTCCGGGTTCAATCGCGGCCGGCCTAACTGACCCATTGGTGTCTTCGGGGAGTTTTCTCGGGACGCAGACGAATTTCCTGTCCCTGCATTTCATATCTATTATTATTTTACATCATCTTTTATCTGATAATCTCTTTCAAGGTGGGAGTCTCAGCGTTGCATGGCAAAGTGCACCTCCTCCGATAGGACGGTCTCCGATCTCCGGAGATCATCATCATCATCATCATTATTATCACGATTATTAAGTAGCACGCTTAATCGTGATGCTGGATTTCAGTTCAGCTCCTCTTGGAAACCGGCCTTAAGATGCAAATCCATCGATTTAAGAAACACAGATCTACACAGTTTGATAATCAAGTTAAGTAGTTACGTTTCTTTGACACAATTTTCTATACTCACGCCATCTCCTGACCTGACTTTAATTTACTGAAAACAGTCTTTTGTTCAGAGATGCGATTGTTGATAGTGTTTTGTCTTTGTTTATATTTGTGTTATATCCAGTGATACATTTGTAGTTATAACATTTTATAAATTTCCTGATGATGGGAGAGATGTACGCTCCCGAAACGTCGATTTCTAATCGTCTTTTCACCTATATTACTGCCCGAGAAGAAAGTGAGAAGAAAATGTTATTTTACTAAAATGTATGTTAATGTGCTTACAGTTTTACTGAGCAAGCATTTATCATCTCTTATCGTTTTCTAGTTATACACGCACACGCACAAAAGAACTTTTCCTAATAGTTTTCATTCAGGTACACCAAAATATGCACATATAATTAAAGTTGTATGTTGGATTTTTGGATGTAATATTTATTTAGTATATTTATTTGTACAGTTTCCATTACAGGTTCAGTACAATGACTTTAACATCGTACACACACTTATAAAATTGCTGATCTAAGATTTACTCGCTGACTCAGGTCCCCTGGACATAAACCTTTGGTTTTCCTGAGCACCTTGATGTCATTTCTTATTGACCTTCACTTGTTTTATCCTAATCCACTTTTCTCTTAACTTATATAAGAATTCCCCTATACATCTATTTTTCTTTTCACTCATCCCCGTTAACATACGTAACGCCACTATCTCTTTGCTTACACTGTCCCATTTCTTATCTCATATGTTTCTCCTGTAATTTGTTAACTCCTTACATTCTATCAGATAATGAACAGTGCTCTCTTCATCTCCACAAAATTCACATATCCCTACCTCATTACTTCTCAACCCTTTTAGATATATTATTCCTACTCTCATCCATGCTATGTCTTCTCTTACAGTTTTGTCACATTGATCTATATATTTTTCTCTACCCCATTCTGTCTTTAATTACTTGTAAAATTTCAAAGATTTCTTTTCTTCTATACTTTCCCAAATCTCCTGTCTATCTATGTCTTGTACTCTGTTTCTCACTTCCAAAAACCGCTATGATTTGTCTCCTCTACTCTCCATAAATCTTCCATGCCTATCTTTGATATAATTCTTTCCAATTCCGACCGTCAACTGTTTGTGTTCTTAATGCTTTTCTCTTGTTTCATGCACAGATTCAATAATTCCCCTTTCTGCCCTTTAATACACTTATATCAGAGTTTAAAAATTCTTTCTATTATATATAATATAAACTATATATTATATATAAACTCGAGGACACACAGAGTGAAGACTGAGCCCCCTCTGACGACCAGGTAGTTACCGAGCTATCCCAAAAGAGCGTCTGGAGCCTCCGTGGGGCTTTCCATAGGGCAAGACCTAGAGACTAACTAGACTCCCCCCATCTGGTCCTATGGACTCAAGACGGGATGGAAGTGGATACGCCACTTACGCGCGCCAACCCCAAAGGGGAAGGCTACGGATCGCCTGGTGATCTAGCACACATTCTACTAGCTATGTAGGCTAGTACGCGGGAATATCTGGCTTCCCTCAACCCCGTCCGGAGACGTACGCGATTTCCCACGGGTATCGGAAACCACTGCCTCCTCGAGTCCAGCCCAATCCGAACAACTCTCCGACGGAAGGGGCTCGCTAGTTCAGCCCGAGGTTTCTCTAGTAACGTCAGAGGTACCACGAGTGCTAAGGGTCCGCAACGCTCGCACCACCGCAGCTGAAGAGGACGGATCCCCTCCCCTACGGGAGGGACTCGGCAGTTCGGCCCAAGGTTCCTCTAGTAACGTCAGAGGTACCACGAGTGCTAAGGGTCCGCAACGCTCGCACCACCGCAGCTGAAGAGGACGGATCCCCTCCCCTACGAGTATTCTTTCTATTATTATTCGCCTCCTTTTTGTATTACCCAACTCTAGTAATGGCACTTCTCTTGGTACCAATGGAAGTAATATAGTACTTTCTCGAACTGCTATGAGCGGGATGGCTCAGACGGTTTCCTCTGTGGTCCGCATTCGGGAAGCCTGGATTCGATTCTCATGGCCAACCTAACTAACTCATGCGTATTTTGGGGGTTTTCCAGGATAGTCAGACAAATGCTAGGTAGGTTAATTACATTACGAGTATTTCCTGTAACTCTATTTCATCTCCATTATCATTTCACAGCATCTCTCATCGCTAGACTTTTTCAGGATAGAAGTGTCGGAGGGAGTCTCGGCGGTGTTTGGTGGGATGATATGCTCTTGGTAAAACTTCTACCTCCGGTAGGACGATCTGGTGAGGCCGTTTCCGGACTGCAATGCTGCCGATTGTGCTGGCCTGCCAGTGAGTTTCCAACTGGTAAACATCAGGGACCCTACACTATGCACTGCCGTGACTCCTTGGGATCCTTGGTACTACTCGACCTGCTGTAGGTAATGGCAGAGAAAGTAATATACTCTTGTCTTCTTTTTCTCAACGATCTAGAGGCCTAATTGATTATGCGCTGGTCTGTGACAGTCCCCATGTCAGCACATTCACCAACAAATGAACTCCTGCGGGACGAAATTCCAGCACACCGGTTAGCGAATAAGATCGTGGTAATTGATACCCGTATACATATATATGATATAAGTTTGGATGATATAACATAAGATCTATTTACTCTAGGTAAACGGTGAAGAGAGAGAGGCCAGCCTCGGTAGCGTGGTGGTAGCGTGTCTGCCTCACGTTCAAGAGGTCCTGAGTTCGAATATCAGTCAGGGTGATTTACCTGGAAGCGGTTTCCCCGGGGTTTTCCCTTATCCTGAAAGACGAATGTCGAGTAACTCTAAGGTCTATGGACTCTGAGCTCATTTGAGCATCATTTCACCATTCATCGTCCGATATGACTTAACGTTGGAAGTCGTAAATTACAACAAAAAGAGGGGGAGAGGAGGGAGGGACAGAGAGGCAGAGAGAATAGACAGCTCAAATTACTTGATAATGCTTTTAAAACCTAAAATCTTTTCCCTATGTTTTTGTGTGCTTCATATGTTTTTTTTTTTTTTTTTTTTCAAGACAAAACTTTACCTATTAGAGCATAAAAAAGTGAAATACTGTTAGATTTCCCACACGTTTGCAGTCTTAACAATAACATTTCTGTGATTAATAGTTAAAAATAAACTTCTTAACTTCTTACTTCCGCAACATATTACAAGAAGTGATTAGGTTATTAGAGTTCCACAGAAACACTTTTAGCATGTGCATGTCCGCGTAAAATCGTGACAGGTCCGGCCTACTATAGGTCAAGGTGAATGTTATCGTTACAGCCTTCCTAGGAGGAGAAATCCCTGTGAAATGTTCATAAAAAAGAAATGGGGTAACCCTAGAGGTTGGAAAACTGCGAGATATATTTTGAACTGCTAGAAAATAACAAGTGTGTTTGAACCAGAAAAGTCTAATTGTATAACCTAAGTAGTTAAGTTTTAAATCAGGGTTGTCAAGGTCAGTGTCATTAACAAACTGTTGGGGCGTCTGTAACACGACACAGCAACTGTCCAAAACTATTGGGAACAAATGAACATCCATGATGAACCATAGTTCGAAGTAGCATAAACCTTAAACAGGGGAAAACTAGCATGCCCATGCTACTCCAGCATACAGTACCTACTGTCTGCCCAGGACAAGAAGGCAAGCTAGAGGAATGTGTAACGAAACCACTTTTGCTCTCTCCTCATAGTGTATGCTCGTCTTCCGAGTATGACAAGGATGGAAGACTCGTTTAAAATACACAAGTGTTGTCACATAGCTCACCTATACATAATTGCTACAGTCTGATTTTTAAAAGATACGTGGAGGTCATCAGTCAAGGGACACGAAGGGTAAGAGGTGAAGGTCGTTGCTATGGTAACGTAAACAAGGGTTGCCAGATTGGATACACTGGTGAATCACATACTCCTCAGCTCAATTATCGCTAGTTGTATGCGGGAAACTGAGTTTGTCTAGTTGCGCTGTGTATTGTTAGCCTACTTGTTAAACACAATTACAATACGTTTTTATGGAAGCAAAACGTAGTGGCGGTAGGATTAGAGGTGGACCGAGGAATCATGGCCCAAGACAAAGATCAGCTTACGGTCGGGTTGTTACATTGTATAGTCAAGCTAGAGAATTTGTCTGTTCTCTTAGAGAATTCTTCCAACAGGAAGCAAGACGTAGTGACGGTAGGATTAGAGGTAGACCGAGGAATCATGGCCCAAGACAAAGATCAGCTTACGGTCGGGTTGTTACATTACATAGCCAAGCTAGAGAATTTGTCTGTTCTCTTAGAGAATTCTTCCAACAGGAAGCAAGACGTAGTGACGGTAGGATTAGAGGTAGACCGAGGAATCATGGCCCAAGACAAAGATCAGCTTACGGTCGGGTTGTTACATTGTATAGCCAAGCTAGAGAATTTGTCTGTTCTCTTAGAGAATTCTTCCAACAGGAAGCAAGACATAGTGACGGTAGGATTAGAGGTAGACCGAGGAATCATGGCCCAAGACAAAGATCAGCTTACGGTCGGGTTGTTACATTGTATAGTCAAGCTAGAGAATTTGTCTGTTCTCTTAGAGAATTCTTCCAACAGGAAGCAAGACGTAGTGACGGTAGGATTAGAGGTAGACCGAGGAATCATGGCCCAAGACAAAGATCAGCTTACGGTCGGGTTGTTACATTGTATAGCCAAGCTAGAGAATTTGTCTGTTCTCTTAGAGAATTCTTCCAACAGGAAGCAAGACGTAGTGACGGTAGGATTAGAGGTAGACCGAGGAATCATGGCCCAAGACAAAGATCAGCTTACGGTCGGGTTGTTAC
Organism: Mantis religiosa; assembly: GCA_030765055.1. NCBI lineage: Eukaryota > Metazoa > Arthropoda > Insecta > Mantodea > Mantidae > Mantis > Mantis religiosa. The sequence continues at coordinate 10,531,041 of CM060956.1, forward strand.
ATTGTATAGCCAAGCTAGAGAATTTGTCTGTTCTCTTAGAGAATTCTTCCAACAGGAAGCAAGACGTAGTGACGGTAGGATTAGAGGTAGACCGAGGAATCATGGCCCAAGACAAAGATCAGCTTACGGTCGGGTTGTTACATTGTATAGTCAAGCTAGAGAATTTGTCTGTTCTCTTAGAGAATTCTTCCAACAGGAAGCAAGACGTAGTGGCGGTCGGATTAGAGGTGAACCGAGGAATCATGGCCCAAGACAAAGATCAGCTTACGGTCGGGTTGTTACATTGTATAGTCAAGCTAGAGAATTTGTCTGTTCTCTTAGAGAATTCTTCCAACAGGAAGCAAGACGTAGTGGCAGTAGGATTAGAGGTAGACCGAGGAATCATGACCCAAGACAAAGATCAGCTTACGGTCGGGTTGTTACATTGTATAGTCAAGTTAGAGAATTTGTCTGTTCTCTTAGAGAATTCTTCCAACAGGAAGCAAGACGTAGTGGCGGTAGGATTAGAGGTAGACCGAGGAATCATGGCCCAAGACAAAGATCAGCTTACGGTCGGGTTGTTACATTGTATAGTCAAGCTAGAGAATTTCTCTGTTCTCTTAGAGAATTCTTCCAACAGGAAGCAAGACGTAGTGGCGGTAGGATTAGAGGTAGACCGTAGAATAAAAAGAAGTATTTCATGTCAACATGATTTCACTACCTGTATTGATCTTTTGTTCTTTCATATGTTACCATGATAAAATTATAATGCAGGGTAAAGGATGCCCCCCCCAAATACCACATTATTTTGGGTTTCTACTGTAATTCATTTTTAATTGTGCTTGATGTCCCTTTGAATTCAGAAGTGCTCTACAATTGATTACAAATAAACTGTTCCAGTCTAGACCACTGTTTCAATTATTCCAGGTAATTCCCCTTGTTGTTGGAACTTTCATTTTCAAAGTGTCCTCTGAATGCAAGCTCTTGCTCACACAAGAATCAAACAACATGAATGTCTCTTGATTACAAATCTATTTTGTTTCATAATTGCACAATGTGTTATGCCTAGAAGTTTCCCTCCTTCAGAAAATTAAGGTAGCTACAAAATAGGAATGAACATAAGGCGGAGCTAGGCGTGGCTGTTCTATCGTACTAGCCAATATGGTGCGTGTAACGTTGTACAGTTAAGCATGCATAGTGGCTCGCTTTGCTGAACCATACAGCTAATTTCTTTGTGCGCTCTAAAGATACCAATTAAATAATATTGAATATTATGTGTTTTTCTCATGTTATAGAGCTATTTTTTCTGAGGATTACAGTCCAGATCTCACGTTTGTAGCACATTTGGTTTCGGAGATATGGAAAGATAAGACGCCTTACGAGAAAGAAAAGAATTATTAACTGTCAGTGAAGAAAAGCACACACGTGCTATGCTGCAGTTACACATTTTACCTTGCATTTAGTAAAGTGGTGATCTTTTAAGAGTACATACATGCTATTCAAAGTTGGTAAATATAGCACTTAACAGGTCTAGTGCTAGTACGCCTAGTAATAACTGCAAAACAACTCATAAGATTTTACATGAGCAGGCTACAAATATTCTTGTTAATCTGTATTACTTTTCAAACAGTTGTCAATTAAAGCCATTTTCGAAATTACAAATTTCGCACAGAGTTGAGAGTTAATGTTAAAAGCTTGTCACGTGAGTGCTCATTCTGTGACGAACATTGTTAAAGAAGACAAACAGTTTATCAAATTAGGAGAAGTTTTCATATTTAGGTCTCCAGGGAAACAACGAGCAGCTAAACAACATGCTACCAACTTAGACAATTTTCAAAAATGTGTTTTACGTAGAACAATTTATGATTTATATGACAAGGGTGAATATCCAACTGACAAAAGGCTGACCAGATAGAATATACGGATTCTGTATCTTCTATGTATAATATTTTGAAATCTCTTGGGTTCAAATATAGGAGAACAAATGATGGTCGCAAATTTCTACTTGAAAGAAGCGATATTGCTGCTCCAAGACTAACATTTCTGTGCACAATACATAACATTAGTACATGAGATTCATGGTGTAAAAATACTTTATAAATACACATTCATATCTTCCGTATTTATTAAATATTTTAATCAAACAAAAATTGGTTTAAAATCCATTACAGACAGTATACAAATATGACATTATTAAAATAGAAATTCTATTAATAAATCGTTGAAATGTCACTATTTTGTTTTACTGTAGCAAACACCTTATTTCGTAGAACACATCTAATTTGAATCATTTTGTTTTGTGTACATATGAATGATAGCTACGTAAGCGAACTGTTCTCCAGTTCAAGGTTTTAAGGTTCAGATTATGTGATAATCATTGTATATGTTCTCACACACATGCTGATATATTAAGTGAACTTCTCTGTCAGTATCTGTATCACTGTACATCTCAGCATCTGTATGATACTTGCTAGGTTGAGACAAAGACAGATATATCTTTTATCTCTATCATCCGCTAGCCGCTGCGATATAATCAGTTAATCACATATTGTCATGAATTATAGTATTAAAGTAATTTTGTTAGGCTAAGACAAACAGTATACTAAATAGCTCACAACTTCAGAATTGAGGTAAGCTCAATGCCAGGTTGCTATGGCACACATGACTGTCTGCTGCCATAGTAGCTGCAGTGTGAAAACAAGGGGCTATTACTAGAAGCCTCCAATGAATTGTTGAATTGTAGCGCATGCATAATGCAGTAAACTTAACTCATAGATGGATCAAATGAAACTGTAGTAACACACCAAACTAATTTATAGTATATAGAATAAAAAGAAGTATTTGAGAAAGTGGAGTGCCATTGTTACTAAAATTAGGCAAGTGAGTCAACCTTGTATATACTTTTCTCCACTTACAAGTTTTTTATGAAGACTAGTTTCTGGGGACTTCTCCCCTATCGTCAGCTCTGTGGTAGACTGATGATGCATCCGGTGTCTGCATCTGGCTTGGTGTTGTGCTGCCATCTAACGTCCTGGTAAGTTTGATGACGTCATCTACGGCGGGAATTTCAAAATTCATCAAGAGGTCCTGTTTTTTCGTAATAAATATGTTTTCCCAAATCTGTAGTTCCAGAGGTTTCTTTGCCTGTTTGATCAGTTCTATAACCAGGTTGCCGAACTGAACAACTATAACACAAATTTCATCAAAAAACTGATCTATAGACACAAAAGAAACAAATACTTAAAGGACATTACTACGTTAAAAAAACTAGAAAACCCAAACACCAGATATGGAAAATTTACATTTCATCCAAAATACTTCAAAAAATTTGAAAAGATATTTAAGAGCTTCAACATAAAATTAGCCCCTCAAAACAAACACAACATCCGCAACTTACTAAACCACCCTCTAAAAAATAGCACACCGAAAACTCAATTATCAGGCATTTACCAAATGAGTTGCCAGGATTGTGACAAGATATACATTGGTAAGACCAAAAGGAATCTGGGAACAAGAATGAAAGAACACTTCAGAAATATTAAATTCAAACAAATGGACAAGTCGGCCGTATCACATCACTTTTGGTCTGAGTATCACAACATAAAACAAGAAATAGAACTGATCAAACAGGCAAAGAAACCTCTGGAACTACAGATTTGGGAAAACATATTTATTATGAAAAAACAGGACCTCTTGATGAATTTTGAAATTCCCGCCGTAGATGACGTCATCAAACTTACCAGGACGTTAGATGGCAGCACAACACCAAGCCAGATGCAGACACCGGATGCATCATCAGTCTACCACAGAGCTGACGATAGGGGAGAAGTCCCCAGAAACTAGTCTTCATAAAAAACTTGTAAGTGGAGAAAAGTATATACAAGGTTGACTCACTTGCCTAATTTTAGTAACTAATTTATACTGTTTTCAACACTTTGTCATATTCTAACTCTAATTGTTTTCTTCGAATTTTTGGATAAGCTAAGCCTCAAAATCATATGAGGAGCTTTTGCACTGGAGGAAACGAAAGTGATAGGCTAATTTTAAGAATTGGTATGCTGTATGGTGGAACACAAGAAGCAGCTGAATGATGACAGCAGTCTCCCCTACCCCCCCAAAGAAAAAAAGGAAAAGTCAAACTAACAGCAAACACAATTTATCAAATATATAAAATCATACAACATTAATTCAGAATGAAGGGAACTTCATAGATTATTTGCAGCAAATTCAAGTAATAAACTATTTTCATGTTGATATCAAACTCCTCTTACACATTTATTTATTGAGTGCTCTTGGCTTTCAGTAAAGGCTATGTCATTTTCTTGAACTTGCCGACGTTTTGCTTATGTTGTTGTAAGCTTCTTCTGGACTCTGATATTTGCCCTGCTGCTCCTGCTTATATAGGCAGCCTGTCCTGGTGTTACTGTTTATTGGTGGTCTATTGGGAGAATGCAATGGTGTTTTCTTTAGAATTTTTTCCAAACGTAGAATTCTTCTCTGGTCAATCAGTTTTCAAAGACTGATGTAGCAGGCTGTCAGTTCCAAGCTGCTCTTTTGCTCCTCCCCATGGCTTGCATTTCAAATGAATGTGTAGGCTTCAACAGCCTTTGTCTAGAGAACTGCATCTGGTATATAAGCGGGAGCAGCAGAGCAAACATCAGACAAAAACCCAGAACAAGCTCAGAACATGATGAGCATAATGTCAAAAAGTTCAAGCAAAATGATGCTGTCTTCACCAAAAACCAAGAGTACCCATGAAGACTCATGACTTGGAAGGCTACACATTAAAATTTATTTATGGTCACTTCAACTTATATGTACGAGGGGGTGTTGTAAAGTTTTAATTGTCATTCTTTAAAAAATGTGATAGAGAGTTTGTGTAGATATGTACTTGTTAGTTCTTCTGTACATAGTCATCATACAGATTTACACATTTTTGCTAGTGTTTCTTAACCTTCCGAATACCTTGATTGTAGAAGTCTGCAGAATTCGCTTTAAATCACTCTTCCACTTCATTAATGACGTCATTTGTGTTGTCAAATCAGTGACCACGCAACGGACTCTTCATTTCCGGGAACAAGAAAAAGTCACTTGGTGCGAGATCGGGCGAATAAGGTGGATGCTGTAAGATCACAAAGCGACATTCTCTTGTTTTGTCAACTGCAACTTGAGATGAATGAGCTGGTGCATTGTCAGACAAAAGACGAACAACTTTGGAGAGTATACCGCGTCGTTTCTTAATCAGAGCTGCTCGTAACTTGTCCAGAAGATTGCAGTAGTATCTGCCAGTGATGGTTTGACCCTTGGCAAGATAATCTGTAAGGATGACTCCACGACAGTAGCAGAAAACTGAAAGCATGACCTTCCCAGCTGACTTTTGTACCTTTGTCTTTTTGGGAGGGGGAAATCGTCATGTTTCCATTCCATGTTCACGGTTTTTGTGTCTGGATCATACAGATAGATCCAGGATTCATCCATGGTTACCAGACGATAAAAAAAATCATCTTCATCCTGTTCCAACAGCATCAACATCTGTCTTGAAAGGTCACGCCGTGTTTGCTCTTGGAAAGGGGTTAACAAACGTGGAACCCACCGTACAGACACCTTAGATATGTGCAGTTCGTCCACACAGTACCATAACTAAGATGTGTCTCATTCATGATCATTTGGATGGTTGCTCGTCTGTCTTCCAGTATTAAACACTCCACTTTCTTCACTGTGACAGCTGACGGTCTACCAGCTCTTGGCTCATCTGTCAGGGACATGTGACCAGTTTGAAAATTGCTTTTCCATCTCACAATGGTGTCATACGATGGGCAATCATTTCCATAAACAGTCGTCATCTCATCATGGATTTCTCGGGCAGTTTTGTCCTTCAAATGCAGGAACTTGATCACACTACGAGCCTCAATTTTCTCCATCTTACACCTCAGTCACTTCTGGCACTCACTGTAAAAGAACAAAAGGACTCAAATCACTGAAACTACCAACATTATATCCCGAGGCATGAATGATGACACTGAAAAATTTTTATCACTGTAGCATAAAAACTACCGGGTGATAATTAAAACTTTACGACACTCCCTCGTATCTGATAGTGGAACAGTTTGATATGTTAGTTATATTTCTATGTTATATTTTGCTTTAGATTTGCTTATAGAGTTTAGTAATTTTACAAAAATATAAAATTTCTTATAATAGACATGGTGTAAGTGTTTTTGTATGCTTACATTCTTGACAGTTATGTGGATGCTGTAAGTGCTACAGATAGGAGGGACAGTTTTCCTGAGTAAATAGCTGCAGGTAAGGTTAGTATATCTGACACAAAGGCAAGTAATAATAACTTGTTCTTGGTGGGTAGATTAGTTACTGGTATGGTCATCAGAAGATAATTTCATTTACTAAAGTATATTGCTGGGTGTTTCAACCAGAGGTTGTTACTTGAGGTATAATGCCCTTTTGAAATATACATTACATCTATATGTGGGGAACTGATACCTATCAGCTTTATGTATAAGCAGACAAGTTGCCTCATTTGCTGCAATCTCTGCTTGTTTGTTTCTGGGAGTATCTTATTACAAAGGAACCCAAATTAAAGTAATATATTTTGATTGGCTCAGGATTTGGGTGCAGTGTTTTCAAATTTCTTCTATTCTTTAAACATCAATTTTAATCAAAGGATGGTATAGTTAAAAAAATAACAACTTCTTTTAATAAACAAACTTACTGGACAAAACAGATCAGTGATTTTAGAAGGCACATATCTACAGCCGTAAACCTGTCAATCTAATAAATTAAGTAGTTTGGGTTTCAAAAGAAAAAGTCTACAGTAGAAGCAATTTGCAGAGGAAATGACATTATTATAAATGCCCTAAATAGAAATGAATATGTAGTTGCTATTTTCCTTGATCTTTCCAAGGCCTTCGACTGCGTTAACATAGAAATCTTAATGTCAAAATTGGAAAACTATGGAATCAGAGGCATACCACTACTATGGCTTGGCTCCTATCTACAAAATAGAGAACAATGCGTGGAAATAATACATGATTTAAATGGAAAGTTAATGAAATTTCGATCATCATTCAAAAAAGTAACACATGGAGTGCCCCAAGGCTCAAAATTAGGACCATATTTATTCCTACTGTATATAAACAGCTTATTTCAAGTAATAAAAGAAGCAGGGGGAATAGCAATAGGCTATGCAGATGACACCACGATTTTAGTAACAGGAAAAACAGAAATAGAAGTACAAAATAGGGCAAATACTCTACTAGTAAAAGTAAACAGACATTTAGAAAACCTAGGCATGATATTAAACACAAACAAAACAGAGTGGATACAAATCAGTCTTAATAACAAAAAACAGACAAATATAAAGTTAACAATAGGAAACAAAGAAATTCAACAGGTAAATGAAAAAAATTCTTAGGATTAGTAATAGACAACAGATTGAAATGGAATGGACATGTTCAAAAAGTAATAAAAGAAGTTAATTCAGGTATATATATCTTAAAACAAACAATACAAATAATAGATAAAAAATGTATTAAACAAACATACTATGCATTCATTCACTCTCACTTGAGCTATGGGATTGTATTATGGGGCACAGTACAAAAAACTTTAGCTTTAAGGCTATTTAGATTGCAAAAAAGAGCAATACGTTTGATGGTAGGAATACAGAAAAGAGACACATGTAGAAATGCATTTAAAAAACTAAATATTTTAACATTACCTTCATTATATGTATATGAATGTATCAAACTTACATTAAAAAGTTATGATCAAAACAAAAATAGTAACATCCATAAACATAACACCAGAAAAAAAGATAATTATTTTAGAAACAGACTTACTGGTATCCTAAATAATAAAAGCATAGAAAATAGCATCAAATATTTGTATAACCACCTACCGGCTGAAATCAAACAGATAACAAACGGGAAAACAAAACTAAAGGCTGTCAAAACTTATTTATTACAGAAAGTATTTTACTCCGTGGAAGAATATAAACAGACGAGGTAGAATATACTATTTACACTCCTCAACTTTGTAAATATTATTGTATTTATTTTATGTATATACAAATTGACGATCCATGTAAAAAGCTTTACAGTTGGAGATAAATAAATTTCAATATCAATATCAAGATAATGGGACATTTAACATTGGCGGTAATAGAGCTTTTAATCTCTCTTTAATTTATTCCTTAATATTAATAGGATGCAGAACATTCTATAATTTGGGGATGGGGATGGGGATGTTGCACTGCAGGCAACAGTCCTCCTTATGTATCTATGTAACCCCTGGGAAGAAATTATATGAGGGATTGCTCTTCAAAATGTACCCTTACGTATGCAAGGTGAGGCAAGATAGTTGGACAGGGACTTTGGCACTATGAACTTGCAGTCTTTTTAACCTGTGTCCTGTTGGGCGGGTGCCCCTGAAGAAGGGGTGAGATGAGAAGGTAGAGACTGCGGTTGATTCATGGTTCCACCATTTAGAGATTGAATCTCCCTGATGGCATCTTTATAACCAGCACTTTCACTCACAGGTTAGGAATATGTCCTCCATAGGGCTTAAAGCTGTAGACTACACTGCCGGTGGATGAAAATTTAAGAACAAAAGTTCACTGACATGCAGCACCTAAGACACCTGTTGAAGTGAATCAAATATGAAAGAAACAATCAAATTAAGGATGAAGTGAAATGGAGGTAGAGGAAATTTTGGGGTTGGAACAAATCTTCCCAGCATTAACCTTGTGACCCAGAACCTCTGAAGAAACTAATGGGTGAGGAAGATTGGTCAGGAGAATCAAACTCATAACCTCCTAAATGTGGGTCACAACGTTACCACCTGAGCCATCTTGCTCGGTTCCACATATGCAAACTAGCCAAGTTTCTGAAATTGAAACCCATAGTGTTCTCTTGTACAGCATAGCGCAATTATTTTCTGTGTAAAATGTAATCTGCCTATAAAACTGTAAAAACACCACCTTTGCATTAAGTCATAAAAACTCCCACATATTTTATGAGAAAACCATAAAAGTGGCAAATTTGCATGTGTCAGATGTTGTGTTCACCTGAAAGGTAAAAATGAAAGTGAATGAGGGAAATAAGTGATAGTGAAATTTGTAGTTGACTGTGCCGTGGCCAAGCAGTTAGACCACTTGACTCTCACCAAGGTGGCCACGTGCGAGATTTGTGGTGGACAACATTGTGCAGGGACGGGTTTTCATGGGAACTTCAGTTTCTCTCGCCAATATTCCACCAATTGCTTCATTATCATCTTTCCTTTCATCCATTTCACCCTCATTCTGTCATTTACTTCACTCTCTCATACCAGGCAAAAATCTGATCACCCAACCTGGGTTGTCTGATCCAGAGTTCAACTCGACACCTAAAGGCATAAGGTATATAGGAAGAAGAATCCCTAACACCACGATAATGGTAAAACTAGGGAAGTTGAAGAAGAAATTTGTGGCACAGAAGAATTCATATCAACATTTGTTTAATGCCCATAGGAAACCTCAAAAATTCTCAAAAACCTTAGTTGCTTAGCCTATATACGGCTAGTGTGGAGAAATGATTAATTTCCATCAATTAACTAAAATAATAAGAGTTAAATCATGAAGCCTGGGACTCAAGTACTTATGATGGTAGATCGCCACAAACGGTGTATCTCGGATGTGAGAGCCCCTGGTGGTCTACCGGGGAAGTGTATGAGTCAGATGGAGGGTTTAATGTCGGAACGGCACGTTGGCTGTGGTGGCTCGGTGGGTTGGAGCAACTGGACGGAAACCGGGAGGTCCATGGTTCGGGTCCCGGTCATGGCATTGAATTTTTCATGTTGACTGTATCTAGCATATAAGTGTTCTTTAAGCATGTAAGATGGAAGTGCAATCTTAAATATCAGAAGTGTTTCTACACAATGGGCAATTAAATCTGAATCAATATTCACCTCAAGACCTATTACTTTGTTCTTGGAGCACTGTATCATATATGATAATTTATTTTACATGTGTTCCATAAGTAAAACAAGTTGGTGGAGAGAGGGGAAAGAAGCTGGATGCAAACCATTGGTAGTAGTGAAGAAGAAGAGGAGGGGGCGGTAGGTGGTGAAGGCAGGAGGAGAGGTAAAGCAGAGGCGGGAGAAGAAGAACATAATATTATAATGAGATTTAACTGTATTGGAACACCACAGTGAAGCGAAATAATTATTAATTTTTAGATGAGTTGTATTTATTACACATCTGCTTCACTTTCGTACCTATTTTGAGGACATGTTTCGCAAATCATCGTTTGCATCTTCGGCTCATGCGACTAAAGTTTGATCCAGTGATGTGGGTAATTCTGGAGTTGTTGCTGCCATCTGTTGATTTAGTGATGAACTTAAATGTGGGATTCTCTTCTGGCGGGATTTCAAAGTTCATTAGTTGGTTTTTATGTTTTTCTATGTATATCCTCTCCCATATGACGAGTTCACTATGTTTTTGTACGTATTTTAGTAATTCTGTGCTATCTTCAATTTCATGATTTTCAGACCAGAAATGAGCTGCTATTGCGGACTTATCAATATTTTTGTATCTTAAGTGCCTGAAGTGTTCTTTCTTTCTAGTGCCTATGTTTCTTTTTGTCCTCCCTATGTAAATTTTTTCACAGTCTTTACACTTAATCTTGTAAATGCCTGACTTTTCCTCTGGTTTTATCTTATCAGTATTATTACTGGGCCACAAAAAAGTTCCAAAAAATATTCAAGAAATACAATATAACATTGGCACCAAAAAACAATTACAACATTAAAAACCTACTTCACAGTAATAATACTGATAAGATAAAACCAGAGGAAAAGTCAGGCATTTACAAGATTAAGTGTAAAGACTGTGAAAAAATTTACATAGGGAGAACAAAAAGAAACATAGGCACTAGAAAGAAAGAACACTTCAGGCAGTTAAGATACAAAAATATTGATAAGTCCGCAATAGCAGCTCATTTCTGGTCTGAAAATCATGAAATTGAAGATAGCACAGAATTACTAAAATACGTACAAAAACATAGTGAACTCGTCATATGGGAGAGAATATACATAGAAAAACATAAAAACCAACTAATGAACTTTGAAATCCCGCCGGAAGAGAATCCCACATTTAAGTTCATCACTAAATCAACAGATGACAGCAACAACTCCAGAATTACCCACACCACTGGATCAAGCTTTAGTCGCATAAAAGCAGAAGATGCAAACGATGATTTGCGAAACATGTCCTCAAAATAGGTACGAAAGTGAAGCAAATGTGTAATAAATACGACTCATCTAAAAATTAATTATAATATTATAATTTCGCCGCATGGAAGTATAATGGTGATAAACAAAGACAAACGATCCTCAGCTGTTGGAGGAATTCAGCTGAGAAGCAAAAAGACATTGGAAAAGTATGTATGGTCAAGGGGCAGAACGGGTTCACAATAGCAGTCAGTCAGGAAAATAGGATTTTGGAACTATGAAGGAATAAAAAAATAAAATTAATACGGGAACCTTACAGCACTTTTTGGGGATGCTGGATTATTTTAGCAGTGGTTGAAACATGGTTGAAAGATGAGGTCATTGACATAAGGCGTTTTAGTTATGTAGGAAGAAAGGGAGAAGCATATGCAAAGAAAGGGAGACTATCTGGAGGCCTAGGTTTCTTTATTAGGAAGTCTCTGTGTAAAACAATGAAAGATTCATGGTCTAGGCATAAAGAAGTGCTTTGGGTTGTAATAGAAGATAAGGAGCTAGATGACAGCATGATATGTTTAGGTATAGTGTATAACCCGCCAGTCTCCCCACAGTTTCATAATCCCAAAATATTTTATCTCTTAGACAAAGACATTGAGAGGTTAAGGGATAAATACATTAACATAGAGATTATAATAATGGGAGATCTAAATATAAGAATTGGAGAAAGTGACGTAAATCTAACAGATGATTGGGAAAATAATAACATAACAGGGAAAAATGATGATATTAGACGTAGCAAGGATAAGATCGTCAAGAGAGGAAGTGAAAAACTCATTGAATTTTGTGAAATAAATGCGCTTGACATTCTTAATGGGAAATACGATGAAGATGAGCAGGGGGAATACACCTTCATAAATGCAAATGGCCAGAGTGTAATTGACTTTGTTTTCTGGTCCAATAATATTAGACATATAGTGAGTAATTTCAAAGCGTCAAACATAAGTACCAATAGTGGTCATTTCCCATTAGTAATGTGTATTAAAACCAAATCACAAAGTGTGGAAACTGACATACTAAGGGAGAGAATAGCAGTTAAAAGAGAACATGTTAGTTATTGGTGGAAGGAAGAGCAAAAGGCAAACTTTGAAAGTCTTTTAAATTCCGAGCGAGGGAAAATATGTCAGTATGGGATACTATATAACTCGGAAACCTTTGAAATTGAAAAGGCGATGAATATCTTAAATTTCATATTGCACTGGGCAGGGAACAGATGAAAGTTAGAAATAGGCAAATTATTGAAAGTGACACATGGTTTGATGAGGAGTGTAAAATAAAGTGAAAAATAAATGGAAGTGGACTGTGAAAAAAGGAAATGAACAATAGTGTGTAAGCAATAGTAGTAATAGAAATGTAAGTAGTGCATTACACATTTTGTAATTCCATGGGCTGCCCACCAATTAATGGCCTGGGCCAAATACTGGCGAGCAGCTCAACAATTGTAATAGCTTAGTACACTAAATAAATACAAAAAAGTAAAACAAGTTAGGCAGCATATCATCTAACAATAATTAAGTTAATGGTGTAGTAGTAATGTAGAAATATAGTTATATTCAGGTGCATTCCATCTCTCTTCTGTTAAACTTCCAGCAGGCACATCATTTTAAAAAGTACAACACCTGCAGTATTTATTGTTTATGTTTTAACCTTGAGTTATTGCATTGCCAACATGATGTATTCCATTGTTGATGCTTACTCTATAATGAGATGACTTCTGCTGTTTTTCCTTATCATTCTCAGTTGACTTAGTATGTTCTAGATAATGAGGTGCTGAATGTTGTAAAAAGTACAACACACGCCTACTCGTGTGGCAGATATGTGCCTAATTCTGCACTCAGACATGTACAGAGGTAGATGTAAGTGTTTAGGTGCACCTGTCATTACTTTTCCAAGTAGTGTATTGTTTAGTTTCTAAATCTGGTAATGTATATGTGCGTTTATTTGTTATTTGTTTATTAATATTCAGGTCAGACAGTTTATTAGTTGAAGCTATTCGCAAACTAATTAATTGAGGTAATTAATAATGAAAACTATGATATTTTTACAGATGTAGCAGGATTCCTCCATTATTGTGGGTTTTGATGCCCCAAAGTTGCAGCAACATATATAACAAGATTCGTGTTGGTATCTCTTTTCCCGTCGTTGGTCTTACTTTGTCGATCTTACCTTCGTCCAAAATATTATGACTTGATGAAGAAGATGTTCCCCGAAGTTATCAGGAAAATCCTTAATTATGCCTCGGCTAGCTTTTAATATTCTTCTGTTATATTCTTACTTATGAGCAATGAATACTCTAAGTTACAAGGATGGTAACGAGTGAAGAAATCATTAAGATTTTTAATTTGAATTTCTATAAGTAATCAATCTTTTGTTTATTTCTTTTAACACCAAATCCATTACAATTATTATCAAAAACTTTATACTGTGATCTGAATCAATCTAATGCTTCAAATAGAACTAACACTTAAATATTTTTGAGTAATTTAAAAAGCGTCTGATCTCTTCGGCGTTCCAGAAAGAAAGATGAATTTTCTTTTGGTTTGTACATCAAGATTATTTAATCCTTTGTTACTATTGCTAACCATATATTACTTTTATATGATTGGCCGATTTACTATTACGTCACTACATTACGTAATACAATTATTATTACAGCCAACCGCAAAATTACATATATTTTTACACAATTTTGTTTGCTTTTCTTTTATAAATTTTTCAAACCCTTTTTACATAGAAATCAGAACAACTGTTACACAGAGCTAGAGGAAAGTCATGCAGATTTGAGTGATGAGAACATTGAAATCGGAAACCACAACTTTGAATCAGAGTGGTTGGCGATGATATCAATAGGCTAAAAGAAGTGTAGTAGTTTTTTATTGGAAGAGACAAAGTTACATGTTGGTGTAAAAATGAATGTTGAAAACTTCAAAAATATAGCGAAAATACATTGTCAAAGCTTTTTCGTGTCCAAAGAGTTCTTATGAAAGAACAGCTTGTATTTAGAGCGCAACTTAAAATCTTACCAGATGATCTCACAGTATTTCTTAAGCAGCTTCTTATTGAATTATCGTGTCTGCAGATGAGACTCCTAAACCTCCAGCAAAGAAATGAACATGCCTCTTGTGTGGATGTCAAAGAAATTCATCCACTTCAATTAAACGGGACAGATGCAAAAGCTTTTCTTGCAAAAAGCACATAAAAAATCAAGTTGTCTGTGAAAGATGTGATGAAAACTAATGCTTCTCAAAATAATGAGATAAATATTTACATGTTGAACAAGGTTTATATTATCAATCTTGTAAACATTATTATACTTGAATAATTGGAGCTGTCTTCTTATGTATAGCTATATAGATAGAGTCAACATTAGTGCCGAGGTCTACTTCCCATAAGCCCCAGCCCCGTAGGACCGGGAACCCGGGCCTCATCTGTTATTTCCATTAGGACAGCACCTATTTTATAAGCTGCCCCCCCGTCTGCCTTACGGCAAACAGGACGGATGTGGATACGCCACATACGCGCCAGTCCTTAATGAACCAGCTACCAAATAACCTTGGTAGGGCCGCCAGTGTCTAGCTCACCAGCTACTAGCTCTGCAGGCTAGTCCCCGGGACTTATAGGACAACCCTCTGCCCCCTCCGGGCGGCCCTGGCGACCTGGCCGGAGGTACCCAATTGCCCGTGGGTGGCGGGAACCACTGCCCCCTCGAGACCAACCCAATCCGAACAACTCCCATTCGGGAGGGGCTCGTTATGTTCGGCCCGAGGTTCCTCTAGTAACGTCAGAGGTACCACGAGTGCTAGGGGTCCGTAGCGCCCGCACTTTGGCAGCTAAAAGGGACGGATCCCTTCCCCTACGGGGAGATAGAGTCAACATGAAAATCCAATGCCATGGCTGGGATTTGAACCACGGACCTCCTGGTTTCCATCCAGTCACTCTAACCCATTGAACTACCATGGCCAACTTGCCATCATGACATTAAATTCTCCATTTGATCATATGTTAATTATTACTGGAATAAGTGTTGCAAAAGCAAGCCTCGATAGCCTGGTGGTAGCATGTCTGCCTCACATTAAAGAGATCCCGAGTTCGAATCTTGGTCAGGATGAGTTTCCTGGATAAGGTTTTTCCAGGGTTTTTCCTTATCCTGAAAGACAAATGTTCAGTAACTCTAACCTCTGTGGACCCTGGGCTCATTTGAGCATCATTTCACCTATTCCATTCATCGTCCGATATGACTTAACGTTGGAGGACGTAAATTACACAAAAAAAAGTGTTGCAAAATTAATAGTGTAGACAATAAAGTACAAAATTCATAAACTAGGCCTATGTTATCATTAAGAACTAAAATAACTAAAGCTGTTGATATAGTAGTTTAACAATGGTATATTTAAACTGTTTCATTTGATAAATTAACCAAACTCCCCAGAATAAGCTCCTCATTACAATGGGCAACAAAAAATAATTTTTGAATGTTTCGAGCACTTCAGGAGGCAATTCCTACTAATTTTGGATTGAGAAAAACAAATACGACATTGAAAAACTTTATTAGCTCTAGTTTCTATGATATACACAAGGTGGAAGTATTACATATTAACGGATTGAGAGAATAGGATATATTTTAATTACATACCTGCTAATAACAATGAAAGTGCATTTGACTTTTTTAACTGGTAATTACACGCTAAGAGTTCTAAATTATTGGAAAAATACTTTGCAGATAGTCGTGTCTGAAGAGAATCATGACTTCGTCGTCCTTTAGCTTGCCTCTTGTGATGGAGTTCCGCAGAATCCCTATACAAAGACCAAGCTTACTTCATTCCAACGACCCTGATATCTTTGTTCCATAACAGAAATGTCCTGATGGAATCATCACTAACAGCTCCACAACTAGGAGGGAGTGGTAAGGGACATGTTACATCCAAGGTTACGGTACTGTCACCAAATGCTTGTAGTTGTCATCTCTTTTGTTGCCTAAAAATCCATGAACAACATCCTTGAAGGTTTCCCAAGCTTCCTTTTTTTCTCCTCCAAAATTTGGTCAAATGCAGGATCCTTTACAAGTTCTCTTGTTTGTGGTCCGACAAAAATGCCTTCCTTAACTTTTGCATCATTTAATTTCCAAAATTTCTTTCTGATAGTGTTTTGTTATTTGACAGTTGTGCCAACTCCCAAAAAATTCCCCCAAATTTAAAATCTTCACTCTAAGAAATGAAATGTCATGTTATCTTCAAAACAAGAGCTAATCTGTATAGAATAAAAAGAAGTATTTCAGAAAGTGGAGTGCCATTGTTACTAAGAGCTGACGATAGGGGAGAAGTCCCCAGAAACTAGTCTTCATAAAAAACTTGTAAGTGGAGAAAAGTATATACAAGGTTGACTCACTTGCCTAATTTTAGTAAGAGCTAATCTATCACTTTTATGATGATTTTTCAATTCAGCAGATGGAAATACATGTAAATTCAACATTTTTAAGCCCAAAACATTTTCATTGTTGCCCAGTGTTACATAAAATTATCCGTGTTATAAAATTTAAAACATGCGCCTACTCGTATAATAGAAATAAGACGCCTGCCGGAAGGTTAAGTGTACATCTGTTATAAACATTTCTCATAGAATTCATGAGCCTAGAACATGTGTATCTGTGGTTTGTATGCAGGAAGGAGGAATGAATCTACAATTGTAGACTTCTCTCCCCAAATTTAATACACACTTCCAATACTGTATTTCTTAGTATTTATGGTAAAAATAAAAGAAGGCATCCCTGAACTTCCCTCCACTAATCATTGACCTAACAGCTTTCCATTAAAGTGTCTTTCTTTCCATGATTTTACTACAGAATCATTGTCCAAGACATAGTATTTTTTATTTTGGTTTACGTGTATTATTGCCTGATTTTTTCCAGTGATTATTATTGTACATTATGTTTAGGCTGTGGTTTTCGCAATCAGTTTGCTTCAGGTTGTTTAATGGTTTGTGCATTAGTTCCATCACACAAAATGTAAACAGTCATGGATATAAATCACAGTTAAGGAAGGTGGCACAATCAGCTGACCGCTGCAAGTGTACAGTCGAATGAATAAACTACAGCATGGCAATGCTGTCGACTATAAACATACACTGCCTCATGTTTACACATTTCCTATTACCTTATGCAATATATACAGTACAGACAATGTATGCTACATGGGCGCATTGCATCCAATATTTATTTTATCTTGAATACACGAAGGTGAGTCAAATAAAAATCTAAAAGTTGTAATAAATTGAAATTTCACGCCGTTATACTGCACATTGGTAAGCATGCTACAAACAGCGTGCAGAATGTCCTGTAGGTGGCAGCTTAGTGCACATGCCCACATACGTTGCAGTATTAATATAAAGATGGCCGCCCCAGTTGCGACTTGCACAAGGGAACAACAGTGTTCTGTTATTCGCTTTTTACATAGTGAAGGTGTGAAACCTATTGAAATTCGACAAATGAAGGTTCAGTAGAGTGATGCATGTTTGTCACAGCAGCAAGTCTACGAATGGAGTAGGAAGTTTGCAAATGGTGTGACTTCAGTGGAAGATGCTCCACGCCCAGGTCAGGCATGAGTTGTGATTACACAGAACATTGTAGCAGTTGAAGCCATAGGAAGGAAATCCGCCAAGTGACACTGAATGATATTGCAGTATGTTTACAGATTAGTTATGGGTCAGCACACTACATTGTGCATGATGTGCTCCAGTTTCACAAAGTGTCTGTAAGATGGGTGCCACGGCAGCTGACTCCTGAAATGAGAGAAGGACATGTTGATGCTTGGCACTTTAAACGGGAAGGTGATGACTTCCTTGCAAGAATCGTTACTGGGGTTTCACTTCCACCAACCAGAAACGATGAGAGCGAGCAAGGAATGGTGCAATCCCTCATCACCAAAACCAAAGAAGTTTCGAGTAGAACCATCAGCAGGGAAGGTTATGCTGACTCTTTTGAGACAAAAAGGGCATTTTGAAGCATTACATGCCTAGAGGGACCACTGTCACCAGAGCATCATACACAGTGCACAAACCTGCATACCATCGTTAAATTAGTTGGGTTCTAATTGGAGCTTAATTGGAGCTATGAGTTCTCTTGTCCTCAGGTGAATGGTTGTAGGAAATGGATTTTTTTGGTTGTTGTTGGCTACTCAGCCATATTAATAATACTTGGTTTGTTGTAGAATTATTTGGTTTAATTCTTGAATCTATGTTTGTTTATCAACTTGGATCTGTGACCACCTTTCAGACTTCGAAATCTTCACTACTCTTCTTAATGCACATGAACACGTTCTTCCTCTCATAGTATTAACTTGTAAGAAAGGTTTTTCTTACTTCACCATTCAGTTCGAACCTTATTCTAACCCCCTCTCTAACTATCACGTGACTAAACTAGCTCATCCTTCTCAAATATTACATTATTATTGGTTTCTCATTTTATTCTGAATTTTTGCATTGATTTTCAAAATTCATATGACTCACTGATGTTCCGCCCACCCTGAGTTGGGGAACACCTACCCTGAGTTGTTTCTAACGGTATGCATCGTTACCAAATCAGCGAAGTAAATCTCTTTAGCATTCATGCTCAACTGCATTTTGAAAGTCCTTTGTCCCAAAACATTCCTAGCTGAAAGAATACAATAGTCTTCAGACATTGAACTTTTACTAGCACAAAGAAGGTAACGGTCCTTCTTTCCTGTCTCTGCGACATGTACTGATTTTTACAAAATATTTTCTCTTTCTTGCCCGGATGCTAGTATATATGTTCTATTAAATTATATTCTTCCCTCCTTATTCTTTAAGTCAACTGCTATTTTAATCATTCTAATTTCATATAACAAAATCGTTATATTAGTTTAGCAAAGCATTTCTATTAATTTATCTTTTTTTTAATTATTTGACTTTGCTTAATTCACAGCCTCCTAATCACTGATACTGCAGTTACAACAGATCTCCTAAAAAATAATCTGCAGCCTGCAATCAAATCAAAGCAATGTGGATTGCCGTCAGCAGGTGTCCTTTTGCAACATGACAATGCAAGGCACCAAACTGCCCGTACAACAGTTGCAACAATCACAGACGTGCATTTTGAGTGTCTTCCTCATCCACCATACTCACCAAACCTTGCCCCAAGTGATTTCCATATGTCTGGGCCACTCAAAGATGCAATGGGAGGAAAGAAGTTCCCTTCAGATGAAGGGGTAGGCCATGCGGTGCACGAGTGGCTGCGCAGACTACCAAAAGGACTTTTTTCTAAAGGCATTTATGAACTTTATAAGCGCTGGAGGACTTGCATTGAGCATGGGGGAGATTATGTTAAAAAGTGATACAGCTTTGTACCAATTCTGCACAATAAATTTTATTTAAAAAATATTTAAGGTTTTCATTTGACTCACCCTTGTAATTTTTGGTCTAATATGAACTCGTATATTGTTTTAATATGAAATGCATTTATACATTTTAATATGCATGCTCTGCTTTTTCAAGAGTACCTGTAGCTTGTATCTTTAGAGATACAATCCTCCATAAGATGTATATTTTTATTGCTACACCTATTGCAGTGAATGCCTGCCTCGGTAGCGTAAATGGTAGCATGTCTGCCTCACGTTCAAGAGGTCCTGAGTTCGAATCTGTCAGGGTGAGTTACCTGGATAAGGTTTATTCTGGGGTTTTCCCTTATCCTAAAACACAAATGTCAGATAACTAAGCTCCATGGACCCTGGACACATTTGAGCATCATTTCACCCAATTCATTCATTGTTTGATATGACTTAACATTGGAGTATGTAATTTAAAAAAAATTGCAATGAATCACCATGCGCATCCTGAAGTTGCAGGTGAATCTTTTACGATTTGCAGTAAGACATTCCCTATATTGTTAAAAAATTATGTTCGTCACTAGATGTAATAGATGCAAAGCAATAATATTTGACGTCAACTTCACCATTGAAGACAGCAGGACAAGGTGCAATCATATGCGCACAGACTGTCCAGGGAGTCAGGGTATAGGTGAAACCTCTGCTGCACTGTATATAGTCCAGTTGCAGCGCAACTTAATTTTGATTTGTTCTGGCATTAGCACTTACGAAATCCTCAGCCTAGTTATGTGTAAGAATCTTAAATGAAAATCGTCTTGAAATGAAAATAGTAAACAAATTTTTTTATAGTTTCCTTTCATGGAAGTGTTGCAAACAGTGTTGTGATAAACTTAAAGATGAGTCTATTAATGACACTAAACAACACTTACTTTTAAATTTCCGAGAACATGTTTCGGAGGCTACTTTCCTCCATTGTCAACCGCACATCAAATATTTTGTAATTAGTGAAAGCTGAAGTAGTAATCAGTAGCAACTGCTCTTTCAAGTTTTCTATCATGATGTGGTAAAATTTAGTCCTTGTAGTTACGTATATTTCTCAGCTTAATCCCTCCCACTCACAATTCAACTGTCACTTAACTCAATGTCATTCAGCATTTATGTAATCAGTAGTTGACCAACACCTACTTCTAACTGCATGCATGTAATTATTTTGGAATAGGAATTACTTGGCAAATCACCTCATTAACTTTACCAGAGTCGCAGCTGCTACCAATTTGTGAACAATGTATATGATCATCTTACCTTTATAGTGTACTGTAAATTTGGTGCCTATCTGATAAACCCATAAAATGTTAAGTTCATATTTAGTGAACAAGGAATTGGGGTTATTGGAAGCTGGTACATTGTGATTTTAAGGAATAATAAACAATTCATGTAACAACACCCGCAGTGGATTTATTCACATGATATTATCATACAAAAAATAATATATATGTACTTACACTCACATTCAATCACATATACAACACACATACACTTTACAAGGAGCATTATAGCAGAATAATGTCCAGCAAATGAATAAAGTTACTGAAAACTATAAGTACAAACATTACATGTTTCAAAGTTTCCTTTTGGGGAACATTTGTCAGTAAAATTATAACTTTTTCAACAAAAGAGTTCAAAATGTTTCTGTTGCAACTTATTTCCTAGACTGTGAAAGTTTATATTGTTACAAATGACAGTGTGCCATTTTCAATCATCTCCCCAGTCACACATTCCGGGGCAACTATGTTTATTTATCAGTACAATTGTCTACAACAATACTGTCACACAAATTGCTTTTGAATTACTGCAATAACAGGTAGAATGTATCTCAGTACAATTATTACACTAATTTTATTTATCAGTGCCACCAAAACTTTTTATAAACTTCTGACATGTTCTTACTATAATTCTTATTTCTATAAAAATATTATGAAATGGAAAACAAAAGCATAAGCTAAATGTCAATTTTATTTTAGTAAAAAGAATTAATAAGAAAAAAAGCTTTCAAAATAGTAACTTTCTGCTAGATGATGCCATTATGAACCAATATTCAGTTTAATTAAAATATGTATTGGAAACTATGTTTATTTGTATAACAAGAAATTAGAACTAGCAAATAATTTAGCTATACAGTGAAGCAAATAGAACTCAAGTGCCATAAATAAATTTGGAAGCAAAAGTTAAGTAGAATAAAATTATCTAAACAACTTCGTCTTTCTACAACTTAAAATTTCTTAACTTAAGTTAATTGATGGAAATTAATCATTTCTTCACACTAGTATATAGACTAAGGTTTGATAGTCAAATGTAAAACTCAATGCCATGGCCAGGATTTGAACCATGTGGTTCAAACTGACTGGAGGCGACCAAACTGAAGCTGAACACTTAGTCGTACTCCTGCAGCCTCTGGACCCAACGTGCTGTCTGGCCTTCCAGGTCCCTAAAGCTAAGTAGCCAGGTAAGGACAGAATGGTCAGTCCTCAGGTGGAATGGCTGACCATACAGGTACTTGTGGAAGTGCTCCAAGGTCTTTACTACCGCAAGTAGTTCTCACCGGGTAACACAGTAGTTATTATTTGAAGCAAAAGGTTAGAAACAGTGATGTATTTAACATTTAAGTAATGAGTCGGTAATTCAAACAAACATCGCTTAAATTATCCTTACTTGAACATGTTTCGGATAACGGTTTGTCCCCATCGTCAGCAGTTATACGACTGTAGTTCTTCTCTGTAGTTCTTCCGAATGTAGTTCTTCTCTGCCTTGGACAGTGTCTTGCTATAGTAAGACATCACCCGCTCGTGGCATCCTAGACTTGGGATAAGATGTCTCCAATGCAATGGTCACTGGCGTCGGTGTCCACAATGAAGGCGCCACCTGGTTGTGGGAATCCCAAAATAGGAGCACTACAAAGTGTGTTCTTCAGCTGTTGGAAAGCACCTTTGGCATCCTCCATCCATGCATAAGGCTGGTGTGCTTCTGTCAGGCAGGTGAGGGGCTTGGCAATATTGGTGAACCCCTTTATGAAATGGCGGTAGTAGCTGCACAGCCCCAGGAAACTGCGCAATTCTCTCTTATCCTTTGGCCGAGGCCAATATCTCACGGCCTGTGTCTTCTCCACATCTGTGGCCACTCCGGTTGGCGAGACTATGTGGCCCAAGTAGTTTACTTCCTTGCAAAAGAGCTGGCACCTTTTAGTGTTCAGCTTCAGGTTGGTCGCCTCCAGTCAGTTTGAACCACGTGGTTCAAATCCCGGCCATGGCATTGAATTTTTCATGTTGACTATTAAAATTTCTTGTGTCCATTGCTTCTCATGTGGTCTGGTACAACCTTCAGGGAACCTTGTTCCAACAAGATAGACCATTATTAGGTCTAGAAACCCAGCTGATGGTGTCTTAACTCAGACGTTTGATAATAAAAACAAGGGGACCTACAGCTTTTACCATGGAGCCTGAAATTTTGGGTCTTGGAACATTTCACAAACATTTGGTTAGAGATAAAAGCCTGGATAAAAGTTACTTAAATTAACCAAATCTTAACTGTAAACTGAACCCTCAGTAAAAGAGCTACAAGTGAAACCATTACCCCAGTGAAGTTGAAAGAAAGGATTCATCGCCATAGCTCTTAGGTGAAGCTCTTCCGTACAGTCCTGGAATGTTTGCCCTTCTGGAAGGTCTGGTATGGAATGTACTTGGGCATTAGAGATTCTTGGGGATCAACTGATGGAAAAGTAACATCTACAGTCTTGTAAACTGCATCTTTGTGGGAAGGAGAAGGTGATATGTTGAACAATGATATTCTTTAGCAAACTATACCCATATCAATACAGATAGCTGCAGTTCCTAGCACAGACTGGCAAAGGCTGGGGATAATACCCTACATTGTTTCATCTATCGTCAGCATCCACCACCTGTGATGCCACATGCAGCGGAAGCACATTAAGCACTATCAACAAAAAACTGTCCATGATGCCTTACATTGACTAAGGCAGCATGCAGTACACATGCAGCCCACCTAGGGTATCATGTCAAGAAGTTAGATATAAAAGGAAAGATAAAATATTACAATACTTAACAGCTAAGAAATGTTTGAGACTTTTTTAAATGAAAAATTTCAAGGTATATTGTTTAATTAATCTTTAGAGTATAATAATAACTATATTTAAATATAAATAAGATATTTAATATGAAATTATGTTTGATTTTGATTTATGAGTCACTATGTTTACACTCAAACTTCACTTACTTGTTGTATAATTGAAACGTTTTCAAGATCATTAGATCTCATCCTCAGCTGTTTGGTGACTCAATGAAAAATTTTTTTTTTTAATATTTATGAAATTATGTATTTCTGCAAGCAAATAAAATGTGTCCAAAAATGATTCCAAAAATAATTTAGAGCATGAAATTTTCCCCCTCCCCAAGAAAATATATATGGCACTTAGTTCTATTTGATCTGTGTATAGACTACAGATGACAAAAATGTTAATAGAGAATGAGATACTAAACATTTCCTACTCTAATATGGAAACGTAGAGTCAGACTGAAAAATTCAATGTCATAGCCGGGATTTGAACCACGGATCTTCTGGTTTCCGTCCAGCCGCACTACCATTGTGCTACTATGGCCAACGTGCCGATATGACATTAAATTCTCCAACTGACTCATATTTTCCCGGTAAACCACTTAGGAGTTCTCATAAACACATGAGACAACTACCTTAATGGCGACTTATTACATGTAAGTACTTTAAGGCCCGGGTTTTATATAGTAAACCACTATTAGGTTAATTAATGGAATTAATTATTCTTTCACACTGGCCGTGTGTAGGCTAAGGCCATTAAGGTAGTTGTCTCATGTGTTTGAGAACTCCTAAGTGGTTTACCGGGAAAATATGAGTCAGTTGGAGAATTTAATGTCATATCGGCACGTTGGCCATAGTAGCACAATGGTAGTGCGGCTGGACGGAAACCAGAAGATCCGTGGTTCAAATCCCGGCTATGGCATTGAATTTTTCAGTCTGACTCTACGTTTCCATAATTTAGCCTACACACGGCCAGTGTGAAAGAATAATTAATTTCCATTAATTTCCTACTCTCTTCGTGCTTAACAGTCGATGTTACTAACAAAAATGATGGTTGAACAATGAGACTGATGTTACACTAATAACCTTAACATGAGCACATCAGCCGACAAACTGTCAACAAAGCAAATAAGACTTCCTTGGCTGCTAACCTCATGGCATTCTTTCCATCTGTGAACTATATGTATTGTGTACAGTAAGAATATTACAAAGTGATCAAATTTATTAAGAGCTTTCTATAATCAAACACATGACTGCTAGGTGATTTCAACACAAGCTTGAAATCCCAAATGTGCAAGTGACCTTACCATATGCTAGCCAGTGATTTTATTAACTTTGATTGATATGAAAGTCATGAGCGAAAACTATATTTTCATTATGTGAAAAAGAATATTTAAGAATATTAACAATACTTGAAGTTTTTTACAACTTATGTGAAGCCTTCCATGCAGATCTAATTATAAAGCAAAGTTCTGAATATGTTTGAGATGTTCTCGGGAAGCAAGCCAGGTGAAAAGACGATTAGAAATCTCTCCCATCATCATGATATTTTAATAAATGTTATAACCACAAATGTATTAGTGGATATAACACAAACATAAACAGAGACAAAACACTATCAATAGTCACATCACTGAACAAAAGACTGTTTTCAGTAAATTAAATGCCAGGTCAGGAGATGGCGTGAGTATAGAAAATTAATTGGGCCAAAGAAACTAATAATGATGGGAGAGATGTATGCTTCCGAAATGTCTATTTCTAATCGTCTTTTCATTTGGCTTGTTTTCCAAGAAGATCTTTAACATATGTCACCAGGAAAGCTTCAGGTCTTATTTTTATGTTAAGTTCTAGTTGGAAGATTTTGTGAAAATGAGCAATTTGTTCAGAAAAACAATTATTCATTAATTGCAATCTATAGCTTTAGCTGCTAGCCTTTCCAATGCAATAAATTGTGGCATTACTGTGATAGTCGCCATCTATTTTATTTTTTTACTGCCTTACACTGTAATTATTTCATAAAAGCATAATTTATACTGTCACTTTGGACAATCCATGAAATACGAGACAAAACAACTCAAGAAGCATAGTAATTCACAAGATACTGTTTACCAAGTACCTTTGCTCCTTGTGTATTATCATTTTCCAAACTAACCTAACTGTACAGTAGTTATGTTCTTTTTGTAAATGTAGTGAAATTGAAAATTTAAAAAATGTAATCAACATTAAAAAGAGTAATTTGTGGTTTTAGCTAAATATACATAAGAAATTATTTTTGAAGAATGGAAACAGTCCTTTGAAATATCTGACATAGTAAAAATTTTAAAATTTAAATGCTGTCTTCTTATTTCTTTAAAATAGTAAACCTTTTACATAAATTTAAAATTTGCTGTAAAGAAAAGAAATTTCCAAAACTCAATTGTGAATTTTATTATTAAAATTGCAAATTCAAAACTATATTGGAGATCTAAAGGAAAATTAACACAAATGCATTGCAAATATTTTAAAGTGATAAAGGTAAGAAAATTAAGCTAACATTTCCCGAGCTATTCGGACATAGCTATGAACATCCATTTTAACATAGCAGTTAAATGGTTCATATATTAATGTGTTTCAAATGGGAAGATGCTTGTCCTTGAGGTGTTTGTCCTGCTAGGTGAACTACCAATCGGAGTCCTGCGGTGTTGTCGTATTGCATTCCCCCTAAGTGGTGTGTGACGAGCGACAAACTAATCAATCTCTAATAAATACAAATCGCGCTAAGACAAAACTTCAGATATTGCAAAAATTGATCCATGATGAAGGTAGAGAGTAAAGTATCTAACATAATCCTAAAAAGTCCCATACTTTTAGCTCAAATAGTTTTCCTAATACAAATAAAGTAGATACCATTATATTATAACAATGCATTGCGACGTAAGCACTGAAATGAATATCATTATTGATTGGCATATATGCGTGAACGTATATTTGAAATTACTCAGAACTGAAACGTAAACATTTGACATGACGTGATAAAAGAAATATGTACTTTGAATAAGCCAAGGTATTTGTTAAATGTGATGAGAGGAAACGATACACTTCTTGCTAGTCTGGCAGAACGTGTCTGGTCACATTATATCTTTGTTTATGAATGGTTCGTAATCTCTATTTACTCTAGACAGTTCAAAGCAGCATTATTCAGTTACTCTTCCATTAAAATGTGCATCAGTTGGATCAATGAGACACCTCGTCCCCCTTACTACTGCTAGAACAATGCAATAGAGTTAATGTGGACTCAAATTATGCTGCAAACAGAAGTAATATTGACTGACGAACAACTTATTCACAAAGAAATTGACAAGGAACACAACAAGACTGGGAAAACTGCGTGAGACATCAGATGAAGTACAAGAAGACAACTTTTGGAAAGAAATAGCATGTAACAGGAATTTGGAACCTATCACCATAAATTTGCAGTACTCAGACAATGACAATGACGAATTATCTCTTAACATAAGTAACATTCACAGCTATACGGATGTACCGCTGGAATTTTCATTGGATTAGAAAAATAAGTAATTCATAAACTATAATTAACTTTAAATATTTAAAACATTTGCAAAATATACGAATATTCATGTTGCAATTGTGATTTCAACAACTGCATTATTATAAAACTTTGGAAAATTCAGTTTGGGTTCCCTTACGTCTAGCGCCATGAAGACTCGCAAGTGTGCAAGAGAGAGAGGGAAATATCAAAAGAGTGGGAGTAACGAGGTGGCAATGCTGAAGGCTCTACTGCATCTGATTCACTACAGGCGAGAACTCTTCCCATTTGAATCACATAATAAAATTCCACTTTCTAAAACTTTAAGGAAGTACTTTTGTTCAAAGTTTCGTCAAACATTTTGTATTGAATTTGGTACGACAGTTTTATTTCTTGGGAAATTGATGTCATGCCATTATTAAGAACTGTTTTACATAAATATCTAGTTATATATTTTTAAAATATGTACAAGAATTATTTACTTCATATTTTTGCTGATCTTAGAAGTCAAGGTTAGATCTATGGTAGTTTTAGATAGGTTGCTGCTGCCCTTGTCCAAGGGAATTTTCAAAACTAGCCGGTAGTCTATTGATTATACATACAGAAATTCACTCAACTAATGAAATATTTTCTTTGTGGGTATATCCAAATAAATTTGATCACCTTGTATATAAGACCTCAGATACAAACCACCAGTCATTGAAATCAATCCTCAAGCAAACTTTAAGCTGAAGTTATTAAGAAACCATATACATCTATTTCTTCATTCACTGAACAGTTCTATGTTGGAATGATTTGAGCTTAAAAGGAAAGCTAGAGTTAATTTGCTA
Organism: Mantis religiosa; assembly: GCA_030765055.1. Taxonomy (NCBI): domain Eukaryota; kingdom Metazoa; phylum Arthropoda; class Insecta; order Mantodea; family Mantidae; genus Mantis; species Mantis religiosa. Next base: position 10,559,114 of record CM060956.1, read on the forward strand.
TATATTACATTTTCCTATGTACGTCAACTAGACATGATACTTTATTATGTTTACAAGAATTATCTATAAATGTCAATAGTTCTGTAAAAAGAATGATTTCTGTTAGCTATTTTGATGATGTAAAATAATGGCAACATGAATTACTTTCATTTCAACATGTAGTACTCAGAAATTGCTTCAACAATGCATTATTATTTTTTAAAAAGGGAATGGATGAAGTGATCAGAGAATCTGCAGTTCTGTAATAAAGAAAGTCCTTTAATGCAGAAGTATTCACATTTTGGGAAGCTCCTTAGTTCATCACATGAGCATATTTGGAATTTGTGATGGAAGGAACTGTATTGCAATATATTATCACAAGTATGGGCATTGATCCAAAATTAACGGATTAATGCTGATGTACAATAATGACCAATGAAACTGCAATCATTTCTCTCCATAAGTGAAATTAACACTAATATTTCACTTTAGGTTTACTTGTACCACTTTTGTGTTCATTAACTCAGAATCTCAGTTAGGATGAGTTGTCTGGTAAGTGCTATTCAGGATTTCCCCATATCGCTTTAAAATTAACATATCACCTGCTTCATTTAATATCACTACAGAACTGAAATATTAAAAGGGTATTTAAAAATAAGTATTATTTTAAGAATTATACCTTATTACGCTGTCTAAGAACTTAATCATTAGTGTACTGTAATTCATGGTGCACTAGTTTGTTTCATTAAATAATTTAGACATATATCGAAATTTAACTGTGTTGGAACACCACAGTGAAGCGAAACAATCATTAAATTATAGATCAATTTTTTTTTGTTTTTTTTATTACACATAAGCTTCACTTACGTACCTATATCGAGGACATGTTTCGCGAATCATTGTTCCCATCATCAGCTCTAATGCGACTAAAGCTTGATCCAGTTGTGTGGGTAGTTCTGGAGTTGCTGCTGCCCACACCACTGGATCAAGCTTTAGTTGCATTAGACCCGATGATGTGAACAATGGTTCACGAAACATGTCCTTGATATACGTACGTAAGTGAAACTGTGTAAAAAATACAACTCATTTATAATTTAGACTTAAGTAAGCTGTAGTTAAGGGGAATGAAAAATAATTGCCCAAAAATGAAATTTAGTTTTTCATATATTTATTCTTTGAAATTTCCTCTTTAATTTGATATATTTAAAATATAACTTATGTGCCTACAAGAATAAAGTATATCTTGTGTATAAATAGCATTATATCTGCCATTTTGTTGTAAATTCTGTGTCACTTCACAGAAAAAGATAATTCTTGTATAGGATCTGAAGCTTTCCTGGCAACGTATATATTCTAGATGTTCTTGGGCTTCAAGCCAGATGTAGTGATGAAGAGTCATCGACGTTTCAGGAGTGTTCATCTCTCCCATCAGGATGATAAATGATGAATGATCATGATAAATGATCCTGATGGGAGAGATGAACACTCCCAAAACATCAATGGCTCTTCATCACTACATCTGGCTTGAAGCCCGATAACATCTAGAGCAACTCCTGTATTCTTTGGAGTACAAGGTTAAACTTCAGCCCATCTTTTAGAGGAAGGCATGTGGTTTCTTTTTTTCCTTCTTCCTTTCATGGTTTAGACCAAGTGGCCTGTTTCGCCTCATGCCATCTCTGCCTTGGTCATTTGGTGATTTCTTACTTTGTAAACGTATTCAATATTTTTGTTTGTTTTGAACAGCTGTGAATTACATGTTCTAGTATAAATGATATTTTCCCAGGAGCTATACTAAGTTCTAGGTTTGGTTCTTTCGGCTAGGATGAATTACCTTTTCATTTCATATCATTTTATCTTTCACATGTAAGCTGATAGAGTAAGCAAAAATGAAGATGCTTGGTCATTGGTGTTATTTTTAGCCCTGCCAGATGGCAGTCTTAGCTTTCTATGAACCACCTCCCTGGGTCAAGTTAACGCCATTTCTGCAAGAGAGAAGCATCTCTACAAGGTCATCAAGCTTAGTCATTAGGCATCTATGAGCACCTTAACTGACCTGCCTGTGGTTTTCTTCACCACATCTGTCCTTCTGAAGGTGGTCAGCACAAAAGATTCATGTGGGATCAAAGGTGAGGTCTTTCTTCCCTTCTACAATCCTAGATCATTTTATAAAAGTACATCAAGTGAATTTAGAAGATCTATATCTACTTCCTGTAAATAGATGATTCTCAAAACTTTCATTTTGAACCTCATTAAACTAGCCCCTTAACAAAAACCAAAATATAAGTGACATAATTGGAAAAACTACAAATATTTTTATCAATTAGATACAAGCGTTTCATTCTTCTAGGAAAGAGCATCTAGGATCTCTGTATTAAATGAAAGTAACTTCATTTAGAGTAAAATGAAAAATCTGGTGAAATTATAATTAAAGCTAAAGAAGCTGCAGATAGGTTACTACTACTACAATCTAAGCACCTTTGTAACAACAAATATACCTACTAAAGCTGATTGACATAATTTGGCAGATATTAATTAAACAGTACTTCAGGTATCTGACTAATAAAAGTTTAACTCATGATTAACAAATCTCAAGAATGAAAAATGCAGTAAATTGTGAGTGCTTCTGAAGCAAGTATTAAAAGTATATAAATGTAATTGTTTGGTATTTTTGGTGGTTGCTGATGACATGTGAATGTACTATTCATTCATGCAGATAAGAGGTTTGTTATTGTAAACCTGCCTGAAAACAAGACATAGGCTGCAAGTTTTCACTATAACAGAAGTAGAATAAGTGACCAGTTTGCAAATTGATTAGATGATATACATGGGTCATAAAAAGCTAGTGGCAACACTGCCTGGTTTTGGTGCTATCAGCAGTAAATCATGTAAATGAAAAATAAGAGCATCTAATATTTGTTTGCTGTGAGTTTGAAGACAATAGTGTTATTTAATAAGACGGGTGAGTGTGTGGTGTTTTAGGGCCCGTCGACAACAAGGTCATTTGGGCCTATTTAATAAGACATTTGTAGGAAGTTTAATTGTAGGCTGCTATCTTTAATGATCTAAATATGTATAGTAAATATGAACAAAGATGTTTCATTAAAATTCAGGTTGCAAGAAACATTTGAGGTATTAATGCTTGACAATGTCATACAGAATTACTGGAAGCTCGTGGTAGATAGACTTTACCGTATCGTACCGTGGCTAGGTGGGCAAATGTATTTTGTAGAGGAAGGGAAGACGTTCATCATAAACGTGGAGTTGGCACACCGCAATCAGCAAGTGATGATGTTGGAGCACTGCTAGAAGAACATTGTTGTTGGACTTGTATTGAACTAGCAAGGGAAAATGAAATTACCACTTAGAGGAATTCGCTTTAGAACCAGACAGGCAATTATAGCAGCAGTAGAGCAGTTTGTTTGAATATTAGGACAACAAGATGCTATTGATGACATCCATCGCCATGTGTAGAGGCGAGTTTTTGCTGGAGATTACTTACAAGCACTGCAATAATGTGACTGCTTCAAAAATGTTAATTCAAATGTTAACACTAATTATTGAAAGATCTAAGTAATTTTAGTAAGACCATAGGGATGTTTGGAAAGAAGATATTTAATTATAGGGAGCCTTGTTGTACTGCAGTCTGTTGGAAAGAAAACAGGGAAATTTCAACTATAATAGCAAACTATCACCTTGCTAATGCAGACAAATACATAATTCATGTTACTATAAACTTAAGCAATTTTTGTCTTTGGATGCAGAATTAGTGGTTAATGCTGTGGTAGACCATATGAGCCTAACCTAACCTTTCACACATAGAAGATTTATTAAGTTATTTTTTGCATGAATGCTAATAAACATATTGTAATTTAAAATCTGCAGTATGTTAATCTATAGTACTACTCATCTAAATTTGAGTCATAGCAAAGGGCACATCTTGACTTGTTCCATTTTTCAAGGAGCTTTTGCACAAGTGGAACTGGAATGAATCATACTTATGGATCAAACCCATTCAATGAACACTTGAAGGCATGCACAAAGCTGTTTCCATACTGCCACTCAAATTTGTAAGTGCCCTAAGTGATAGATTACTGGGTAGAAGTAAGTAACATGTACAAACACAAACTTCTTGCAGTTTATTCATACCATCCAGCTCAACTACAATTTACGCATTATTGCATCCTTGCTTTAAAATATGATTATGTAACGTAATATAACATAATCCATGGCATAATAGCCCACTAGCATTACAGAGCCTGCCAACCTGACTTAGCCTCACACCCACATATGCAAGGCAGAGGTGGGCAATCATCCAAACTATACAGGGAGAAGACGTGTTCAGCATCACAGCAGCACCAGATGGAAAGTTGCTTTCTAAACCAGAGTTTGCTACCTAGTGTATCTTCTCAATTTTCCCCCATAATGACAGGGCACTGGTCATATACCAGGGTCGGGATCAATTGTTGACACTTTCTGTGGCAGGGAATCAAAGCACAATGCGTCATATCACCACCATGGTGCAGGATGCTTAATTATGTATTCAATAAAAACATACAGGAAACAACCCTTAGGTACTTTTGTCAGATAGCTTATATTATGCAATCATTGTCAAGTGGCAGCAATTTTTATCAATTTGTTCACGGTCATAACTGCATATTATGCTGCAGATGCTCTTTTACATTTTCAGGCTGATTGACTAAAATTTTGTGAAAACATCCAAAATTTACACTCTGAAGCCACTAATGAGAGAAGCTATGACTATTTTAAGTCCAACCCCACATCCGGTTACCATCTTAAACCACGTGAGAGTCGGGAAATGCCCAGCTTGATGACTTGACTTATCTTGTCGTCTGCTTGCTGGGTGGCTAACAGGGCTCTGGCAAGGTACATAGGGGAGGGGATCCGTCTCCTTCAGCAACTAATGCGAGCGCTGCGTACCCTTAGCACTGGTGGTACTTCTGCCCTAACAGAAGTAGGTCAGGCTGGACGTTGAGGTTCAAAATGAAAGTTTTGAGAATCAGATATTTACAGGAAGTAGATGTAGATCTTCTAAATTCACTTGATGTACTTTTATACAATGATCTATGACTGTAGAAGGGAAGAAAGACCTCACCTTTGATCCCACATGAATCTTGTGCTGACCACCTTCAGAAGGACAGATGCAGTGAGGAAAACCACAGGCAGGTCAGTTAAGATGCTTGTAGATGCCTAATGACTAAGCTTGATGATTGTAGAGAGGCTTCTATCTTGCAGAAATGGTGTTAACCTGACCCAGGGAGGTGGTTCATAGAAAGCTAAGACTACCATCTGGCAGGGCTAAAAATAACACCAATGTTCAAGCAGGAGCCATCCAGATTTGGTGTTGGACTCGACCGGGCAGTGTATTTGGGTCCTTAACACCTTATGGCCTTTCCTTCTAGATATGGGCCAGGAGTTTCGTTATCCTAATGCATCACTAATTTAGATGATTATTTTATCATTTTAATATTCGTTTCACCCCCTTTTAGATGTGTTATTTTAATATGTCAGAGAGAATGATCCAGCTCTGCTGGTTATAGTAGTATGGTAATGTGGCATTTGGCTCACGCAAATTCCAGTCTCACCGATTTCCAACTAACTAGCCATAACTTGCATGATACTATAATTATCAATAATTAGAGCATGCTTATTACCATTACCATACTACTCTCTCTTATTTTTATTAGGCTTGTCCTTTTTTATAATTGTTTTAAATATACTTATAATTATAATTGTTGAAACCAATGGTGGGCGACACCGGAATTAGCCAGTTGGCCAGGACAATCACAAGGGATAGAAGAGTACATTGAGTGCCAATTTAGAAGACAGCATTACATTTCCTGGATGAGATTTTGAATTTTTTCCACATCTGCTTCTGTTGCCCCATGTTCAAGAGATCCTGAGTTCAAATGTTAGTCAGAGATAAGGTTTTATCTGTGGTTTTCCCTTACCTTGAAAGGCAATGTCAGGTAACTAAGCTCTATGGAGCCTGGGCTCATTTGAACACCATTTCATTCATCGTCCGATATGACTTAATGAAGGACGTAAATTAAAAAAAAAGAAAACCAATCTGCTTCTGGTAATGATATACAGAGATTATCTTTGTAAATGAAGATACATTAGGTTTTAAAATAATCAATATCAATATCTGCAATTTGTATATTATTCTAATTTCACCTCAACTCTAATTATGTTTAAGGAATTAACAAGAAGCTTTTATTAAAGGTGATGGTAATATTTTAGACTGATTAGATTAAATATTTAGTGGCAATGTCCAATGTATGAGGGTAGCCTGTCTATTTATCAACAGGTCCTGACTTCAAATGTCAGTCAGGGTGACAAAACCTGGATAGGTTTCTTCCAGGTTTTTCTATTCTGAAAGATGAATGTCTGATAGCTATGCTTTATGAACACCTAAAAGAAAAACTTAACTTCAGTTTTTGTACACTAAAACATTCATAAAATTCTATAACTTGAATACATTAAAATATTTTGTGTTATGTTTGCACCTGTGTGCAAGTAAAAATATTTAAAATCTGAAAGAATATGTCCTACTCGTAATATACATCATATCTAAGAAACAAATATTCAATAACAAACTAGTGCACCATTGAAATGTTTATAATCAGAAGGGTTCTACCATGTGTTCAAAGTAAAATGACATCTAAACTAGATGGCAAGAATAGCTCACTGTTGGAGCAAGGAATTGTTGATTTGATAAAAACTCTACAGTTAATACATAACTTTTGTGATTAAAGCAGTGTTCATTTGTCTTAAATATATGTTTGCTATAAAGATGTGTAATATTGCAACATTTCCTTAAAAGTATAAACATTCCTAGCCACTCCCTAATACTGTTCTTCACTTAGATTTATAATTGCAGACAACTCAATCTGCCATATCTGACAAATGCAACAGTGGGCATGTATTAGAGATGTCAAATGAAAACAGTATGCAGCAAAACAAATGACACTGAAATAATGGATTCAGACCATTCAAGCCTTAAAAAACAAGTTGATTGTTAGTTGATGTTGCCATTAAGATAGCTATGGTTTTTATTTGATTATCATAAGTTGCAAAGGAAACTAGATTGCAATGCATCTTAGACAATATTGCTACAATATTGCAATCAGGCTTGCTCATACCTTCTTGTTAGGCATTAACCAAGTCCATCCAGTTCTTAAAGCAGCTGCTGAACAAACCTATTGCTCAAACCAAGTGTCACTGAAGTTCATAGACTGTTTTACTGATGGTTCTTGAGCAACCTCTTGTCCCTTTTTGTTGATGTAGAACTGACATCGTATGACGGAACTTGCCAGTGACTTCTAACACTTGTGTTAAGTATTTGACATTTCCTTATTAAAACTCTTCATTCTGTGAAGCAAACTTGGTCCATTCCAACATTTTACCCTTTATGATGCATTAGTAAATATTACACAGTAAACTTCTCTTCTGCTACAAGAACCAGAATTGCAAAAACTGAATTCACAATGTATCAGTGACAAAATAAATACTTCATTGTTATGGAAACCTCAACAGCAAATTCTAAATAATTTGTCCTTGTTTTACTGCATACTGTATAACAGCCCTAATTAGCATAGCCATAAGGAACTAAAATATTACATTGGAGATACATGCAAGGAGAATTGGGCATCCATTGCACTTTACATCTCACTTATTCCTTCTGTGACAAACAGGATAACATTTTAGTGTTACATCTACTTACACGATGTTAGGTATGATAGCTTTCTGCAAATAAGATTTACCATTAAAATGAATTAAATACAGGTTTAGTCATATGGAGAGAATTATAAATGCTAACCTCAAAGACTACGTCACAACCTACTGAATATTATAGGAACCAATTACTCGTATTCCAACTCAAATGGGGCAAATATTTCCAGGAGTAATGTTTTCGTATGCACAGGCTTAAACTAAATTATAACTTTTCAAATATCATTATTGGGAATCCTTCCAATGACACTAAGCACACTGCACTAGACATAAAGGGAGAAAAACCACATGTCCAGTTATACAGTTCCAAAATTAAGTCCTCCAACTATGAATAATACGATCATTTGAATATTTTAGTAACCAGTTCCAAAAGCACCACTCTGAATGTAAAGTATACGTTTGTTACAGTTAAACATTTATAAAAGCATCTCCACGATGTGAGAACCTTGGAACCATTCCTGCTTCTGTTTTCAAATAGAGGGCAGGGCAGGGCAGGGTCCACTAGAAATCTTTCGGCTAATAACACGTAACTGAAGCTCAGGTGATGTACATAAGCAATTACTGGAGTACATATGACAAATTGCTGAAGACAATTACTGAAATAATGATGGATGAGAATTTTTCCTTATTGGAGTCTTATAAGTATATGGATGAATTGTTAACAAATGGATTGTGGTAAGGAGAGAACAGGGGAATAAAAATCATCTTGAGATAGTGGAATGAGTAATTGTGACCTTATATGAAAGAACTTGTGTTAGATAAGTAATGTAACAATAGGCTGAGGACATTTTGCTTACTTTATGTATTCTTAGCAGTTGTTTGGAACCTAGTATTTTTTTGGAACTGAGATGCTTGAAACTGTTACTGAAAAATAATTTCTCCCATCTCTTTCTCTTGTACACATACCACTTTAGAGCTTTTAGTGCAGTACTAGCTATAGTTTACATGTGGCTGAATAATATGCCAGGATGGCTCAATAATATAACTCTACTTATATCAAGAAAGAATGGTAACCATCCTATTATACTCCAGTATTGTGACCCTCATCTACCTGATTTTAAATGAAATCCCATTTGATTTCTAGTTGTAATTTTATCTCCATACAAAGAAATTTTCTATATTTAAATTCATTACCACATTCTCCTATCACTCTCTGAATTTTGAAGATAGCATTTATTATTCTCACTATATATATTTTGGCATATAAACTTTATGTCTGGAAAAATGTTCAGTCTCAGGGATCAGAATTGTACATTCTCTTATCTTGGTCCTATTCACATCTCTTTATACAAATGTTTAGCCCCATCTAGAAGCTAGCGAATACAAAGACCTTAAAAGTTCAACAGCTCGAGTGTCGGACTCTGGTAAGGTATCTTCTTCTGTGTCAGAACTTCCCGATTCCAACAAATTTTTCCTCTCTTTGACTATAGATGAATTGTTAGATGTATTCTCCTCATTAATGGTTCCTGGAGAAACGTGAGATACTGTCGTAGTTTCTTCTTTATCTAAGCTTGGTTGTGTAGCAGAAACTTTTTTCCTGCTCATCCTTGTAGTTATCACAGGAAATTGAGTTGTGGAATATGTTTTTGAAGTCTCTTCCTCTGTTTTAGAAATTGTAAAAGGTTTATATTGTGAGGCTGATGTTTCTTGCCTCTCACATGGTATCCTCAGTAGTGCTTCTATTAATATGTCCCTGGTTTCCTCAGGGGTGCCTTCCTTTAGACTGTTAACAAGAAGCAGAACAAGGCGACGTACTGTAGAATTCGTAACTGCCTGTTTCATTGTGTTTATTAGTAACAGAGTGCTAGATTCATTCAGGTTCCCAAACACTTTTCCATCTTCAACAATTGGAGCATTTGTGGGGAACAACATGGTCTGTAAATGTTCCAGAGCTTCTATCTGGTCCACAGTCATGGGTTCATCAGTTTCTTCTATCTCAGGTTTGCTAGTACTGGCAAATGCAGATTCAATCTCATCAATTTTCTGTTGTGTACTTTCTTCCAAAGATGGTGGTATATTTGTAGAGGTAATGCTTGCCTTTGATGATGATTTTGAAGGAACACTTATTTCAGTCTTCTTCTCTGCCCTCGTTTCATTCTCTACTGAATATGATAAGCTGTTAATTCTAGATTCTTTTGGTGAGCTTCCTTCTAAAACACGGTCATTAGTTTTTTCTGTTGCAAAAGTTGATGGTAGGTCTGTTGTAGTCGTGGGACTGTGTGTTCTTACAGCAAATGCTTCTGGTAAAGGTACACCTGAAGTTACTGAAGGTTGCTCATAAATTGATTCAGTAGTTGTTACATAGATTGCAACAGGCTCTTCATTTGAACTATCTTTTTCTAAATTATCTTCCTTTATTTCAGTATTTATTTCTGTTGATGTTAACAAATATTTTTGTGAATTTATTGCTGTTTCTGTAGTATCTTCCAAGGCATCTGCTGTAGGAGTTGTGTCAGGTAGTTGAGTAGTTTCATCAGGTGTCTTTTTAGTGAAGGAGGAGCAGTTTATACTTGAGAAAATACTATGGTGAGGAATGTATGAGATGGCTTGTGGGGAATCCTTTATGACTGAAGAACTAGTAGATGCAGAGATATACCTTTCTGAGTATTCTTTCTGCAGTTTGTTTGATAAGTATTCACTTGTGTCTTGAGCTGTGTCTGTCGTTTGAATTAAAGGAATTGCTGATGGTGATTCTGATTCTAATTTTAGAGATTGCAGAGTTCTGTTCTTATCGCCTGTTGAATGCAGTACACTTTCAAAAGATTTTTGTGACTCTGTTACTCTGGGAAGCTCAGTTGTTTCTGCATAAGTGCTTGTTTCTGTTGTATATGGTGGAGTAGAACTGACAAGCTCTGTATTTTTTATTTCTGAGTCCTCCTTTTGTTGTTTTCCTGCTGTTTCAGCATTTGTAGAGATCTCATGTGTGCCATTTAATGGAATCAATTCCTCATTGATGTTTGAATCACTTAGTTCGCGATTTATTGTAACGGCATCAACAGTATTAACAGGTTCACTCAACTTTTTGTTACTCTTTATATAATTATTGGAATGGTATTGTTTAGATGAACCAAAGTTGGCAGTGTTAGCACCAAGGAGAGATTCTTCCAGCACATCAGAGATAGTACTTGTTTCAGAAGTAACTGTTGAACTTTCTTCAACATCATCATCTGCAATTGCAAGATTATTTAAATCCTCTGGCGCAAATGTTGCTAAAATGTTTCCGATAGCTTCTGGTAGGGCTGTATATTTTGCTTCAGTGGTTGATTCAATTGTTTCGTTTTCTTGAGCAGAATATCTGATGCTGGGAGTATAGGTGGTGGCTGGCACACTTTCATTGATCTCCGAGAAGTTTGCACTACCAGTTTTCTTTTCTTGCCCATTGTTTCTCTTCAAGTCTTTGGAGTTATTTTGGAAACCACCATATCGTGGACGAGTTGGATCACTTACTCCACCAGCAGTAGGAGCAAAGTTTAAAGATTCTGATTGGAGAGCATTAGCAGCTTCTTTGCTTTTCCTAGTGTCAACTGAAAGGTTATAGTCAGATAATTCTGTATCATCTGGTTTAAAGGTTGTAGAAGGATAACTAGTTTCCTCCGAAGGTTCAGTAGTTACTTCTTTAGACGAATAGTATGATGATTCCGACTTTTCCAGTCTTTCAGTTGGAGGAGCTGTATTCACATTTCCTGAATCTGTGGATGTGGTACTTATTTTACTCAATACTGTTGAAGATTCTGAAAGCAAGTTCACATCTACAAATGTAGGCGGAGGAGTACTTGAGGATTTGTATGTTGGAACTGCAGTTGTTGATATTCTCTTTCTCAGAGGAACATTGGGCACATCAGAGAAGTGTAGCACTTCGTCATCCTCATGTGATGTAGATTCTGTGGTGGACGTTGATGAAACAGAATTTAGATTATAATCCTCCAATGCTTTTTCACTAACTGGAGGCTCTGTCGGTCTGATCCCATTAAGAACTCTCTTGAACTCTTCCGGATTTTCAAGATAGGCTGACAAAGCACGACTAAATATCTGAGCCAACTCCCTTAGATCATGAGAATCTGTGCCTTGCAGCAAATCTTCAGTATCAGAATGTGGCATATTCCTCATCAACTCTATGGTTCTATTTCTCTCAGCTTCAGGAAGTGCATCCATGTGAGACATTTCAACTAACTTGTCCAGAAGTTGATTTCTAAGTTCATTTTTTTCTGAACCACTTGTCTCACGTTCTTTGTTAACAATCCTTGTAGCTACAGTTGGCACTGAAGTAGTGCTTCTTATTTTATTTTTTGGAAACAATGCAGAATAAGAGTCTTTTATTGCCTGTGTTAAAAACTCAGGAGGACTTTCATCAACATTTGTGCTTGCAGTGTTCACTTCTGTTGTTGGTAGAGGTATGGATGTTGTTGATGTAATGGAATTTACCAGAGGGCTTGCTTTTCCAGAGTTGATAGTCCTCACAGTTTCACCACTAACTGTTGCATTATCTTCATTTTCTTTATTGGCAAAATAAGCTGCAAGCGAATGTAGCGTACCTGGTGCAGATGATGGAGGTATATTCAAGCCATCTCTATTGCCATACTGTGGTGTAGGTGTTAGCTCCTGTTTTAGCTGCGGGATCTTCTCAGTCTTCCCAATCAAGTTTCTTACCCCTAAATCATCTTTAATAGTAGGGTTATCAGTTGCTGCAGTCTCAGTTATTGATTTTAATTTGGAAGATGATACTAGTGTGGATGAAGCGTATGGTCTTCCATGTTTAGAAGATGAGGTTGAAAGTAGTTCAGTAGGAGATTTTGATGTTGATACAGGCAAAGCTGTGGAAACTGTTGATTGCTCTGGAACAGCAGTTGTAGAAACCTTCTGTAGTTTAGCATTCTGATTTTTGTTGCGTTTGGATAACAGAGATGAGGAGTTGTGACGTGGAAGTTTAACTCTTCTAGACACATTGAGGGCTGGAATAGGAGTGGTACTTTCTGCATCAATTGGCAATGTGCTAGATTTGTCCAGTTCCACTTTTGACTTTCCAGCCTTATTTCTGTTCCTATAGCTTTCTCTTATTTTAGATGATGCTGTTTCACGAGGATCTGAAGAACTAAGTATTAGCACAGGAGGCTTTACTCTTCTTGAAAGAGTTACATAAACGGTTGTTGGTGGGGATGATGTGGTTGTTCTTAAGAAGGGAGATAACACTTTGCCTTTGTCTCTTTTGGGAAACTGTACTCCTTTTAGTGAACTAGCAGAACTTCCTGTAGACAATTCTGTAGTATACTGAACATTTGGTTCCCTTGTTGATGGAGTAGTAGATCGACTTCTGAGGCGTTTTCTTAAATTACGTGGTTTACTCCTGGTGACCAACTCTGTAGTAGGATCCACTGTCACTGGAACTTCACTAGTGACTGAAATCTGTGATTTATCAGTACTAGATGAATTTATTTCATCATTAGTTTTATTCTTTAAATATATAGTATCAGTTACTTCTTCCTTCAATGATACACTATCTGAAACTACTTGAGTAACATTTTCTGTAGCATCACTATATTTTTCTGGTAGAGCAGTGGTGGACTGAAAGTTTGTTTTGATGCTTTCAAATTCTCCACTGGTTATTGCTTCTACATTCTCAGTATCTAACAAAGGTTTGAGATTTTCTGCTTTATATGTTGGGATAGCAGTAGTCAGTGATCCAGATTCATCTTTTGTTTTATCATATGATTGTATTTTTTCAGCAGAAGCTGTTGTGTTACTTCTAGTGTATTCCAGAATCTCATCACTGAAAGCTGGAATTCTTGCATATTGATCCTTGGTATTAACAACTGTTCTGTTTTCTGCAGATATGACAGGCTGCTCTAATTTACTTTGCACTTCTGGAGTGGTGACTGGAGCGGATGGCCTTATATAAGAGGCCAAAGTAGACTTTCCTATGAGAGATGGAGGAGTGTTACGTGGTGATTCTGAGGTACTATGGACCAAAACTGGGTAGTCTTCAAACAGAGTTTCACTATTTGATTCTGGAAGTCTAAAATCACCAATCAAGTCAACAGGTCCATCAATTCCTTCATTTTCCACTGCTTGAGTAACAGCTGGCTTGGATGTTGTAGTGGTTCTTACACTTTTATCTGAAGTGGAACTGCGTAGATAAAATATATCTTCATCCTTAAACTGTTCTGCACTTGGTGGATGCACATCATCATCAAAGGGCTCTTCATCATCTACTTCAGGTACGTTCACTACTTCATCGTAATAGTTAGCACTATTTCCTTGTTCCCAGCTAGAACTGAATGAGCCTGAAACTCCAAATCCTGTTTCTGGAATAACAATGGGTCTCCCATTTTGTGGTTCATCAACTATTAAAGGTGCTTGTGGTTTAAGTTTGCTAATATCTACATAAGGATCACTTGATAATTCTGTTGATGTTACTGGTGGAGTTGAAGTAGACCTTTCTCGTGAAGGCCGGGAAGTAGTTGCCTGTATCTTGTGATGAGTGTTGTCCAACTGATTGGCCCTGTTGCCAAAAAATGAACCTGTTTCAGCCAACTGCTGTCCTTCACCCTCTGTAGAGCTTAAGTATTTATTATCACTATTGCCATTATTTCTCTCTTCTTTTTCAAAATCCACATTAGTTTGCTGTGTAGGCTTTGAACGTATGTACTTTGGTCTGCTGGTCTGTGATCCTGCAGTTGTTTGAGGCTGAGGAAATCTTTTTCGTGGCTGCTCTTTATAAGTATTCAGAGTGTCTCTCTGCTTCAACTGCTCAGGTTGAATCTGAGAGAACTGCTGATTTTCTAAGGTTCTGCCCTGGTGTTTCCGTCTGCTATGTGCTGACGGTCTCGTGGACTGCTGATGTTGCTGGCTATGGAAGAACGGAGGTCGATGTGTGGTAGGAACAGGATTAGCAGTTTGATCTAAGGCAGCTGGAGTGCTTACATCTTGATATTGATAAACATTTTCTGTTGAAGAGGGAAAGTTTTGCAAGAAGGAAGATGTCTGATAAGCTCGTGTACCTTGAGGTGGCAATTGTGTTGGAATGTTTTTCGAGAAAATATTTTGGTTTGCAGAGATCTGTTGACTGCTTTCCTGATTGTAAGTAAAATCTGGTGGTGTGTGATATGAATGAAATCCTCTTTGCTCTGCTAGTTCCATACTACTTCCTCCCTGAAAGTCTTCGTTGGAAAACGGAGTATCGTGACTAATATCCTTTATGAGCGAAGGCTTTGGAGAGGTGAGGAAGTACTTGCCCTTTTTGTGGCCTACCACTCTTGCATTGGGTTCTGTGCTGACAGATGTGACCGTGGCACTGGCTCCAACCTCGTACTCCTTCTCGTACGACACCAAACTCTGCTTGCCTCGTTGAGCAGCTCGAGCCTTGGACAGCGCTTCCGAACGATCTTGGTGATACACCTTGCGGTCATGAGCCAGCAATTCCGCACTTTCATCGTACTGCTCTCGTGAACTTGCACAATCCACCGTCCACCACCAATCGCATATCAGATGTGACTGTCGGAAAATTGTTCCGTTCGGACATAGAAACGAGATTTTGCGGCCGTCTGCGCAGATATGGAACACCTGTGGAATCAAAGAAAATTATTGTTATATCAAGAGTTACATTTGTATCTGTTAGTTTTTACGTTCTGCAGGTTTAGGTTAAAGATTGGCATTCGATAAAGGCAACGAGTATACCACATTACGTCATGATTCACGGTTTTCTCCCTGAGAAACAAACTAATAACTTCAGTGAAGTCGAAACGGTAGAATCACACTGAAAAATTCAGTGGTATAGCCGGGATTTTAATTAAGATCTTCGATTGTCAATTCCATTGCTCTGAACAATTGAATTACCATGGCAAAAAAATATGCCGGTATAACATGAAATTCTCTGACAACTCATTTGACATTTTGCTCAAGAATACATAAATAAATAAATAATAAGCCAATATTATATTAAGGATACCCATCTGTGAAAATTGGTCAAAAAGTGCAAAAAGTGACAAACTTCTGTTTGCTTAATTAGTATAATCCTTGTACTCAAATTTCCTACTATCTAATCCCATGCAACCGTTTAAACTGGCTCGTGACAAAGGTTGATTGGAAAGGTAGAGCCACACTGAAAAATTCAATGTCATAGCTGCTCTAACCATTGAGCTACTATGGCCAACATGCCGACATGACATTAAATTCTCCAACTGACTTGTTTTTTTTCCGGTAAACCACTACATACGGCCAGTGTGAAGTAACAATTTCCATTAATTGTACCTAATATTGGTCCAAACTATAAAGCCCGGGCCTTAAAGTACTTACAGCATAGTAAGTCTTCATTAAGGTAGTTGTCTCATGTGTTTATGAGAACTCCTAGTGGTTTACTGGGAGAAACACGAGTCAGTTGGAGCATTTAATGTCATACCCGGGCCTTAAAGTACTTACAGCATAGTAAGTCTTCATTAAGGTAGTTGTCTCATGTGTTTATGAGAACTCCTAGTGGTTTACTGGGAGAAACACGAGTCAGTTGGAGCATTTAATGTCATACCCGGGTCTTAAAGTACTTACAGCATAGTAAGTCGTCATTAAGGTAGTTGTCTCATGTGTTTATGAGAACTCCTAGTGGTTTACTGGGAGAAACACGAGTCAGTTGGAGAATTTAATGTCATACCCGGGCCTTAAAGTACTTACAGCATAGTAAGTCTTCATTAAGGTAGTTGTCTCATGTGTTTATGAGAACTCCTAGTGTTTTACTGGGAGAAACACGAGTCAGTTGGAGCATTTAATGTCATACCCGGGTCTTAAAGTACTTACAGCATAGTAAGTCGTCATTAAGGTAGTTGTCTCATGTGCTTATGAGAACTCCTAGAGGTTTATCGGGAAAAAACACGAGTCAGTTGGAGAATTTAATGTCATACCCGGGTCTTAAAGTACTTACAGCATAGTAAGTTGTTATTAAGGTAGTTGTCTCATGTGTTTATGAGAACTCCTAGTGGTTTACCGGGAAAAACACGAGTCAGTTGGAGAATTTAATGTCATACCCGGGTCTTAAAGTACTTACAGCATAGTAAGTCGTCATTAAGGTAGTTGTCTCATGTGTTTATGAGAACTCCTAGTGGTTTACCGGGAAAAACACGAGTCAGTTGGAGAATTTAATGTCATACCCGGGTCTTAAAGTACTTACAGCATAATAAGTCGTCATTAAGGTAGCTGTCTCATGTGTTTATGAGAACTCCTAGTGGTTTATCGGGAAAAACACGAGTCAGTTGGAGAATTTAATGTCATACCCGGGTCTTAAAGTACTTACAGCATAGTAAGTCGTCATTAAGGTAGTTGTGTCATGTGTTTATGAGAACTCCTAGTGGTTTATCGGGAAAAACACGAGTCAGTTGGAGAATTTAATGTCATACCCGGGCCTTAAAGTACTTACAGCATAGTAAGTCGTCATTAAGGTAGTAGTCTCATGTGTTTATGAGAACTCCTAGTGGTTTACCGGGAAAAACGAGTCAGTTGGAGAATTTAATGTCATACCCGGGTCTTAAAGTACTTACAGCATAGTAAGTCGTCATTAAGGTAGTTGTCTCATGTGTTTATGAGAACTCCTAGTGGTTTACCGGGAAAAACACGAGTCAGTTGGAGAATTTAATGTCATACCCGGGTCTTAAAGTACTTACAGCATAGTAAGTCATCATTAAGGTAGTTGTCTCATGTGTTTATGAGAACTCCTAGTGGTTTACCGGAAAAAACACGAGTCAGTTGGAGAATTTAATGTCATACCCGGGTCTTAAAGTACTTACAGCATAGTAAGTCATCATTAAGGTAGTTGTCTCATGTGTTTATGAGAACTCCTAGTGGTTTACCGGGAAAAACACGAGTCAGTTGGAGAATTTAATGTCATACCCGGGTCTTAAAGTACTTACAGCATAGTAAGTCGTCATTAAGGTAGTTGTCTCATGTGTTTATGAGAACTCCTAGTGGTTTACCGGGAAAAACACGAGTCAGTTGGAGAATTTAATGTCATACCCGGGTCTTAAAGTACTTACAGCATAGTAAAGTCATCATTAAGGTAGTTGTCTCATGTGTTTATGAGAACTCCTAGTGGTTTACCGGGAAAAACACGAGTCAGTTGGAGAATTTAATGTCATACCCGGGTCTTAAAGTACTTACAGCATAGTAATGTCATGTTGGCACGTTGGTCATAGTAGCTCAAGGGTTAGAGCAGTTGGACGGAGACCAGAAGATCCGTGGTTCAAATCCCGGCTATGGCATTGAATTTTTCAGTCTAACTCTATCTTTCCATACTTTAGCCTACACACGGCCAGCGTGAAAGAACAATTAATTTCTATTGTGTGGTTGATTGTCAGTGAGCACAATGCTTTAAATCACTTATTTTGGCGGTTTTCTCGCGTTTTTAATTTTCAGCGCTTTTCAAAATATAAATTATTCCACATGATGTAGTTCTCAAACTAGAAGATTGAAAATGTTTTTGCTTGGATAGAAACAGTATCAAAGGAGATTTATGAGACGATTTTCTTTATGTCACCATAGTTTATGCAATTGAATAATTAAGACCATAAGATCTGAAGCTTTCCTGGCGACGAATATGTTAGAGATGTTCTCGGGAAACAAGCCAGGTGAAAAGACGATTAGAAATCTACGTTTCGGGAGTGTGCATTTCTCCCATCATCAGCATACTTTAATAAATATTATAACCAGAAATGTATCACTGGATATAACACAAATATAAACAAACACAAAACACTATCAATACTCGCATTACTGAACAAAAGACTTTTTAGTAAATTAAATGCCAGGTCAGGAGATGGCGTGGGTATAGCAAATTACGAGCGCTGTTCAATAAAGAATGATCATAATTTTTTACGGTCATAATTTTTCGCACTAAAATTCAGTCTTATTATATTCTGTTAGCTTAATGTGAAACAAACACGCCGTAGTAGTTTCACTGTTGGTACTCCTGGTTCCCGCCTGAGAGAACCAGGTAAGCTCCGACATGTTCAGTATCGCCTACCGCTGTAATGGAGGTAACATGCAGTTAAAGTTGATGTTAGAGGAAGATCCGGAGTTTCTTTCAAACTTGGCTACATCATTTTGATCCTGAGAGCAAACAGCAAAGCTCAATGGGGAAATCTCCTTCATCACCAACCCCAAAAAAGCAAAATGTGGTTGCTTCTGCTGGGAAAGTTATGGTCATCTCATTCTTTGATATTCATGGAATGGTTTATCAGTATGTTGTACCTGCACACACATCAGTAACTGGACAATACTACAGGGATGTGCTGAAAACATTGCAAGTCCATATCAGGTGCAAAAGACCACATTTCCGTGAAGCAGGCTGGTTGCTGCACTACGATAATGCTCGGCCGCATATTGCCAATGTTGTTGCTGAATATCTTGCAAAAATCAACGTGAAGCACATCCCTCACCCTCCCTATAGTCCGGATTTAGCCCCATGTGACTTTTTCCTATTCCCTAACTTGAAGAAACTCCTTCGTGGGAGACATTATCCATCATCAGAAGCAGTGGTGAAGGCTGTGGAGACGATTTTGAAGGATCTCTCAAAAATGGTTTCCAGCATGTCTTTGAAGACTGACAGAAACGCTGGCACAAGTGCATCGCATTCAGGGGAGACTATTTTGAGAAGGACCATCAAAATTATGAGGAAGAGTAAAGGTACGTTGTCAAAAAAAGTTGTGACCATTCTTTATTGAATAAAACACTATAAATATATTAATATCACAAGAACTATTTTGGACAAAGGTCTGAAAAGCTACTTGATTGTGTTAAAGTTTCAAGTCAATCCACACAAAATTATATATTTTAGCTAATTCACAGATGGGTATCCTTAACGATGCTGTAGTTTGCTAGGATCATACCAGCGCTGCCGGTGTTCCGAAACTTCGCTCCGAGTTTTTTACATGCCAGTAACTTTGTGGGTTTGTCGCTTGCACACTTAAAAACCATCGATCTGGGCCAGATTTGAACTAACTAGCTTGGGGAGCCACCCAGACCGACATATGATAAACATGCCTTCTTATTCAGGGAGCTCAAAACATTTAATGAAACACTCGATATATATAAGGAGGAAATAAGTCTTCCGCCAACTACCTACTGCAGAAAGGCGTTAGAGAAGGTAATGAGGAAAGCAAGTGTAATTTCTAGAAAAATACCTGACAGTCTGTATCCAGATCAGCATAGTACCCTGAGGTCTTCACATTGCGGCAACTGAAGGTCGTCTTTGGAATGCTCGGCAACACAGGAAAGTCAATGCCAGGTCTCCCCATCACACCTAACAACAATAGTGGAGTATCAGTTTAATGTATTGTTCACATTCAAATATTATACAAATAAAACAAGTACCAAGAAACACGACAGTCATTCCATGGTGTTTGAGAAATTAATGACTGATTTCGTTGCAGCCTGAAACAGAAATTACACATTAAAAATGCGGCACACGTGACGTAGCATTTCCTCCTCGTATGGATACACAGACATAACCAATCAAGAGACTTAAAATTAAAATGGTAGCCTTATGAGACAATGTATATTCGGCAAGAGGAGGGTGTGCACACTAGCATTAACCAACAAATATTCGTCTTCACTTAAAAAAGATTTCTAGAGGCTGATGAATGTAAAGGCAACCACAATTTTTAATATGCAGTGAGGAAAAACGGAATTAATGTGTTTCAAATGGGAAGAGTTCTCGCCTGTAGCAAATCAGATGCGTTAGAGCCTTCAGCGTTGCCACCTCGTTACCCCTACTCTTTATATTTCTTTCTCTCTCACTCTCACTTGCGAGTCTTCTTGGCGTTAGACTATGCCCGTGCAAAGCATAATAATGTATGGTATTCTCCACAATTAGCAAAAATGAAACATAAAGTCTTGATGTATTTGGATTTATACAGAAGTGAAAAATCAGCTAGGGCCAAACTTTTGTATACTGAAATTAGGAAAGAATATAAACAAATCATAAATGAAGCTAAAAAGCTGCATAATATGAACAGTATTGAATCTGCCTCTAATAAATGCAAGACGGCTTGGAAGGTGATTAATTCAGTTGCTAAAACTAATAATAGAAACACCATTGAGTTAACCCCTAATGACCTAAATGATTTCTTTATAAACTCAGTTGATGTAATTAGCCAAAACATTGTAAAGCCAAAGGAATCAATGGCACAAATTCTTGAACACTGTAATATTAGGTACTGTCAGAGTAGATTTGTTTTTCATGAAGTCACCCCTGAGCATGTATTATACATTGTTAATCACCTTAGGACATCAGATAGTGTGGACATTTATGATTTATCTAGTAGTCTCCTTAAAAAGGTAATCAAATATATTTTATATACACTCACATTTTGTCTAAACAAATGCCTCATTGATGGAATTTTTCCTGATTCAATGAAACTTTCTAGAGTGGTTCCAATTTATAAAAAAGGGGATAAAAATTGTCCTAGTTATCGTCCAATATCTCTAATTCCAGTATTTTCCAAAGTTATAGAAATGATCATGTTCAAGCAGCTATGCAGTTATTTTGATGAAAATGGAATAATTAGTGATGTACAATTTGGATTTAGAAGAGGTAGGTCAACAACTGATGCCAGTGTCTCTCTTGTTAAAAAAGTATTAACTGCTTTTGAAACCAAAAGCCTTGCCCAGGTGATCTGAGCAAAGCTTTTGATTGTGTAAAACATGCTGCTTTATTATCCCAATTAAATTTTTATGGTGTTAATGGCATTGCAATAAAACTGTTTGAATGATACTTATCAAATCGTAAGCAAGTTGTATGTATAGGAGGTGAGAAATCTAATATGGTGGAGCTAAAATGTGGTGTTCCACAGGGCTCAATACTTGGGCCACTATTATTTTTAGTAATGGTTAACGATTTACCTTCTTTCTTAAAGTCCCATACTGTACTGTATGCTGATGCTACCACGTTTTTGAATACCAGTACCGATTATCAAAGCCTTAACTTGCTAACAGAAGATACTCTAAGGCATGCAAATACTTGGTTTAGAGCCAATGGTTTCCTGCTAAATGAGAACAAAACTGAACAACTTACATTTAGTTTGCGTGAGACTTCTTATGAAAATTGTTCAAGGAATGCAAAATTTTTAGGTGTGGTTGTGGACAATAGGCTGACATGGCAACCCCATATCAACTATATTACAGCGAAGCTGTCCAGAGTTATATATTTAATCAGAAATTTGAAAAGTCATGTACCTGATTCATATTTAAGAACAGCCTATTTTGCATTCTTCCACAGTATAATCTCATATAGCATTTTACTCTGGGGAAGCAGCAGTCATATTTCTACTATCCTAATATTACAAAAAAAAAAAAAAAAAAATAATTCGTGCCATCTCAAATTCAGATAAATTTGCACATTGTAAACATCTATTTATAAAATTAAGAATTATGACTGTGATAAATGTATATATTTATAATACTCTCATCTATGTAAAAAGTAACTTAACCGACCAGCTATTCAGGCAGGATATTCATAATTATAATACTAGGTTAATTATAAACTCAATATACCATATCATTGATTAACTAAAACCTCCAACAGCTTTGAAGTATTGGGCATTAAACTATATAATCAATTACCATTAGAATTAACTGAATTATCAGGTAATACATTTAAATGCAAATTATATGAATGGTTAGTTTCCAAACCTTATTATTCAATACAGGAATACTTTAACAGGTGTAGTTAAACTTTGGCTTATGTCATGAAGTATTCTTATTTGCTCATTTTATTTTAAGTCTCTATATTTGTATATCTAATGTAAGTATTTTATTGATTTTTTTATCTTCACTGTATTATAACTGTATTAATTTGTACTCTATTTTTGACTTTGTCTATTGCTGTAATAAGCTTAATGGCAATAAAATCATTATTATTCATTAAGGGAACGAAAACTGAATTTTCCAAAGTTTTATAACAATGCAGTTGTTGAAATCAAAATCACAACATGGATATTCGTATATTACGCATATATTTTAAATATTGTCACCCGAATATTGGAATTCCCTAGAGAACCAGCAGCTGACAGGTAGTTGCCAAACGGGAAGCATTCAGTCACGCCTACCCATTTATCTTGTAGTGCTAACGAGGGGGTGGTTGGAAAAGCACCACTAGCCATCTCTTTCCCCTCTCCCTGATGTCTGGAACAGTCGGGATGATTCACTGAACCGCGAGACTTCCAGAAACAGCGATCTTCCAATAAAAGGGCTGCAGTTGGCGAGTCAGTTGAGTTCTTGGCGAGCAGCTGTGAGGAGCGCCGTGCTAGCGAACGGACTGGAAGACTGTACGTGTATCAGGAGTTGTACGTAATTTGTGAGTGTGAAGTGGACCTGTGACAGACGAACTGGTGGATTGTAATTGTATGCGCTAGGTAATTCTATGTGATCGGCAAGTGTTCCAACTGTAATTCGGTGGAAATAAAGAACATTTTGAGTTTGTGCAATTGGACTTTCAATTTCATGAATCCACAAGGTCACAATACATTGTTTAAAATAATTATAGTTTATGTGCAAGAAAAACTGTACCTGGGAAATAAACTTTGTATAAATCTACGTTAGATGGGCAAAGAAATAGCAATATTAAACCGGCAAGAAGGAGGATAACTAATTGTCTGGGAGCTTACTAAGAGATACATCGGAAGGAAAGGTAAATATGAAGAAAGTTTGAGGCAGATAGACACCAGGTCATAGAGAGTAAGTGATTCATACTCTTAGACAAAGGGCCGCGACGTGGCTCAGTGATTAGACCGCTTGGCTCTCACCAAGGCGGCCAGGGTTCGATCCCAGGTGACCGCAAAGTGAGATTTGTGGTGGACAACACGGCGCTGGGGCGGGTTTTCTCCGGGATCTCCGGTTTCCCCCGCCATCTCATTCCACCGGTGCTCCATATTCATCTCATGTATCATCAGTGTCACCGTCTGCGGTGCCGTATGTAGTACAAGCGGGCGTTAAACACTACACATTTCTCTTACACAAAGAACAGAATCGGAGGAGGTTCAGTTTTTAGCGAGACAAAAGACATGCGACGGCAAAAATCAGCCACAGCGCAAAGTGGATTCTGGAAGTGACACTATACTTTACCTTGATAGGTCTCGAACTCCTGTTGATGGTTTTCTGTAGATATTAGTCTCTTGACGTGTTGTTTGGGCGCGTGCGAATCCTCGTTTGAAGAAGTGCTTTCCTCAGAGGTCTCCTCGAAACTGGTTGCCCCGAACTCCTTTGCCATCTCCGACAATCTCGATTCCAGTTGGGCATTGTTTCCTTTGTTGCCTCTCTGAAACATTCATAAGATTAAAGCTAAAATCAAAACATTCCAATAACACTTAGCGTAAGCCTGAAACATAAGTTAGTAGTTTTTTTATTCGAACACAACTGGCTTTATATCTTTATGCCTGTCAGTTATTCGGACTGTGCTTGGGAATTATGAACTTCGGGACCAGTTGCCACCGGCAACAGTTAATAAATTGAAGAAAGTATCCGAATTTTACATTATTTTTTCTTCAAAGAAAAATGGAAAGTCCAAGCGATTTCACTTTCAGATTTCAATTGCGTTAATTTGTGACCGATCCTCCGGAACTAGTCGTCTAGCATCCCCTAGTTCTCAATAGGTCGTTATGTTGCTAGTGACAAACTCGAAGCGCACAGATTTGTGTGCGATGTCAGTGATCTGGTGAGGCAATCACAGCTTTAGTTATTTGTTTATAGAACGATTGGTGCCAGTGCAAACCTTACCTTTTAATGATAATCCTTTTTCTTTGAAAGGGCGGAAAGATAAATATTTTAAATTGAGATGTACACCTACATTTTCTAATTTACTTTGCTTACATTGCGGAAGTACTGATAATTACTCTTTTGCTGTTGCAGGATCTGGGTTTTGGCAACTTTTATGGCAAATACTGCAGTGTGGGAAACTAGCTTAGGTGAAACAATGGGCCAGAAAATAAAATGCTACAGAAACCAGGAAGATGTGTTCAAGTCAAATGTTGCGTAAAGGAGCCAGCAGAGTGATGCATTCGTATAAACTGCAAAAGGCTAGCAGGGGAGTCTTAACACCCAAACTTAATTTCATCGAAGGTCTACAAGATTTGCTCAATATACCAAAATATTCGCTAATAGGACCGTTCAATAAAGAACGATCACAAATTTGACAACGTACCTTTACTTATCCTCATAATTTTGACGGTCCTTCTCAAAATAGTCTCTCCTGAATGCGATGTACTTGTCCCAGGGTTCCTGCCAGTCTTGAAAGACATGCTGGAAACCATTTTTGAGAGATCCTTCAAAATCGCCTCCGCAGCCGTCACCACTGCTTCTGATGGTGTATAATGCCTCCCATGAAGGCGTTTCTTCAAGTTAAGGAATTAAAAAATGTCACATGGGGCTAAATCCGGACTATAGGGAGGGTGAGGGATACACTTCACGTTGATGTTTGCAAGATATTCAGCAACATTGGCAATATGCGGCCGCGCATTATCGTGGTGCAGCATCCAGCCTGCTTTACAGAAATGTGGTCTTTGGCGCCTGATATGGACTTGCAATGTTTTCAGTACATCCCTGTAGTATTGTCCAGTTACTGATGTGTGAGCAGGTACAACATACTGATAAACCATTCCATGAATATCAAAGAATGAGATGACCATAACATTCCCAGCAGAAGCAACCACTTTTGCTTTTTGGGGGGTTTGGTGATGAAGGAGATTTCCACACTGAGCTTTGCTGTTTGCTCTCAGGATCAAAATGATGTAGCCAAGTTCCATCAGCAGTGATTACGTTTAGAAACTCCAGATCTTCCTCTAACATCAACTTTAACTGCATGCAGACCTGCATGCGAATGTCCTTTTGTTCGGGGATCAACAGTCTTGGAACCCATCGCGTACAAACACGTCTCATGTATAATGTTTCTGTCACCAACGTGTGGGTGGCACCCAATGAAATGTTCAGTATTTCAGAAAGTGACCTTAAGGTAATTCGTCGATCCCCTCTCACAATGTCAGCAGCATAGTTGATGTTTTCTTCCGTAAGAGCAGTAACTGGAATACTGAGTCCACCTTCCTTTGAAATTGTTGGTCTCCCCTCTTTAAACATTTTAAATCACCTTCGAGCTGTGCTGTAGGGAAGAACAGACTCTCTATAGGCCTCCTGTAACATTGTATAGGCCTCAACTGAAGATTTGTTGAGACGAAAGCAGAATTTCAAAGCCGCATATTGTTCCTCGCGTGTTAGCTCCAATGCAGCGGTAGACGATACTGAACATGTCTGAACTTGCCTGGTTCTCACAAGCGGGAACCAGGAGTACCAACAATGAAACTACTACGGCGTGTTTGTTTTACATTAAGCTAACAGAATATAATAAGATTGAATTTAAGTGCGAAAAGTTATGACAGTAAAAAATAATGATCATTCTTTATTGAAATGCCCTAACTTGCCCTCAAACAATTTTCAGAAAAACACCTAGTAATGGTAAAATTTGAAAATAATATTTAATATCCTTCAAATAAGTTATTTACAGTTGTTTCAGCTTACTGTATTCCTCTTATTCACAACGAAATTCCCGAGAAAGCTATCTGCAAACGTTTACCTCGTTAACAAAGTAGATAATAATCCTGATATATTTATACAACCTTTACTACACAGTCGTACATAAGTCGAACACAATCGTGAGATTACATTAAACTATTTACATCTCATAGAAAATGTTGGAAGTGTCCTCCACCAGCATCTATACATGTTTGTACTCGTCTTAGCATATTCTCTCAAGTTTTACGGAGATGATATCGAATTGAGAGAAGGTTATTTCCAGAAAGATGGAGCAACGTGCCATACATCTAATGACACCATGGAACTTGTAACCAGTTTCTTTGATAATGGAATAATCTGAAAAGGTCTGTGGCCCTCCAGATTCCCTGACCTAACCTCACCGGATCTTTTCTTGTGGGGATATGTAAAAATAGAGTGTACAAGAACAGGCCACGGACAATTGGTGTTCTCAAAGAATCCATTCGAACCGAAATAAGTAACATTGGTGAGGATACTCTCCGTAAAACTGAAATACAATATATTCCTCTGCATGTATGTGGCAAAGGTAATGTTTCGTAGAACAGTTTGCACAACCAAGTAAATGATAGTGCGTAGACTGTCATGTGAATTTACCGAAGCACAAATCCCTACATTGGTGAATAAATGTTTCATCTAATACTTCCATAGAAGTGGTCCATTGCATTGTCGGTTGAGTCTAAACCCAAAAGCACTGCATTTCAACTAATGCCACTAAGATGAGACAAATAGAGGCTTAGCTTCCTCATTAACAGAAGATATTAAAAAAGTAGTCTTTCCCGGCTTCTATAGAGTTACTGGGTTTTACTGCTGCCCCCCCCCTCCCCTCTAAGTTCCATTTTTATTGATTCTGCTGGCATGCGCAGCGTTTCACGTTTTCAAAAGATTTAATCCAGCTCAACTCTTTCATTAGAATAAAATTACCAGAGGCTCTATGAGCCATCAGGCGTAACAAACTGAATATATCTCCGTGTTATTTGTCTTAGTAGGCGAATATGCTTTTGTTCATCAGACAGACAATTTATAAGGAAGGCGATCCAGTTTCGTGTAACTTAAACCAGGCATTCACCGAGCGGGAAGAACTCGGGAGGGTGCCCGCCTCGCTAGCATGGTGGTAGCATGTCTGCCTCGCGTTCAAGAGGTCTCGAGTTCGAATCTCAGTCAGTTACTTGGATAAGGTTTTTTTCCGGGGTTTTCCCTTATCCTGATAGACGAATGTCTATTAGCTTTAAGCTCCATGGACCCCGGACTCTTGAGCACCATTTCACCCATTCCATTCATCGTCCGATATGACTTAACGTTGGAGGACGTAATTTGCAAAAAAAAAAAAAAACACCTCGGGAGGGCGTCAACCACGTCCCACCTACAATACTGCACCCCACTCATGATGCTCGTTGTGGATGGAGGTAGGAGAGGTAGCGTTCGGGTGGTAGGCGCTGGACCGGCGTCTGGCTGTTGTGTCTTAAGGTTTAGATTTTTAGTTTAACTTAGACACTCTTTTCTTCGCATTTACATACTGTGACTGTGGGTTCGTAAAGTTAAAAATCAAGTTTGTAGAAATGTAAAATGTTCTTTATTCTCGTAGAAAGACACTTTGTACACCCCTCAGTTTCTAAAAGTGACGTGTCATATACACAGTAGTCTCTGGTCGCTTCACCACACAAACAATCGAACAAAGGCCCACAATTAATAGTTCTCCACTTTGAAGTCACTACACAAGTCTAATTACAACTGTCCCCCTGCGTTGACAGCAGTGGCACTTATATTTCCACTCATTCTTCTAGAAATTAGTGGAACGTCCTGTAGTAATCAAGAAAGCGAACCTTCCAGTCATAAATCTATCTTTGTTTCTGTTTCGGCAAGCTTTTATCTCCGCGCTGCCCTGTCTGTCTCTTTGTGCGCGCCGGTCGCGCCCGTCGCAACAATGGCTCGCAACAATAGCTACTCTGTTCGCAAAACCTTCAGATATCTGACGTTCTCCTGAATGTCACTACTAAAGTAAATGCAGTGCCAAGTTCGTAGAATAAAACACGAAACATATCCAGCTCTCATTTGATCCTAAGGACGAAGTTTAGTAACTCAAGTTTTATTTTCTTGGAGATGAATTTAGATGAGTTAGGTTAGGTAACCAAAGCAAAAGTTCTGTTTCAAAATCTGATGAACCAATAGCTCTTTGTACACAGTCCGTGTTAAGTGTTAAATTTTATCTTGCTTTCGTTAAATTTGAAAATATTTTCTTTCACGACTTCTAGCTACATGCTATGAAGACATGGATGTTAAATTAAAGTTATATTTATGTATGCAACTTGAAATAAATATAAATTTTCTATGCAGACTAAAAATAGGAATTTCTCCTTTATCGCTAAAAAAAATATTCTCGAAAAAAAAGGAAAAATTCACGAAAATTCGAAAAAAAAAAAGTTAAAAACAAAAACTCTTGCCTCTGCAAATTGACAATGCAGACCTTTCACTTCTCTGGTATGAGTGAATTCTTACACTTGGTGCGTTGTTTTAAATGACACTGCAGCACCGATTGGCCAGGAAGCACGTGACGCGGCACTACATTCCTGATAGACTATGTAGGGGCGAATACGAGAAATCATTTAACGATCTTTTGCACATTTCATTTTAAAGTTGGTTTCTGGCACCAACGCTGTTTAGTATTTACATCTCTGATATTCCAGACATGGCTCCAACCTCAATTGCCCTGTATGCTGACGACACTGTTTTACGAGGGCTATCCAGAAAGTAGATTACGTTTTGGAATAAAAAGTAAACAAAGTATAGGAAACAAATTTTATTATATACAGATGAAAGCCACACTCAAATACTACTTTCCGACATAGTCACCATTCAAATTAAGGCATTTATCGTAGCGATGTACGAGTTTGGAAATTCCTTCGTCGAAAAATTCGGCCGCCTGCGCCTTCAACCACTTCGTTACCTCTTCTTGCAGCTGGGCGTCGTCATCAAAACGCTGCATAGCCAGCCACTTCTTCATTGCTGGGAATAGGTGGAAGTCGCTCGGTGCCAGGTCGGGACTGTACGGCGGATGAGGAAACAACTCCCACTTAAAAGATTCAAGAACTTCACGAATGACATTTGCCGTGTGGGGCCGGGCGTTGTCGTGAATCAACAAGATCTTAGAGCTCAACATTCCTCTGCGCTTGTTTTGAATGGCTCTTCTGAGTTTTTGGAGAGTTTGGCAATACCTTTGAGAGTTTATTGTAGTGCCTCTTTCCAGGAAGTCCACCAAAATCACACCTTTTCTGTCCCAAAAAACAGTCGCCATCATCTTCCTTGCCGACATTGTTTGCATGCATTTCTTGGGTTTTTGGGGAGAACTTGTGTGCCCCCACTGCATTGATTGCAATTTCGTTTCACAGTTCACGTGTTTCACCCATGTTTCGTCACCAGTAACGATGCGATCGAGTAAAGAGTCACCATCCTTATGGTAAACGTCCAAAAAGTTCAACGCTGCAGCCATTCGCTGATTTTAGTGGTCCTCTGTCAAGATTTTTGGAATCCATCTTGCACAAAACTTGTGGTAACCAAGCTTTTCGCTGATGATTTCGTGCAACAAACTTCGCGAAATTTGTGGAAACCTCAAAGAAAGTTCCGTTATTGTGAACCTTCGATTTTCACGGACTTTAGCATCGACTTTTTCGACAAGTTCGGCAGTCACTATGCTGGGTCTCCCACTTCGATCTTCGTCGTGAACATTGGTTCGGCCATTTTTAAATCTGATGACCCACTGACGCACTCCACCTTCAGTGATAATGTTGTCCCCATTCACTTCACAAAGCTGCCGATAGATTTCTATCGCTTTACAGTTTTTTGCAGTCAGAAACCTTATTACTGCACGCACCTCGCAGCTCGCGGGATTTTCAATTAACGCAGACATTTCAAACCGTCACAGTATATGAACGGAGCACAGCACGAACCTCTCACTAGCACGGCTAGATGCCGACTGAGCTGCGCAACGCTCTGACCCCAAGATGGCCGCGCTAGCCCCGCCCCTAGCGGAAACAGACGAAAACGTAATCTACTTTCTGGATAGCCCTCGTATTTTACTCTCACTCCGATCTACATTCTGCTGCACGAACCTTACAGCACTCTCTTGATCGCCTCGTTCAATGGTGTCAAAATTGGTGCATCTCCTTTAATACCCGGAAAACTGAAGCCAAGATTTTTACTTTACGCCGCTATAATCCACCTCCGCCTATACGCCTTCTGACTGATCATGTGCCGTGGCTCCCTTCACCTACACCAGTCAAGTACCTTGGAGTGTTACTGGACACTCGGCTTACCTGGAAGCCTCATACTGACCGCACCATTACCCTGGCATCCGCTCGTCTTTCACAACTGTCTCCATTATTTCACAAACATACTTCACTTGATTAAAACTTCTCGGGTTACCAGCCGTGTGATGTTGATGAAATTGTTCGAGCTTTCGGCCATCTTGACTCTGTGGCCTTCTTCAGGATGTGAGCTAAAGTCATAGACGGGCAGGTATATATACTCTCCATGTGGTGGGTGGGGCTACGTGGCGCGGGCCAATGGGAGCGCTGTGTCTTGTGATTGATCCGACGGCCTACGTGGTGTCTTGTGGTTGGTCCGACGGAGAAATGGAAGGTCTATTGTTTTTCCCAGTCCATGCAGAGCTGAGCCATAGGCCATTGTCTCTATTAAAATTATTTGGTTCCAATTTGATCTCAATCGCCTCTTTTATCAGTCTGTCATAAAAACGATTACTACGGTGCAGAACCGTGATCTCGTCAAATAAAATTCTATGGTCATAATCAAGGCTGTGTTGAGCCACTGCTGATTTTTCAGGTTGAAGCAGTCTCAGATTACGCTTGTGTTCCGCGCATCTCTCTTCTACCGTTCGGCCTGTTTGTCCTATATAAACTTTCCCGCATTGACATGGGATTTTGTATACGCCGGGGGTTTTTAACTCCAGGTTGTCCTTCACGGGCCTCATGTATTGCCTCAACTTCCTTGGTGGCATAAATATCGTCTTGATTTGATGCCTTTTAAGGATACGTGCAATTTTGTTTGATACTGTGCTATAAAATGGAATGAAAGCCTTCCCTTTTGGTTTTTCTTCTGTGTTGTTTCTGTCCTTGGTGTGGTCCATACGGTTCTTAACTTTCCGGTGTGCTTGGTGAATCTTCCTGCTTGTGTACCCATTCTTTTTAAACGTGTCAATTAGGTGGCTTAATTCTTGAGATCTATGTTCTTCATCCGCAATATCGTAAGCACGATGAAATAAGGTGGTGAGGACGGTTCTCTTCTGGCCCGGGTGGTGATGGCTGTGTGCGTCCAGATAGCGGTCTGTATGTGTGGCTTTTCTATAGACACTATGTCCCAATGTACCATCTTGTTTTTTATGAATTTTGAGGTCTAGAAAAGGTAGGGACCCCTGATTCTCAACCTCCATAGTAAATTTGATGTTATCGTGAATACTGTTGATGTGCGAAAGAAAGACTTGTAGAGCTTCTTCACCGTGCTGCCAAACTACGAATGTGTCATCCACGTATCGGAAAAATGCCTTGGGCTTGAGTAGGGCCGATTGCAGGGCGTCTACAGGTCATCCAGAGTCGTTTCTTGCGAATCGCCACCAATGCTGCTTTGGTTTGTCCGCAACCAGCAGCTACATCACGAGCTGGGACTTCTTCCTTTCCACCATTTCATCCGACAGACTGCTCGACGCTTCTTCTACAATCTACGCCACGTCCCAGGAGCTGTGACGTATAACATCGCCATCCAAAGTCGCCGGACAACGCGACTGAAGCGACGACTACCACAGGACCTGCTTTACAGTGATGACACTTCCACTTCTGAATAATCTACTCTTTCAATTTATCTTTTCTATTATTCTGTTCTGCTATGTAAATTCTCACTATGGAAGTATGTATATCATTTTATTAATTCAGTGCCACATTTATATTAGTGCAATAACACATTTGTTTTAGTTCAGAGGAGGCACATTGTCCTACCTATACAATTTTATTACTCTGATTATTTTGTATCTGTTCTCTCAGATCTGTAAAGCATATATTATTGCTGACCGATCTAATAAATATATTAAAAAAAATTGGTTTCTAACAGGCCACGTTACAACTTCTTTGTTAATTTCGCTTCAAGATTTAACAACGTGCCACAACACTGGTGCAGCATTATTAACTTGCTAACAAGAGTCCAGGAAAACAAAACATCAGCCCTAATTGTTGCCTTGCATGTCTAAGGAAACAATTTACAACAGGGCTGTGGATAAATACTGCAGAGCACTAATCACCTTAATTATGCTCGCTTTACATAAATTTGTATATTACAACGTTACTTTTGAAAGGTAAAACAAGCATGGGAAGCTTGTTACATAATTATGATAGTTAATTCCATTGTATGGGCGCTCTTGCATTTAATTGCAAAATATTACAACCTCATTAAATATGTAATGAGGGAATAGAGATACGTTTCCATTATGGAACAGTTTTAAAATGACATGAACCAGTGGAAATATTACTGTATGTCATGAAATTGGTTTCACCATATTACTCTTATCACAGTTGCAACATTTGTGTCGATAGTAAGTACATATCACGATTATAAAAGCTAACAGTTCAAAAACTTAGTCAACAAGTTAATTCAGCCTAATATCTAACAAGATAATTACTATGCTCGTACCTGTA
Source organism: Mantis religiosa (assembly GCA_030765055.1). Taxonomy (NCBI): domain Eukaryota; kingdom Metazoa; phylum Arthropoda; class Insecta; order Mantodea; family Mantidae; genus Mantis; species Mantis religiosa. Next base: position 10,592,107 of record CM060956.1, read on the forward strand.
TTCGCTTGAGAGTTTGATGACATCATCTCTGATCTATTTGGGACTAGTGTGCAAAAAATTGGGTGTGGAGTATAACTGGAACCACTTGAAAATGAGTCCAGAATGTGTAGGAACATATGCATAATACTTCACTGTAAAGGAGGGATTGTTTACCCCTGATGGGTAGCTGTCTACACCTAAGGTGCGTAGCTCCCCACACCTGACACACAGCTGACGAGGGATGTCCAGCAGCTAATTGCAAGTGGTCGGATGTGACACTTTCCAGAGCAGTTTCAGACTTTGTGGTTCTACTCAGAAGCAGATTTTTGGTACAAATGGTTTATATACAGCAGGCATAGCGTTGTGAGTACAGTGATAGTTCCCTTGTTAAATATAATAACCCAAGACGCGACAGCCCTTAGAGGGCCAAGGCCTACTAACCCGACTGCCGGCCTCACGCCCACGTACGGCAGAGGTGGGCAATCATCCAAGGTTTCCGTGACCAGAGCCGCTTACGTAGCGTAAGCTCCTCACCTTCCTCACGATGCTGAGTGGGCACGGGTCCTATACCCGGGACCTAAAATCCGCACCCCGTGGGTGGCATCGAACCCGGGCCGCTTTCCCTGGCCAGGAGCTAAGACATGCTGCCTTAGCCCGCTACGCCACGGCGCAGGACGTACCCTTGTTAAGCTAGCTACAAAATAGGAATGAACATAAGGTGGGGCTAGGCGTTGCTGTTCTATCGCTACTAGCCAATACGGCGCGTGCAACGTTGTACAGTTAAGCACACATACTGGCTTGCTTTGCCGAACCATAGGGTTAATATCTTAGCGCGTTCTAAAGATACCAATTACAGAATCATTTTGTTTTTCCTATGTTACAGAGCTATTTCTTCTGAGGATTACTGTCCAAACCCCGTGTTTGTAGCACATCTGGTTTCGGAGATATGGAAAGATAAGACGCCTGACTAGAAACAAAAGAATCATTAACTGTCAGTGAAGAAAAGCACACACGTGTTATGCTACAGTTGCATTCAGTAAAGTGATGATCTTTTAAGAGTGTACACGTGATTTTCAAAGTTAGTAAATATATCGCTTAGCAAGTCTAGTACTGGTGCGTCTAGTAGTAACTGCAAAACAACTCAAGATTTTACATAAGCAGGCTACAAATATTCTTGTTAATATGTATTCCTTTTTCAAACAGTTGTCAATTAAAGACATTTTCGGAAGTACAAATCTCACTCAGAGTCGACAATGTTACAAGCTTGTCACGTGAGTGCTCAAACAGTTTACTAAATTAGGAGAAGTTTCCATATTTAGATCTCCAGGGAAACATCGAGCAGCTAAAAAAACGTGGTACCAACTTAGACAATTTTCAAAAGTGTGTTTTATGTACAATAATTTATGATTTATAGGACAAGGGTGAATATACAACTGCCAAAAGTCTGACCAAATAGAATATACGGATTCTGTATCTTCTATACATAATATTCTGAAATCTCTTGGGTTCAAACATAGGAGAACAAATGATGGTCGCAAATTTCTGCTTGAAAGAAGCGATATTGTTGCTGCAAGATTAACATTCCTACGCACAATACATTCATGGTGTAAAAATGCTTCATAAATACACATTCATATCTTCCATTATTTATTAAGTATTTTAATGAAACAAATATTACTTTAAAGTTCATTACAGACAGTATACAAATATGACATCATTAAAATAGAAACTATATTCACAAATCGTTGAAATGTCACTATTTTGTTTTACTGTAGCAAACACCTTATTTCGTAGAACACATCTAATTTGAATTATTTTGTTTTGTGTACACATGAACGATAGCTACGTAGCGAACTGTTCTCCAGTTCAAGGTTTTAAGGTTCAGATTATGTGATAATCATTGTATATGTTCTCACACACGAAACTTCTCTATCAGTGTCTGTATCACTGTACATCTCAGCATCTGTATGATACTTGCTAGGTTGAGACAAAGACAGATATATCTTCCATCTCTGTCGCCCGCTAGTCGTGGAACTGGCAACAAGAAGACAGTACGATAACCACACTGGCTCAAACCAAGTTCATTCTTAGTTCATTCTAATTTCCGATATGCCTACAGGAGAGAGGGCTATGGAAGTACACTTTGATGTTAAATGTATAATGTTTCCCTTTTAACTTTATCACCATCAAGAGATGGCAGGTCTCTCGAGGTGATGACACAGTAACCTATTAGGTGAAGAGGGGTCCCGGGTTCAATCCTATTCTGACCAAATGGGTCTTTCGTGGTTTTCCCGAGTCGATGTACAAATGCTGGGCTAGTTGTTCTACCCCGTCTCTTATTTCTTTCATTGTCATCTCTCTCAAAGCTGTAGGAACTCAGCAGCGATGTTCGGCGGATTGCGGCTGAGCGGTGAACAAGCGCTCTGCGAAGTTCCTCCTCTGATGCCGGTTGGAACTATCAGACAGGACTGGCCTCGTATGGGCTCTACCAAATGGGGGAGATGTAAAAGCCCGCGGGGTAGAGGCTCAGGCAGCGTGAAGTGGGTTCGAACTGGAATCATCGCATCCTTGGAAGGTTATGACCAGAGCTAGGAAGTTCGTACCGATTTCCTTGAGCAGTATAAGAGCGACCAGGCATGGCTATACCATGCAGCGCTACTAGCAAGGGCAAGGTTCATTGTAGAATGTAACTCATTACTACAAAACAGGTGTAACTGCATGAGACAGCGCACTTTGGTAGGAAGACATTCGAAAAACATCTTTGTTGTGCTTCAAAGATGAACAACTAAATTTGCTGTACAGCCATTTTATATTTTCTAGATGTGTACTTATTCATGTCCTTATTTACTTCATTATTTACATTTACATTTCAGTGGGATACTTCAGCAAACATGGAAAAAAAGAGAAGCCAGATCGTGAAACTAAATTAGCTGAAATAATTAACGAATTTGCAAGAGATTATCAATCAACTAAATGTTGGAAAGATGAGTCAGACTGAAAAATTCAATGCCATGGGATCTGAACCATGGATCTTCTGGTTGCCATCCAGCCGCTCTAACCCTTGAGGTACTATGACCAATGTGCCGATATGACATTAAATTCTCCAACTGACTCGTGTTTTTCAGAGAATTTAATGTCATATCGGCACATTGGTCATAGTACCTCAAGGGTTAGAGCGGCTGGACGGCAACCAGAAGATCCATGGTTCAGATCCCGGCTATGGTATTGAATTTTTCAGTCTGTGTCAATCTTTCCATACTTAAGCCTACACACGGCCAGTGTGAAAGAACAATTAATTTCCATTAACTAAATCTTGTACTACGGGACATAGAATGAGTTTTTCATTTGAAAGGCTTCAGAGGTACATTGTTTTTAGTAATACCGCCGCAGATGAGTAAATATGTAATAAAATTCCTGCTTTGGCATTTTGTCTAGTAAGAGTCTTCATATATTTAAGTAATTAATTTTATTATTTGGATATTATTTTACATTCGATCAGGAAATGTTACAATCTGCGTTATAATTGCTTTGGTTTTGCCACAATGTGCCTATTTAAATAATGAGACAAACCCGTATGTACTATACAAGAATTTATGTTGTACATAATGATATAAATAGATGTGCATTTACGAATGTCTCATAAGTCATTTTTTTCTCTGGGCAACCGGTTTCAATGCCTCTCCGTTGTGGGTTTCTTATCTATGACTTGTTTGGATGCCTAGAGAAGGTCGGTCACAACCTGCATAGGGAATGGCGAGCGGTGCCAACTTTATAGCCCTGGTTATGACATATCAAGTCTCATTCAACGACCTTTGGTTTTTGAAATATGCTGCTCTGTCTCACACACCTATTTATTCAGGAAGTCTGAAAACTTGTTGGTTAAGTATCCCATCTAATTTTTAGGTGTAATAAAATAATTCCTCTTTTTATATAGGTAATTCGTGGTGTATTTGTCGTAAAATAAGACGAATTTGAGTGGTATACAAGTAAGAGGCAGAGAAAGAACAAGATGTTGCTTATGGCTTTCAGAATGTCCCTGTAATAAATTCGTAAGTAAAGATACAACTCACTGGCGTGGGTTTGTGATGCCAGGAAGAGAATATTAACCGCTGGGAATATGGTCCGACATATTTCTGTAGAAATCGATTATAATCATCTCGAAATGAAGGAGAAGATTGCTTTCTAGTCATGCTTTAAGTTGTCGTGACTGACGATTTACAGACGATGACAAGAAAGACCTTTTGTGCCGCAGAAATTTCGGTCCTTGTGACCGTTGGATAACGTCAATTAGAGATCAAAGCATTCTATTACGGTCAAATAACATCCACTTTCTCTACAGTAACTTTATAAGTTCCTACAATTTTCTGTATGCTTTTGTTTTCGTGACCAATACGGTTCTACCACAAACAAGGTTCACTTCGGCGTACACGTATGTATGATCAAATTTAATTGAAAGTGCGTTGTCTTCTGGTTCACTACGCATTATATAACATAACCAATAATGTGGTTTTATTCGTGACTGTTCTGTTGTAAAATTTCGTTCATTAAATCTCAAGGGATAGATTTACGTGACTTTATGGCAAATTCACATATATCCGCTTTGTTTATATTATTTTTACCATATTTTACTTAGGAATGATTTCAAGTGAATAAAGACAGGCTTAGCCACAACCAGTGGCGGCTCCGGGGTTGACTCCGTGCCATGCACTACCCTAAAAGGAAGATAACAAGCATTTTATATTGTTTATACTTCACGATTACATGAAGACTGTAGTCATTCTTCTGTTTTGCCTGACAACAGAAACTGTAGAAAATGAAGGAAGCGGCCAGTTGAACGATTGAACAATTATTTACTATCTATAAATTTTACATAAAATTTAAACAATTTATTACTGCCTCTCAGAGTTTTTATTTATATTTATTTTTATTATACTTAAAACTCTGTTGTACATATAAGTAACGTGAATCCAATCTAGTACTTTTTGAACACGTCTTTACCCTATTTCCTGTATTTTCTGCTATTCTTTTAACTAATATTAATGTTATTTTCCCTAAACGTTTTCCTTCTTTCTTTATATACTACGAGAATGGGTCAAAAAGTAAGGCCTCCCATTTTTATCTTTTAATTGTCAAGAAAATTGAATCCAATTTACATATCTTGAAAACTACAACATTGACGATTAATTTGTCACTATTCAATATAATCTCCGTCCTTTTCTACAGTTTTGGTCCACCTTTTAACTAGGGCATGTATTCCAGTGTGGTAAAACACACGGTCTTGCTTCCTAAGTCATTGACGTACGGACGTTTTCACAGCCTCCTCATCTTCAAAATGAATCCCACGATGAGCTTCCTTTAGATAAGTAACATTGGTGTGGATACTCTTAGCAAAAGTTACCGGAGATCACTCTGAATGAGGGAAACGTCACGGTTGGCTTTTGGCGATTTCCTGTAGATTTTAGCAATCGAATGTTTTCAGTTATATACTTACATCAAATTTGGTATTTAAAGTTTCATCTTTTCCAAAAAGTGGCAGCTACACTTTTGCACTTCAAGTTAGCCTTAAAAATAAAACTTAAATGCTTTCTTTTTTTTTTTTTTTTTTAAAACAAGGGGGGGATCTGAGGTAGTTAATATGTACATTACTTCGGAATTTATTCTCCCGTTTCCTCTAAGCGTATTGTCGGGAGCCATTATTGCGATAACGCAGCTGACGCGCACAAAGACATACTCAACGCGGAGATAAAAGGCTTGCCGAAACAGATAAAGTTAGATAGAAGGTTCTAGTGCCATCTTGTTCATTTCAGAAATATGAGTAGAGGTATACAGAAATCGCGGCACGCCAGTACCGAGTCATAATGAGTAGGAATTGAACTGGACTCGTGTGCGTACGGCTGTATTTTGAAAGTGAACTCTTTGTTTGTGGGTATGGTAGACGAACGTTGAAGATTGTTTTAGTTAATTGATGGAAATTAATTATTTCTCCACACTAGCCGTATATAGCCTAAGGTTTTTGATGGAGCCAACATGAAAAATTCAATGCCATGGCCGGGATTTGAACCACAGATCTCCTGGTTTCCGTCCAGTCGCTCTTAGCCTTTAAGCTATCATGCCCAACGTGCCGTCCTGACATTAAATTCTCCATTTGACTCGTATATTTTCCCAATAGACTACTAGATTGTATTGATTGTATTTGGAAGATTGTATTTGTGTATGTGACGTAATTCTGCTACTGTAAGGCTTGACCAAAGTGTGTTTCTACGGAAATAAAGAGCATTTTGAATTTCTGCAATTTGGACTTTTAATTCTACGAACCCACAAAATAACAATATGACACTGGATACTTCTTACTGATATAATTTTGCTGAATTATTGGGATATACATTTTTAAAACATTTTTCAGCCACTATCCTTTTTACATGTTTTACAATCAATTCCTATAAAGCATTACTTTATCGCGTGAGTATACAATATTTCATTTCACCAAACATTTGATAGCGAAATTTGTGCAGAAATGATGAATAAAACAATTATTTGAAAAGGATCTGTGTTAGTCATTATATTCAGGTCTTATTTTACAATATGAAATTTTACATGGTATTTTAATCAAAATTTTAACATTTCTTGGAAACCAAAATTTTTGAAAGATTTGTCATGTGAAGAGTAGTTTGGAACAGGGTAATATTTTTAAATCTTCGTGGCGCATCCTTAAAAGATGCTATATCTCTGATTTTGTTTTTTTAATTTATGCTTTCGAAAAGAAAGCAATAGAGAAAGTAATGCTTTTGTAGGATTGGATTCTGACGTAGCCCCTGTCACCTAGGAACACTGAGACGACATAACTTGATACCAGAAAGACTAACAAATAAATTACGTACACCAGAATAGACAAATGCCATAATGCTAGCATATACTCCGGAGACCGCCACATTGACAAGGCCACTCTACGAAGGTCAGTAAACTCCCTTTGCAATCCCTGTAAATAAACAACCCTACTCTATTGTCTGTTTTGCCCTCAAGGAAAATTTGGCGCCTTCCAGTCGGAAACCAGCCCATTGTTAAAATCCCATGCGTGCTTCTGACAACAGGCTATGAGATTTTGACCGACGGGCAGGGCACATGCCTTCGCATAAACTTTTGCACGTGGACCGTTAGAGAAAGCGTCTCTGATGTTAGGTCCGAAACTGACAATTCTGAACACTGATCTCAGAGAACCAATAGAAAATTGATATTTTTCATGTGATTTTGCAAACTCCAAGAAATACCTAGAGTGGGGGTAATTCAAAGTGATGGCGGAAAGTAGGTTTTGCTAGTAAGAGCTCTTCGGTCCTGAGTTCTACGTGAGACGGACGCGTATTCGGCGCCGCCTAAGAACTATACTTCCGCGCCATGCACAGAGACAAAGTGCAATATCTAACAATTGCTCCAGTGACAGCTGGCACAAAGAGAAATATATAGGGAAGACGATAAATATATCCGGTTTGACCAAAGTATGTCTAGTGAACGCGAGTACAGTTTGCCCCTCAAAGGAAACTACCCTCCCGCCCACTAATGACCGTCATAAATCTATCTCCACAATTCAGAAATGGAACACTGTCGTTGAGGACCAATAGCAACCCTGATTTTCTGGAAATGACAGTCGCATGTCTACTCCACGTGGAGTCTCAGTTGTCAAAGTTCCAACTTCCAGTTGATCAGTTTCATTACGTGCAGAAATTCGTTGTGTGTCACGATGTGGAGACCGTGGGAGGGAAACGCAGTGATAAATGCAAGTAAAGTAGTGGATAACCTAGTCAAGTGAAAATTAAGTGAAGACAAAAGTGTGGCTGGGGCAAGTTATATTACTGGAAAAGCCTCAAAAAACAAAGTTATAACGGGAACTGTTTCTAAGCAAATTCAAGCGTTTGTTTTGAACACATATATGTGCTGAAAAATAATCTTGGTAAGGGGTCATGCAATGAACCTGATAAATTATGAGTATTCACAGAAATACAGTAAGAAATATTGTGACGAAAGGAATACCAAAGACGCCGATCAAGTGTGAAAACAAAAGGAAACGTTTCTCTAAAGTAGATAATTTCATATGCGATTTAATTCGCCGAGAAATTTATAGATTCTATGCAAAAGGGAGAGCGCCCACCTTAGAGGAATTGGTTGCACATTTGCAAGAAATTTGTGATTTTCCTTATGGGAACTGCACTTTTCCCGGACTCCTAAAGGAGCTGGGTTTAAAATACCGCACTTTGAGTAAGATAAGAGTTATTATGGAATCCAGTAGAATTGTAGTCAAAGCTAAGGAAGTTTCGCAGTAATGGACATAAGATAATTTATTTAGACGAAACCTCGCACGATACCCATGACGTATCGAGAAAGGTGGCAACTTTGTAGAAAGGACTGGGAGAAGGAGGGCCTGTACTGTAAAACGATTAAGGGTTCGTCAAAGGCAGCGGCCGACGTGCACACGAGTTAATTAAACAGACTCTACGCAGTGCTACTGCCCCTGCTCTTCACATCACAATATTGAACAGTGGCGCTAAACACAGCAACCACACGGACAACGACTTTACGGTGGCGAGCAAAGGAGCCTAAGGACAACAATAAACTTAGATCCGAGGTGTCATCAACCCACAACCAGTCAGGACGCACCCACTCCTGAAGTACAGATTAGTTCTCATGCGGGAGCTACAAGTCACCTCAAACAGATTACGATATCCCTTTCCTTAACCTCCTCACCCCACCAATCCTTAATTGTGAGGCGTTGAGCACAAGGGAGAGCTCGACGTGGTTCGCTACGGGCCGGACCGCCTCAATTCTAAAACTGATAGTGGGTTGAAAAATGTTTTTAAAATGTATATCCCATTAGTTAGATAGATAGATACTTTTATTTCACTGCTTAGAGCATGGCCCGGTGGCAGCGCTGTCAATATAATATACAATTCTTTACAGTATGATATACAATTCTTTACAGTATAATATACAACTCCTTACAATATAATATACAATTCCTTACAACATATATACAATTCCTTTCATGCACTATGGTAACTATACAGGATTTCTTTTTAACCTCTCTTTGAAATTATTTACATTTGGAGGCAAAGTCTCCAGTAATTCTGCAGTCAAATTGTTCCAGTCATTAATTGTTCTATTGGTAAAGGAAAATTTACCTATATCAGTTTTCTGTTCCCTATTTCTTATTTTTTTAGAGTGATCATTCCTTCCCCTATATGATGGTGTCAACAACCGCTTTGTTATATCTTTCCATGCAGGTTCCCCCTTATATGCTCTAAAAATTGCACATAGCCTTGCCCGTTTTCTACGTTTCTGCAATGATTCCCAGGAGGTAGCAGTGCCTGTAGGGTTTTCAAATCGCATTCCTCTATCAACAAACTCAGCTGCTCGTTTTTGGACTCTCTCGAGTGCTTGTTTTTGACCAACCCGATATGGATCCCAGCATGCCGCGCTATATTCTAATATTGGTCGGACTAAGGATGTGTAAGCTAAATTTCGCGATTTCCCATTGCTGCGTTTTAATATTCTCATTACAAAGTGTAATGCTTTGCAGGCTTTTCCAGTGACCGAGTTTACATGTTCCCCCCATTCCAATCTTTCATTTATTATTACACCTAGATATCTAGTGCTACTTACCCTGGGTATTCTCTTGTTATCTAATTTATACATCACATTTTCTTCTGTTCTTGTCCTTGAAAATATAATTGTTTTACATTTACTTGGATTTATTTCCATTTGATTGGATTGCGCCCAGAGTTGAATTTTGTTTAAATTTTCTTGTAAATTGTTAACGTCACCTTCGGTCTTGATATTTCTATAGATTATACAATCATCCGCAAAAAGCCGAATTTGTGATGTTATCCCTTTCCATAAGTCATTTACATATGCTAAGAAAAGCAACGGCCCGATCACGCTACCCTGGGGGACACCTGAGGTTACTTCGAGTTGAACAAAATTACGTCAGAAGGATCAAATGTATTATCTATATCTGGATTAGTTTGAAAGAAAGTTGATAAAATATTTATATTTGACTTGTCAGAAATGCGTTTATTGAAGAAGGCTGTTCATAAAAGAACTTAAGGCGTCAAGAGTACGTAGATTCAGATACAGCAGTAGCAAGGAAAGAACTGAATTTATACGTTCAGGAACAAATTGATTTAGTACGTGAGGTCGCAAAACAGCGAAGTGTGGGAACACGATCGTGGGCAATAAACATCACGGAAATGCAAATCAATTGAGAGAGAATCTGCCACTCAGTGACAAAGAATAGCTTAAGACAAATGTGGCCATTAAACGGCTCATTGCTCTTCTTCGTGATACTTCGCTACGAGGAATACGCTGTAGGCTTTCCCATGGCCTCAAGGACTTCTACAGCAGCATCACTCAAATAGTGGGAAACTAATTTATTTGTTCTGGGAGCTTGCGCGGGACCCACACAACTTAAGATAAAAAAAAAGATGGTGCCACATTCACCTTACTTTTTCCAGCCACTAGCACATTTTTATGTATGCTTTATGTAAATCGAGATAAAACAGTTGAAGAAATTGTCTTCTTGCAGACTATTTGTGGTTACAAGGACGATACGAGGGCAAAGCGATATTCAGATGTCTGAAGTGGGTAGTTATATTCTGGACTTCCGTCCGTAGCAGCTGGCAGGCTCAGCATCAGCCCGAGCTGGGTTAAGACGTGTAAAGTCTGTTTAGTTAACTCATGTGCACGTCGGCCGCTGCCTTTGACGAACCCTTATCGTTTTACAACACCGGCCCACCTTCTCACAGACCTTTCGGCAAGGTTGTCACCTTTCTCGATACGTCATGGGAATCGTACGAGGTTTCGTCTAAATAAATTATCTTATGTCCATTACTGCGAAAATTCCTTAGTTTTGACTACAATTCTACTGGATTCCTTAATAACCCTTATCTTATTCAAAGTGCGGTATTTGAAACCCAACTCCTTTAGGAGGCCACGCAGTGTGCAGTGTCCATAAGGAAAATCACAAATTTCTTACAAATGTGCAACCAATTCATCTAAGGCGGGCGCTCTCCCTTTTGCATAGAATTTATAAATTTCTCGACGAATTAAATTGCAAGTGAAATTATCTACTTTAGAGAAACGTTTCCTTTTGTTTTCACACTTGATCAGCGTCTTTGGTATTCCATTCGTCACAATATTTCTTACTGTATTTCTGTGAATACCCAGAATTTATCATCAGGTTCATTACACGACCCCTTACCAAGATTATTTGTCAGCACATATTTATATGTGTTCAAAACAAACGCTTGAATTTGCTTAGAAACAGTTCCCGTTATTACTTTGTTTTTTGAGGCTTCTCCAGTAACATAACTCGGCCCAGTTATTCACACTATTGTCTTCACTTTGATTATTTTCACTTGACTGAAAGTTATCTACTACTTCATTTGCATTTATCATTGCATTTCCCTCCCACGGTCTCCATATCATGACACACAACGAATTTCTGCACGTAATGAAACAGATCAATTGGAAGTTGGAAATTTGGCAACTGAGACTCCACGTGGAGTAAACATGCGACTGTCATTTCCAGAAAATCAGGGTTGCTATTTAAAATAACATTTAGAAGGAAAAAAAAAAAGGAAAAACCTCAAGCTGATTTCATTGTACGAACTAGTCATTTGGTTTACTTATTGATATTTTCAAATTAATTTTAAGTAATTAATGTATCCTATAATAATACATAATGTTACAACGCTTTATAACATAACTGAAAATACATATATTACCTATGCTGTTATGGTATAATACTTATATTACCCACAAGAACTAAATGCATATTAACATAATATCTAAGGAAAGTTTAGTTAAAAGGGTTAAATTACATCAGTGTGCATGAATTTGCGAGGAATATTACTTGTAAATTAAAGAAGTACTTTGGATATTCTGATAGTTAATAATAATTTATAAGCAAAGACTGCACGTTAGAGCTTTGTTTATTGCAATCGTGAGCTGATTTATCCTAAAACATTTTCCTATATTCTATGGTAGCTACAGATTGTCAATTTCAGTTGTTTAACAAAGCAGTAAATATTTCAGAAGTAAACAAATGAACCAAGGAATTAAAGAAAAACTAGTAAGGAAACTTTATTACTCTTTAAATACTGGAAGCGTTTTACAAGGATGTCTGCTAATTCTACAAGTTTGGATAAAGTTAAGCAGAGTAATCTTTTTTTGGGTGGGGGGCCTTCTGTTAAATACAATTTAAATAATCACGTACACTCCGCATAATAATTAAATGTCAAACGCTTTAGAACTCGAGAAAGGTTAGAAATACTGTTAGATATATATTACAAGTATGAATGTAAATCCATGTTAGCATATCCATGTTAGGTTCGATACCCACGGTCTCCACATCTTAATTAAATTACGCAAGTGCTAAACACCAATAACTATTAAACACTAATAAATTTATAAAACTACAGTAAGTAAAACACTAAGTAACTTCTATAAATATAAGCTTAATTAACAAACATAGCTCACCCCGACCGAGATTTTGTTCCTTCTCTGCTGGTGCGTGTGTGCATGCGCACGTGCGTGCGTGTGTGTGTGTTTTATCTGTTGCCTTTCTTTTGTAGAATTTCACTCTACTTTTCATTATGTCAAATGTCGTTGAGTTGAAGTTTTCCTTATTGAATCCAACCCTTCACCTCCAATATCTTTGCTGCAGCTTCTCTTGAATGTTAGTTAAAATTCTCCATAAACATTTAATATTTATAATGCAATATTACTTAAAATCAAGTTTAGTAATATGTTTAGACAACTGCAAAACTGGTCTCGCACTGGATTTTCACTATAGGCACGCCCACCCCATCCTAAAACCCAGGCGAGTAAGAGCACCCAGAGCACTTAGCCACATTTGAAGAGCATATTTAACGTCAAGCAACTGTTGCCTCTTAAAACAAAAGTACATTTTTTTTAGAATAACTCTTAGAATTTAATTGACCGGTATCCAATAATTTTTGGTGGGTGGTTCATAGCAGTTCTTGCTAATGATTCCATAGTTAACTTTGATGTAAATTAATGTAACTCCTTCCTTTGTATCCTGCATTCCCTTGTGACCGTGTGAGAAAGAGGTAGAACATGCCCATGCAAGCGCACAGTCCAGTAATTAGTTTAAAAATATGTCTCTCTGTTTCCCAAACATTTCATTACAACTCCGAAATTATATATCACACCAGTAGGTGCAATGTGAAATAACATGTTACAGGCTGCATTGTTAATGGAAGACGACAGCTGCTGGCTGGCAAACAAAGCACTGAAGCGAGGACAATGCAGTGGATGTTTAAATCTTCCTGTGGCTAAATTGACGCTGCCTTGGGTTTGAAAACAAGTCTCACATCTGTCTCGGTACATTGTGCTGGTGCTCTGTAGGTTAGCGATAAGATATCCAGAGATTTGGAGGAAGGAAGAATTAATTTGCAAGACAAAGTCGGCGTTCTGAATAGATGAAGTTGGACATCAATAAACTATGACAAAAACGTGATACAGGAAAATGTAGAACTCTCAGTTTATTTAAAGCAATTTTTTCTGGTATCAGCCATTTTCAAGATATTCCTCATTATTGGTTTCAGTTGTTGAACATTTGTCATTTTTAAACCGCCTCCGTTTCTAGTTTTTCACAATATATGCAAGGAATATAGAATTTCAAATGTGTATGTAAACTAGTTTTAAAACTTGAGAATCGATTCGTTTTCTCTATTCTCCTTGTATCTGCAACGTAAGATAATTTATACAAAGATTTACTTCGATTAACAAAATGCCTAGATAAAGTAGTTCTTAAAATGATGTAGAATTTTTGTAAAAATACTGGGTAATACAATTTTCTCAATTTTAAGATACCCATGTAAATATTCCAGCATAAGCTTCCTCTCTGTGAAGCACTGAAACATTGGTAGTGTCTGGTTCGAATGCTGTGTGGGAACCACAAAAAAGTTTGATGTTCTCGCCTCATTGTTTCAAGCCATTGTTTTCCATCTTTGCCATTCGTCAAGTCAACTTCCCGGAGCAGGAAGTTACCTCATCCTTGCGAGGAAGAGAAATTTTTGGCTCTCGAAATGCTCTTCCTTCAGTGTGAACTGCAGGATAACACAATACCATAGAGAAAGATGCTCCTAACCAAATCATTTCTGATAAATTGAAGACCTTTAGATCATAAGACCAGAAATACACCAATCACATTGTGCTACACTAGAAAAGGTTCTGTACTGCAGTCTTCATGCATTTCGATATTCAACATCCATCTTTTCTATATGAGTCATTTATTGTATAATTGGTGCAACAGATGTAAACATAAACATCTTAAAGAAAGCTATTTACCGGTTAGCAAACAACTGGTCGACTACGTGGAACTTTGTCAAATATTCCTAAACTAGTTATACACTGCATCACATTCATTCGAGCATATTTGCTTCTCGCTTCATGAAGTCTAGGATAGTTTGTCACCTCTCTCTGAATACGTAATATTTTACAAGTTAATTTTGAGCCAGTTATAAATATCACAAATATAACCTAACATTGTTGAAAATGCACATAAGAAAGGATGCAATGTATTGCTCGCTATGAGCAAGCAAAGGTATCATTAAATGAGACTATCAACAGTGAAGCTATTATTATTACGTATAATAATTTGTAACTTAAAACTTTACTTTATCCTATAAGGAATTCTTAATTCTGGAGAATTTATAAGAATTATCATTATATTTGTATATAAAGATATCATTGCTTTCTTCCAGTTATGGAAATTGTTCTTTTCACAATAGCCGTGTGTAGGACGCAATATGAAAAGGTACAGCCAGACTGAAAAATTCAATGCCATAACCGGGATATGAACCACGGATCTTCTGGTCTCCGTCCAGCCGCTCTAAACCTTGAGCTACTATGGCCAACATGCCGATATGACATTAAATTCTGACTCGTGTTTTTTCCGGTAAAACACTAGGAGTTCTCATAAACACATGAGACAACTACCTTACTTATGTTAGTACTTCCAGTAATTCAGTACTTCCAGATCTTTCATTTTCTGTCACCATTTTTATTCCTCTGTAAGATATAACATTTTTAGTTGTATAAGGTACCAGAGAACTTACCTTGGCGACTTATTAGCCATTTGCCTCTAGCCAAACGTCCAAGTATTTGAAAATTAAAGCCAATTAACAAGGGATACTTTGAAAATAGGTAATGCCTTGAATATTTTAGCAAATTGTGAACTTAAACAGCTCTACATTTTTACTGTCTGCCGTTTTACGGTTTATAAGTTATGCAAGTGGCATCCTGAATGAAGAGTTCATAGCTATCTATACAAGATTATATACATATTTTCATGTAAAGGTACTTTGACATAGGATATTCTTCAAAATGTTAATTGAGATCCATATATCCTACTAAGATTGTTTACCCATTTCCTTCTATTTGCAGTATTTAAAGTACATAGGCACACTTTTAAAAAATCTTGTCTTCTTTACTTGGGTGTTTCAAAACATGCACAAAAATCTTGGTATGTAATATTTTGTAGAATGCAATAATTCCTCGTATGCCGCAAAGAGTCTGGAAGTATATATTTGGGAGTGAATATGGTTGCATTTAACATAAAAAAAGTTATTAACACCAACGTTAAGAAACTCTACAGTTCAGCAAGCAAAATCAGTTGTTTCTCCAGTCAGAGCTCACGGCTGTACAATTTGTTTCTAAGGGAACTGAACAAATGAAACAAAGTTCCTGTAGTTACTGCAAGTACGCAGTAAAAGTAAAAGGTTTTATCATTAGTTGTCGAAACAAAATAACATGCGGATTCCATAGACATGAAAGGAGAGAAGGCGATCTTAAGAGAAAACTGGGGGAAGTGAAGAAAGAAAAACAAGAGGAAGAAAGAGTAAAGGATTATGAGGTATAGGGAAAGTGATGAGACCTTAGGAACAGAGCGAGAGAACGAGAGAAAAGGGGGAAGAAATAGAAGTAGCAGTAAGTATTGTAGGTTTCTGATAAGTATAAATTTATAGAATTGAAATACCCATGATAATTTATTGAAAACCTGATTTGCGACTTCATGCAAGTCATTTCTGGAAATTCTTGCTACTGAACAGATTCTGTGATTCCTTGGGAGCCATGTTCTCCCATAAGGCTTCACTGTTCTACCTTTGTCAGCTATAGGTATTGAAAGCCCTCGAATTTTGATGTAAAGGGACATATGCACGTGATTAACAGGAACCTACAACATTCTGCTTTCTAAAGTCTATCTTGAAAGAGGGAAGTTGAGGCGCCAGGAATTTCCATAAAGGAAATGACAGCTGACCATCACTACCCCATCCCTTTCTCTCTTTTCACAATTTGTTATTTTAAATGTATAGATTTAACTCCTTTGTACCAGAGTTACATGCTACTTCAGGAGGGTTTACCTTCACCACACTTTTGGATAGTGTGCCTGAGCACTACTTTGATGAAAACATGTCCATTTTACGCGACACTTGGTTGAGGCGCCATTGAACAAATTGCGTCATATTGCTGCTAAAAACTGGTGGCGTCGCCGTGCCAAAAAAGAGGCTACGTCACATCTGGTTGTGACTCCGTAACAATATGACGGAGAGGGCCCAGAAACTACACAGCAACTACACAGAAACTACACTGGTACTTCCTCCAGACGAGATCCTGGGGGAAGAGATCTGAAGGTAGACCAGCTCCAGAGCATGAGGTCCGTAACGGTTCCAAACAGCACATCTGGACGCTGGCCAGTCCTATCCTCAAGCCTCTAGTGCTAGCATTTCCCCTGGAAAGTGGATCCCACAGTTTTACCAATGTCAGATAAATATTTTCAAAGAATGTAACTACCGGCCAGTCGCAACATTACCTGGTCTTACAACACAAACGTATGAAGGGAAGAAATGGGTCACGATATGACAATGGAAATTCAAGGTAGAAGAGGAACCACTTATTAACGTCCAACGGGTATGGAAGACCTCACGTTACCATAGAACGCTTTCTGTGAGAAGAGCGTTAAGAATTAGGAGAAAGGGGAGAGGGATAGGGAAGAGTCAGCATATTTAAAGCACAAACTTGAGAAGAGCTGCTGAAGATTCTTATAACCGTTTAATCAAAAGTAATCTAATATTATCTCTTACCTTAGATCCATTTCTTCCACTTTCTGAAGAATTTGTGTGTATTGAGGAGCAGAGGTTAATTAAAATCGCCACACCTGTAACAAAGAAACATTGTACATAAATGTGACCTTAAAACAAGATCGTAAATTCAGTGGTATATTCAGGTACGTTGCTTTTCTATCGCAAACTAGAATATGGTATTTTTCGAAATAGCCAAAGAGAAAAATTATAAGAAACTCTAAAACTGGGATTAATTAAATGTGGAGTTCAACTAAATCTGGAATATGCCAATAAAAATAATCTCAATTATATAATCTGGAGCAGTGGAAGATATTTTCCAAATATCTCCATATAATGTCCTAAATTAGGTGACCTTGAAATTATCGTAAGTTCAAACTTATTACATTAGTCTCGGAGCGCCCATAAAATAATCAATTCAAAATACGAAAGTATCATTTTCACCTAAAATTCCAGTTCTAACATATGTCATTACCTGGTGGAAAAAATAAAAGCAGAATGCCCCACACACATCCCTTCCTGCTATGTACATGTCCTGAGAACGTCGGTAAAATATACCGGAAGTGTAGGGAAACAAGTGTACACATTATATAGAAGAGAAAATACTAGGAAAGTTAATTTCTATCTGTAAAATACCCACTACCTTAGTTTTATCGAACACAACAGGTCAAAATCCCCAGTGAAAGCTGAGGCACCTAACTAGGGTCGCGGTCAAGGTTTCCACCTTGTCCCATTAAAGCTTCCAATTTGCATTTCGTTACACATTACATCCTCCCGGCGTGCTTTTACCTCATTATGTGCATCGACTGAGACGAACCTATCTCAAACAAGATGTCAATGTCAATGTCAGCTACATTTGTGAAAACAAGACCAGCACAATTCCTTTCTTGATGTCCTCTCAGTCCAGTTCCATTATCTGCTTTCTCTCAAGGTCATATGTCAGACTTCTTTCTAAAGCAATTAATCTCTTTTATATCAAATATCAGTAATATACTCTAAGACAAACTTTCATTGCTGCATTTTCTTGTGCTGAGACTAGAGAAAAGGAGAAAAGAACGAGAGTAAGGGTAAAGACAGAGAGACAAAGAGGGGGCAAAGGAACAACGAGAAAGAGGGGGCAAAGGAACAACGAGAAAGAGGGGGCAAAGGAACAACGAGAAAGAGGGGGCAAAGGAACAACGAGAAAGAGGGGGCAAAGGAACAACGAGAAAGAGGGGGCAAAGGAACAACGAGAAAGAGGGGGCAAAGGAACAACGAGAAAGAGGGGGCAAAGGAACAACGAGATAGAGGGGGCAAAGGAACAACGAGAAAGAGGGGGAAAAGGAAGAAGGAGGGAGAAAGAGCAGGAAGGAAAGAGAAGGTAGGAAGAAAAGGAAGCGGTAGAAAGAGCGAAAGTGGCGTGTTACATTCACGTCACGTCACATTTTAGTATTTTTTTTAACAAACTATTGTTTTTTAAATATTCTTCAATCTAGTTACGTTAACCGTTTGTAGAGATACAGTGGAAAGAATAAAACAACTTTTAAGTGACAGTAAAAACTTAAGAGCAGATAATTATGTGATACTTTGGAAATTCCCTTGTGCATTACAGAAATGAAAAAAGACTTCCAATTAGAGAAAAGTAACTGAAAGCTCAAACCATCTACGAAGAGCACACCAGATCAAGTGCTGCTATTCTTTTTCCAGGACTGGGACCAGATAGGAATTCTGTTTGTTTTTTTAAATACACTTCGTCTCATTGTGAACGTGTGACAGAGATAGCAGAAGTGTACAGTGCATAGAATTCTAGTGGCAGTGACGAGAGTTAGGACTTTTTTATACTTAAAATGGCGACGTTTCCATTGCATGAACAGCGTGTAATCATTCGTTTTCTCCATTTTCGTGATGTGACATCACCAGTTAAGTGAGGTATGTGATGATGGTATCATGGATGTGTCTAATGTACGTTCCTTGGTGCGACAGTTCAATGAAGGCAGAACATCGTGTGACAACAAACCAAGACAGTTAAGTGAGGCATGTGGTGATGGTACCATGGATGTGTCTAATGTACGTTCCTGGGAGCGACAGTTCAATGAAGACAGAACATCGTGTGACAACAAACCAAGACAGTTAAGTGAGACATGTGGTGATGGTACCATGGATGTGTCTAATGTACGTTCCTGGGTGTGACAGTTCAATGAAGACAGAACACCGTGTGACAACAAACCAAGACAGTTAAGTGAGGCATGTAGTGATGGTACCATGGATGTGTCTAATGTACGTTCCTGGGTGTGACAGTTCAATGAAGGCAGAACATCGTGTGACAACAAACCAAGACAGTTAAGTGAGGTATGTGGTGATGGTACCATGAATGTGTCTAATGTACGTTCCTGGTTGTGACAGTTCAATGAAGACAGAACATCGTGTGACAACAAACCAAGACAGTTAAGTGAGGCATGTGGTGATGGTACCATGGATGTGTCTAATGTGCGTTCCTGGGTGTGACAGTTCAATGAAGACAGAACATCGTGTGACAACAAACCAAGACAGTTAAGTGAGGTATGTGGTGATGGTACCATGAATGTGTCTAATGTACGTTCCTGGTTGTGACAGTTCAATGAAGACAGAACATCGTGTGACAACAAACCAAGACAGTTAAGTGAGGCATGTGGTGATGGTACCATGGATGTGTCTAATGTGTGTTCCTGGGTGTGACAGTTCAATGAAAACAGAACATCGTGTGACAACAAACCAAGACAGTTAAGTGAGGCATGTGATGATGGTACCATGGATGTGTCTAATGTACGTTCCTGGGTGCGACAGTTCAATGAAGACAGAACATCGTGTGACAACAAACCAAGACAGTTAAGTGAGGTATGTGGTGATGGTACCATGAATGTGTCTAATGTACGTTCCTGGTTGTGACAGTTCAATGAAGACAGAACATCGTGTGACAACAAACCAAGACAGTTAAGTGAGGCATGTGGTGATGGTACCATGAATGTGTCTAATGTACGTTCCTGGGTACGACAGTTCAATGAAGACAGAACATCGTGTGACAACAAACCAAGACAGTTAAGTGAGACATGTGGTGATGGTACCATGGATGTGTCTAATGTACGTTCCTGGCTGTGACAGTTCAATGAAGACAGAACATCGTGTGACAACAAACCAAGACACTTAAGTGAGGCATGTGGTGATGCTACCATGGATGTGTCTAATGTACGTTCCTGGGTGTGACAGTTCAATGAAGACAGAACATCGTGTGACAACAAACCAAGACAGTTAAGTGAGGCATGTGGTGATGGTACCATGGATGTGTCTAATGTGCGTTCCTGAGTGTGACAGTTCAATGAAGACAGAACATCGTGTGACAACAAACCAAGACAGTTAAGTGAGGCATGTGGTGATGGTACCATGGATGTGTCTAATGTACGTTCCTGGGTACGACAGTTCAATGAAGACAGAACATCGTGTGACAACAAACCAAGACAGTTAAGTGCGGCATGTGGTGATGGTACCATGGATGTGTCTAATGTACGTTCCTGGGTGTGACAGTTCAATGAAGACAGAACATCGTGTGACCACAAACCAAGACAGTTAAGTGAGGCATGTGGTGATGGTACCATGGATGTGTCTAATGTACGTTCCTGGGTACGACAGTTCAATGAAGACAGAACATCGTGTGACAACAAACCAAGACAGTTAAGTGAGGTATGTGGTGATGGTACCATGGATGTGTCTAATGTACGTTCCTGGGTACGACAGTTCAATGAAGATAGAACATCGTGTGACAACAAACCAAGACAGTTAAGTGAGGCATGTGGTGATGGTATCATGGATGTGTCTAATGTACGTTCCTGGGTACGACAGTTCAATGAAGACAGAACATCGTGTGACAACAAACCAAGACAGTTAAGTGAGGTATGTGGTGATGGTACCATGGATGTGTCTAATGTACGTTCCCGGGTGCGACAGTTCAATGAAGACGGAACATCGTGTGACAACAAACCAAGACAGTTAAGTGAGGCATGTGGTGATGGTACCATGGATGTGTCTAATGTACGTTCCTGGGTGTGACAGTTCAATGAAGACAGAACATCGTGTGACAACAAAACAAGACAGTTAAGTGAGGCATGTGGTGATGATACCATGGATGTGTCTAATGTACGTTCCTGGGTGCGACAGTTCAATGAAGACAGAACATCGTGTGACAACAAACCAAGACAGTTGAGTGAGGCATGTGGTGATGGTACCATGAATGTGTAATGTACGTTCCTGGGTGCGACAGTTCAATGAAGACAGAACATCGTGTGACAACAAACCAAGACAGTTGCAGACATCGCCTCCAAAATTGGCATTTCCGTGGGATCTGTGCACACAATCCTGCATGAAGATCTGAAAATGGTGAATCGGCAATCCTCCAAAACAACGTTCTCCACTCGCTGGATCATGTCGTCAGACCGGCCGTGACTCTTTCCCAACCTTTTCCGCCAGTTTTCCGCGCAATGCTGGGAGTTTATTCTTCAAATATTTAGGTAGCATGCAGCTATGACCATAGTGTCCTTTGGAATGCAATGAGTTAGGATCACATCACTGCTGTCACAGAAGATGACCATCGTTTTGTCATCACTGGCGCTCACCCAAGTCTGTGTGCTTCCATTGCGCTGACTAGCTCGGCGTTTCAGGGTTGAAAAAGGGCATCCACGTCTCATCCATTGTCACAATCGATTGGAAGAAAGTTTGATTTATGCCGTCATCACGCGCCAACATCGCCTGACAATTTGCCACGCGCGCAGGCTTGTGATAATCCGTCAGCATTCGTGGTACCCACCTGGAAGACACTTTTCGCATTTTCAGATCTTCATGCAGGATTTTGTGTACAGATCCCACGGAAATGCCAATTTTGGAGGCGATGTCTGCAAGTGTCTTGGCTTTTCGTCACACGATGTTCTGTCTTCATTGAGATGTCGCACCTAGGAACGTACATTAGACACATCCATGGTACAATCACGACATGCCTCACTTATCTGTCTTGGTTTGTTGTCACACGATGTTCTGTCTTCATTGAACTGTCACACCCAGGAACGTACATTAGACACATCCATGGTACCATCACCACATGCTTCACTTAACTGTCTTGGTTTGTTGTCACACGATGTTCTGTCTTCATTGAACTGTCACACCCAGGAACGTACATTAGACACATCCATGGTACCATCACCACATGCTTCACTTATCTGTTTTGGTTTGTTGTCACACGATGTTCTGTCTTCATTGAACTGTCACACCCAGGAACGTACATTAGACACATCCATGGTACCATCACCACATGCCTCACTTATCTGTCTTGGTTTGTTGTCACACGATGTTCTGTCTTCATTGAACTGTCGCACCCAGGAACGTACATTAGACACATCCATGGTACCATCACCACATGCTTCACTTATCTGTCTTGGTTTGTTGTCACACGATGTTCTGTCTTCATTGAACTGTCACACCCAGGAACGTACATTAGACACATCCATGGTACCATCACCACATGTCTCACTTAACTGTCTTGGTTTGTTGTCACACGATGTTCTGCCTTCATTGAACTGTCACACCCAGGAACGTACATTAGACACATCCATGGTACCATCACCACATACCTCACTTAACTGTCTTGGTTTGTTGTCACACGATGTTCTGTCTTCATTGAACTGTCACATCCAGGAACGTACATTAGACACATCCATGGTACCATCACCACATGCTTCACTTAACTCTTGGTTTGTTGTCACACGATGTTCTGTCTTCATTGAACTGTCGCACCCAGGAACGTACATTAGACACATCCATGGTACCATCACCACATGCTTCACTTAACTCTTGGTTTGTTGTCACACGATGTTCTGTCTTCATTGAACTGTCACACCCAGGAACGTACATTAGACACATCCATGGTACCATCACCACATGCTTCACTTAACTCTTGGTTTGTTGTCACACGATGTTCTGTCTTCATTGAACTGTCGCACCCAGGAACGTACATTAGACACATCCATGGTACCATCACCACATGCTTCACTTAACTCTTGGTTTGTTGTCACACGATGTTCTGTCTTCATTGAACTGTCACACCCAGGAACGTACATTAGACACATCCATGGTACCATCACCACATGCTTCACTTAACTCTTGGTTTGTTGTCACACGATGTTCTGTCTTCATTGAACTGTCGCACCCAGGAACGTACATTAGACACATCCATGGTACCATCACCACATGCTTCACTTAACTCTTGGTTTGTTGTCACACGATGTTCTGTCTTCATTGAACTGTCACACCCAGGAACGTACATTAGACACATCCATGATACCATCACCACATGCCTCACTTAACTCTTGGTTTGTTGTCACACGATGTTCTGTCTTCATTGAACTGTCACACCCAGGAACGTACATTAGACACATCCATGGTACCATCACTACATACCTCACTTAACTGTCTTGGTTTGTTGTCACACGATGTTCTGTCTTCATTGAACTGTCGCACCCAGGAACGTACATTAGACACATCCATAGTACCATCACCACATGCCTCACTTAACTGTCTTGGTTTGTTGTCACACGATGTTCTGTCTTCATTGAACTGTCGCACCCAGGAACGTACATTAGACACATCCATGGTACCATCACCACATGCTTCACTTAACTCTTGGTTTGTTGTCACACGATGTTCTGTCTTCATTGAACTGTCGCACCCAGGAACGTACATTAGACACATCCATGGTACCATCACTACATACCTCACTTAACTGTCTTGGTTTGTTGTCACACGATGTTCTGTCTTCATTGAACTGTCACACCCAGGAACGCACATTAGACACATCCATGGTACCATCACTACATACCTCACTTAACTGTCTTGGTTTGTTGTCACACGATGTTCTGTCTTCATTGAACTGTCGCACCCAGGAACGTACATTAGACACATCCATGGTACCATCACCACATGCTTCACTTAACTCTTGGTTTGTTGTCACACGATGTTCTGTCTTCATTGAACTGTCGCACCCAGGAACGTACATTAGACACATCCATGGTACCATCACTACATACCTCACTTAACTGTCTTGGTTTGTTGTCACACGATGTTCTGTCTTCATTGAACTGTCACACCCAGGAACGCACATTAGACACATCCATGGTACCATCACTACATACCTCACTTAACTGTCTTGGTTTGTTGTCACACGATGTTCTGTCTTCATTGAACTGTCGCACCCAGGAACGTACATTAGACACATCCATGGTACCATCACTACATACCTCACTTAACTGTCTTGGTTTGTTGTCACACGATGTTCTGCCTTCATTGAACTGTCGCACATTAGACACTTGCATGGTACCATCACCACATGCCTCACTCAACTGGTGATGTCACACCATGAAAATGGAGAAAACGAATGACTACACGCTGTTCTTGTAATGAAAAGTCGCCATTTTAAGTATAAAAAACAGTCCTAACTCTCATCGCTGCCACTAGAGGTCTATGCACTGTAAAGTGGTGCCATCTGTCACACGTATTTTAAAAAAGCAAGTTTATATCTGGTACCAGTCCTGAAATAAAAAAGCAGAAGGTGTTATAGCTGGAATGCAGCTCCTACTTACTCGCACGCTTGTTCTAAAAAAGTTTATTCAGGGCAAATTCAAAGTTATTTACGATTTTTTCGGTAGTATACATTTACTTATCTTCTGTATATACTGTGCACGTGGAGGGAGAACATGATGCTTTCATAACAATACCTACAATAAAGACTTATTAATAGGAAGTAACATACGATTTTTTCTAATCGTGGAAAAATCAGAGAATTCCGCTCCGCCATTTAAAGGAAACAGTTGAATGACAGTTGTCATAAATAACATGATATTTTGTTCCGGAGTATGCATAAGAGCACGAAAAGAGGCGACAGGAAGGCGGTAATTACATACACAATGGGTTGTGATACTCCCTTATGATTATAATGCAAATGATAAACCACGTGCTGCTTACATAGCAATGGCTCATGTTTTTATAACACATTACCATCCTTATTACTGCACATTGAAAGTAGCAAATCTTGTCTCTCAGCTTGAGTTATACATAGACTGCAATGCTGCTTTTTAATTATCATTATAGCCCACACAAATTGATTTGGCGCTAGGGTAGCGCCTGAGACTCGTACACGGAAGGTCCCTAGGTTTATTTCGCCGAGGGGGGGGGGGGGGGAGAGGGGAGGTTCCGGGTGGCTAGCTGATAATTACACTAACCAAATTTCCAGATCCTCCATTTCACCTCTCTTCTTATTCCCCTTCACTTTCATCTGATTGTTTCAGGGTTGTAAGTGTATGGGAGGAGATCTCGGTGTTGCCTGGCAGGAAAAGATGCTCTTTAAACTGTCCCATGGAACGGGGGTGATCTCCGAGTTTAGGAGGTGCAAGGGGAAGGGAAATTTGTTGTACCTACCAGCTGGAGGAGATTATTCAATTATCAAAGAAACTGGTTACAAGTTCCCTGGTGTCATTAGATGTATGGCACGTGATACCGAAATTAAAGGATTCAAATAAATAATCATGATGGATTTCAAAGGAATGTTGGCTCTTTGTTACAACACGTGCAGGGGCAGTTGTGTGGAATAGCAGTTGGGGTGAAAAGTTGTTTTAACAAAAGATACATAAGAAACAGTGTCCTTAGCAGAGTTCTAAAGGGTAGCACTTGACTGTTTCAATAGGCTATTCTTCGGACCCTTAATGGCATGACAAAATAGTCACAAAGGGAATCTTTGGTTGAATAAAGGGCTTTGAGAAGGCGAAAGTTACACACACCCACGCGCAGCGGTGAGGACACTCAGTCCTTGGCGTGAAGCCGAATACGGCAGTCCTCTTGTCTTGGTCAAAGGAGACCAGAAGCAATGAGAGAAGATATTGTCGGTTCATATGTACGTGAAGAACGAATTAAGTTTTATCGAGTAATAAGCATTTCACATACAGTAACTCTAAACAGTGATATTGTTAACCCTTGGTCGGCAACTTCAAGTTTAATCTAATAAAAGAAGCAGTCATTAAACCAGTTTGAAACTTGCATTCCAGTGTCATTAGAACTATCCTTCTCATACATATCCATGCATACCCTGAGATAAACCTCATTGTTTAATCCTGAGCTAAACACTATTTGCTTCAAACTTTAGTGTCAACGTGGAACTCTTTGCTCGCCAACTTTTCTGCATCACACGTTGCTCCATCTTGCTGGAAATAACTTTCAATTCGATATCATCCAGCTGCTCTACAAATGTATTGAAAACACCCATATAAACTTTAGTGTCTACAGTCGTATCAAAGTCGTGCCATACATTTAACGACACCATGGAACTACTAACCAGTTTATTTGATAATCGAATAATCTCAAGAGGTCTGTGGCTCCCCAGATTCCCTGACCTATCCTCATCGATTTTTTTCTTACGGAGCCTTCTACAAAATTGAGTAAAAGAATAGGCCACGGACAATTTATGTTCAAGGAATCCATTCGAACCGAAATAAGTAACATTTGCGAGGATACTCTCTGTAAAACTTGAGAGAATATGGTGAGACGAGTACAAACATGTATAGATGCTGGTGGAGGACACTTCCAACATTTTCTCTGAGATGTAAATAGTGTAATGTAATCTCCCAATTGTGTTATATTCTCCCAAAGTTGTACGTGTGTCCTATTATTGGTACAAATGTTATGGCCTGTTGAAATGGTTCAGGTTTATTTGGATCGCACTGTACAACTATCCCTACTTCCTCTAGGTAGGATAGTTATAATTCTAAACCAACCCTCATATCCATAAAAAAATCTTAACATTTCTCACATTACATAACTTGTAAACGTAATGGTTCGGCAATCCATCATATTTCCGCTGTGACGTCAGCGGTAACAGCAATCTGAATGTAAAGTAGGAAAGACGATAAAAAGGTGAAACAACCGACTGGAACAGCAAAGGGTATTTTGTAATAGCTTCTTCATCTCTGTGAACCGTGAAAGTTAGCCTAACTGCCGCATACACCCTTCTTCCTTCTAATATCCTTTGGTAAAAGGAGGTATTTGAGTTAATGGATAATGATATAGGTCTGTGGTTAGAACAGAGGCAGGATTTATCATTAGACTGAAATAACAAGGTTATGTCTGGGTGCATCTATAACTGGATTTCTACCCACTAATACCGGATGAAAAGGTTGTACCATCATTTAGACTAGGAGTATCTACCGAACGAGGTGACGTCAAGTCGTTATATAACCAAGTGTTCCCATTTTAGATGCTTATGAAGAGGAGTGTTACTTTGTATTATTCAACTGGAGTAATTATAGGCCCAGGCATTTAAATGGGAAAACATCTACTCAAAAACAAAAGGTAAAAAAGAAAAAATCTAATCAAATCTGTATATCTAATAGCCCGGTTTCTGGTATCTATATCAAGCATATTATACAACTTTATTTTTTTACCTTTATTCAATTTACAAACCAAATTTTGTAAATATAATTATAATTAAATCATTTACTAAGCTTATAGATTACTGGATTCCAGTTATCTTGCAAATCTACCCATTTAATCCAGAAAGTTTTTCCTCCTACTTTACTTCTACTTGAACAATATAATTCAGAAACTACCAAATACTGTTTCATATAATTTTAAATTTCCTCTTCTACAACTGGTATCCAAAGCTTCCTCCTACTGGTATCCATCTCCTAAACCGGCTGCCATCAGTAGAAGGAGCTGGTTTGCCAGTTCTAGATATCCGGGATATCATCTTTCCTCTTTTACATAACCATTTGTATCTGTGCGCTCTGATTCTCTCCATATAGCTCCTCCAGCCCTCTGGGGTTTCTCGCGCTTGCTCTCCTTTCAGTGGCTTCTAATCTTCCTTCCGATATACATAACTACCATCTTCTATTCATCGTTCGTACGTCTTAAATTATGTCATCTGTCTCTTCAGCTTCTCCTGGTCTTAATATTTTCCTACCAAGAACTCTTAATATTCCTTTCTCGTAGGTTGCAATATTCCTATATTTATTTCTTGAAGTCTGGTCGCAGGACAGATATTCCTCTAACGCCTTAGCCCCGTGATGACTTGTATTTAAGAGCGCTCAACTCAATGGACATCAGCACCCTTTCAAAAAATATTTCTATACTATCCTTCCTTTGACTTCTCTGGCTTTGTTCTGGATCCACTTTGGCTTTGCTTTGACTTTACTCTGACTTTACTATTTCTCTGCTTTAGATCTGCTCTGGCTCCACTTCGGCTTTACTCAGGTTCCGCTCTGGCTTCTCTGCGGCTTCACCCTAACCTCACTAACTCCACTCTAACATACTTTAACTTAACTCTGCCTTGGTTCTGTCTTCGTTCTGACTTGGCTCTGGCTAGGTTCCGGCTCCGCACCGGTCCGGCTCTGGCTTCGCTCTGGCGTCACACTAATTTCGTTCTGTAACTTAACTCTGACTTGCCTCTGGCTTCGCTCTGACTAGAATTAAGCCACCACCCATATCCCGCTTAGGCTTGGCTGTGACTGTGCTCTGACTTCGCTCCGGCTTCACTCAAACCTCACTCTAGTTTCACTCTATTCCCTCTAACTTGGCTCTGGCTAGGTTCCGGTCTACCTTCGGTCCCGCTTTGCCTTCGCTCTGGCCTCACTCTACCTTCATTCTTGAACCTAGCTCTGGCTTGGCTCTGGCTAGGTTCCGGCCCGCCTCCAGTCGTTCTCTGGCTTTGCGCTGGCCTCACACTAATTTCATACTGTAACCTAACTCTGGCTTGGCCCTGGCTTCCCTCTGGCTTGGCTGTGGCTAAGTTCCGTCCCGCCTCCGGTCCTGCTCTGGCTTTGCTCTGGCCTCACACTAACTTCATATTGTAACTTAACTCTGGCTTCGCTCTGGCTAGGCTCCGGTCACTACTACGGTCCCGCTCTGGCTTGGCTTTGGCTCCGCACTGGCTCCGCTCTGGCTAAGTTCTGCCTAAACTCTGGCTTTGCTATGGCTTTCCTTTGAATTTAGTTTAACTTAACATAGATCAGGGTCAAACATGGATGTGGACCTTGTTTGGGCGTTTGACACAGATACTGGATTCCAGTAATTTTGCAAAACTATCCATCTAATCCAGAAAAAGTTTTCCTCCTACTTTACTTCTACTCCAACAGTATAATTTAGAAACTACCAAATACTGTTTCCTGTAATTTTAAATTTCTTCTTCTACAACTGGTATCTAAATCTTCATCCTACTGGTATCCATCTCCTAAACGGACTGCCATCAGTAGAGGGAGCTGGTTTGTCAGTTCCAGATATCCGGGCTATCATCTTTCGTCTTTTACACAACCATTTGTATCTGTCCACTCTGATTCTCTCCATATAAGCTCCTTCAGTCTTCCGGGGTTCTTCGGTCTTTCTTCCGATGTCCGTAACTGGCGTCTTCTATTCATCGTTGGTGCGTCTTACATTAGGTCATCTCAGGTCTGGTAATGTGTCTTCAGTTTCTTCCCTCCAACGATCTATTAATATTCCTTTCTCGTAGGTTGTAATAATCCTATATTTATTTCTTGAACTCTTTTTGCAGTTCATATGAGTTTCAGGAGCCTAGGCATGTGTATATTCCTGACTAGCATTTACCAAAATTTCAGTGTAAACTTCATACTGCATTATTCGATAGTTTTGAACGAAGAATATCTTTACCCACCACGCAATTTGTTTTCTATAATAGACGAAATCACGTGTGATTGCTGTATACTACAGAGGATATAGGGCTTCTGCGCATGCTCATACAAAGCGTACTGACTACACCTAAGTACTTGCATTGTTAGGGTTGGGCAGGATCATGTCTTAAGGTCAGACCTTACACTGTTACGCAATGTTAGTGTTTACAAACATTGTAATGGGCTCTCACAGCCACGCTGATTGGCGGTAGCCATGTGACTGACGGTCTGTCCGTTTCTCGTGACAACCGCTTATTGTGATCACGTTTGGACAGACATTCGACGGACGACCTTGTAGCACGCGAGGTGTGTGTGTGAGGAAAACGTTACTCAATTTATTCCTTTTCTTTCTCACCCACTTTCCTTGAAGGAGACTGAGGCTTCACTAGGAATCCCTTTCATTATGTACCAGTGGTAAATTGTGAGGATTGCGTTTGGGAAGTCCAAGGTTCGATTTCCCTCGGGCTTGCCATTCCATATTTTTCGTAATTTCCCTGGATCGAGAAAATTAAGTTATTACTCTTCTTACCTCATCTCTTTTAGAATTAATGAGCCAAGTGACAGGACAATAGCCTAAAAGGTTTTCCCTTGACGTTTGGTTGGTTTGCTCAGACGTCGCTCGTGCTATACAGACCCCCAGGATACGTGGGACTAAGGCGTGATTAGCCATCTGGAAATGGTAGGGACCCCATCTGTGTTAATACACGTCGCACAGGCGGTTTCGTCTGTGGCCCGCATTCGGAAGGCCCAGGTTCGATTCCTGTGGCCGATCTACCTGATCCATGGTTTTTTTCGAGGTTTTCCCGGGTCGCTAGGTGAATACTGGGTAGGTTAATTACATCCCCCACATTTCCTGTCCGTCATCTCTCATCTGATGGTCTCTTTCAGGGTAGAACTGTCGGCAGGAGTCTCGGCGGTACATGGTAGGATGATATGCTCTGAGGAAAACTACTTCCTCCTCCGGTAGGTCGGTTGGCGGTCTCCGATCCTCTGCTGGGACCATTTCGCGACCGCCAGCCACGGACCTTTGGGGCTCGGCTGCTGAGCTCGTTGCCATCCCGCAGTAGGGGAGCGAGTTCGTTGTCCTGGCCTGTCGGGGAAGTCTCTATCCAAGTAAACTGTACGGACCCTGCCCTCTGTACTATCGTGGCTCCTTGAGTCGGCCGCCCTCTGTCTCCTTCGCCTCATCCTTCCTCCCGGGGGTGCCCCCACTTGGGGGTATGGGAACAATGAGCCCAGCTTGGTGGCATACGTACCGAATTCCCTCCGTAAAGATATCCTAATATCCAATCCCAATACAGGTCGTCGTTTACTTTATCGTCCGACTTTCCTCACCCCTTCCTTACAAGCGTCACATTAAGAACTAAAAGAGCCGTTACTTCGGATGCTATGGTCCAGTTTCTGAAAACCTAGGGCTGTGAACCCCTATTCCTTTAACGTGGTACAAATACCTCAGAACAAGCATAACTTTGTTGGTACCTTTAAAAAAAGTTATAAAGTTTATAAAAAGTTAGTTTTATGTAATAATTGCAAAGGATTAATCTTCAATGCGACTGTCGTTCTCCATAGTTTAGGGGTAACATACTAGCTAGTTCTTGAGGTCTCGGGTTCATATCTGCCGAAGGATGATGGACTTATTCGGGCGTAAAACTACTTAGCACGATGTCCTTTGGAAATGAAGTAAAGTCGGTGGTCCAGTGTCACAGATTTTCGGTCTTTAAGAGAACTCAAGCCTCAAAGAGGCTTCTGAACAAAATTAAGCGCTCGTTGACGTCCAAGATTGAACGGTACGCTGGAAATTATAGCAGTTCAAGAGCGTCCATAAATAAAATTCAATTTAAATGGTAACCCAAAGTTTTATCTTGTCAGTAGCACCGGTCCTTCAGACCCTGCACATTTATAATTTCCGTTTAATTGTATATTATTCATTACATTATTACTTAATTCTTATATTCCATGTTTTATAATTTTATTATAAAAACTTTCAACATTAAATTAGCCCGCCTTGGTAGCGTAGATGGTAGTATGTCTGGCTCACGTTCAAGAGGTCCTGAGTTCTAATCTCGTTCAGGGTGAGTTACCTGGATAAGGCTTTTTCCGGGGTTTTCCCTTATCCTTAAAGACGAATATGGGGTAACTAAGCTCTGTGGATCCTAGGCCCATTTGAGCATCATTTCAAGCATTTTACTCACCGTCCGAAATGACTTGACGTTGCAGGACGTAAATTAAAAAAAAAATTAAAGGCCTAATTGAATTAAACTTCTATTTGTTTCAAAATTATCTTTCATTGCGTCAGAATCTGGACTCAATTAGTTATCGATTCTCTAATTTATCAGATTCTGAGAATGTTTCCCAACTAACACAACATAGCACCAGGCTCTAGAACAGGGATCTGAATAATCGCCTGCTTGTTGTGAGAATTGAATGAAGTTACCTTCAGCTTGACACATTCTGCTATATTCCTTCAATATTTTCATCTAAACTGAAAGAAAAACGTAGTTCTACTCCCCATTTTAATCTTTCTCTACTATAATTTCTAATATAGACAACGACGGATTTTGTAAAATAGCTGAAAAGCTATACGGCTAGTGTGGAGAAATGATTAATTTCCATCAATTAACTAAAATAATAAGAGTTAAATGATGAAGCCTGGGACTTAAGTACTTACGATAGTAAGTCGCCACAAACGGTGTATCTCGGATGCGAGAGCCCCTAGTGGTCTACCGGGGAAATATACGAGTCAACTGGAGAATTTAATGTCAGGAAGGCACGTTGGCCATGGTAGCTCAAAGGTTAAGAGCGACTGGACGGAAACCAGTAGATCCGTGGTTCAAATCCCGGCCATGGCATTGAATTTTTCATGTTGACTCTATCCATCAAATATCTTAGCCTATATACGGCTAGTGTGGAGAAATGATTAATTTCCATCAATTAACTAAAATAATAAGAGTTAAATGATGAAGCCTGGGACTTAAGTACTTACAATAGTAAGTCGCCACAAACGGTGTATCTCGGATGCGAGAGCCCCTAGTGGTCTACCGGGGAAATATACGAGTCAACTGGAGAATTTAATGTCAGGAAGGCACGTTGGCCATGGTAGCTCAAAGGTTAAGAGCGACTGGACGGAAACCAGTAGATCCGTGGTTCAAATCCCGGCCATGGCATTGAATTTTTCATGTTGACTCTATCCATCAAATATCTTAGCCTATATACGGCTAGTGTGGAGAAATGATTAAATTCCATCAATTAACTAAAATAATAAGAGTTAAATGATGAAGCCTGGGACTTAAGTACTTACGATAGTAAGTCGCCACAAACGGTGTATCTCGGATGCGAGAGCCCCTAGTGGTCTACCGGGGAAATATACGAGTCAACTGGAGAATTTAATGTCAGGAAGGCACGTTGGCCATGGTAGCTCAAAGGTTAAGAGCGACTGGACGGAAACCAGTAGATCCGTGGTTCAAATCCCGGCCATGGCATTGAATTTTTCATGTTGACTCTATCCATCAAATATCTTAGCCTATATACGGCTAGTGTGGAGAAATGATTAAATTCCATCAATTAACTAAAATAATAAGAGTTAAATGATGAAGCCTGGGACTTAAGTACTTACGATAGTAAGTCGCCACAAACGGTGTATCTCGGATGCGAGAGCCCCTAGTGGTCTACCGGGGAAATATACGAGTCAACTGGAGAATTTAATGTCAGGAAGGCACGTTGGCCATGGTAGCTCAAAGGTTAAGAGCGACTGGACGGAAACCAGTAGATCCGTGGTTCAAATCCCGGCCATGGCATTGAATTTTTCATGTTGACTCTATCCATCAAATATCTTAGCCTATATACGGCTAGTGTGGAGAAATGATTAATTTCCATCAATTAACTAAAAAAAGCTGAAAAGCACTCAATTTTTGTCTATTTGTGCTCGACCGTGTGTCTAGATTTAAAATATATATTTTAATCTACACTTATTGCAGTCTATGATATTACCTTCAACAGCGAAAGAGATGTGCGCAGATACTAGAATATTATTACATGCAGATATGATTTTTGTTAATCTGCACTTTAATAAGATCCATTAAAGTGCAGCTACCAGCCTACTATGTTTTTCTTATATCTACAAGGAAATGTGTAAATCTGTAATGAATGTACTTTTCTAGAGTGAGAGAAAAAGAAATGTTAAACCAACACAGTGCATTTAAATCGTGAACTTGAATATTTTCTGAAGTCACTATATAATTCCAGTCTATACAAATTAAAATACGTAAACACGGGAATAGCAATATGATGTGGGAAGTTAATTTATTACAGATACCGTTCAGAATAAGTGATTGCCTTCGGCAATGATGGAATCTGCTCTGAAAGGGGGACTGGACTGGAATACGGTACGGAGGGTTTTCGCCAGTTACGAGGTCTACTCGAAAGTCCGAAATCCCAGGCTTCTGTCAGTCCGGGAACGATGCAAAGCTCCGGGGGTCTTCTGGGGCAATACCTGCAGTCTAAAAAGCACCATCTCCCAATTCAAGACGGGATAGAAGTGGATACGCCACTTCCACGCGTCAACCCCGCATGCAAGACTACCGATTTGACCTCATTGTGGCCTCCTGGTGATCTAGCAAACTTTCTACTAGCTATGCAGGCTAGTACCTGGGAGTTCTTAGGTAACCCTCTGCTCCATCCGGGCGGCCAAAGCCTGGCCGGAGGTACCCAATCACCCGCGGACATCGGGAACACACTTCCCCCTCGAATCCAAGTAAATCTCCCGTAGGGGAGGGGATCCGTCCCCTTCAGCTGCCGTGGTGCAAGCGCTGCAGACCCCTACCTCTGACGTTACTAGAGGAAACTTGGGCCGAACTGCCGAGGCCCTTCCGTAGGGCAGTTGTTCGGATTGGGTTGGACTCGAGGGAGCAGAGGTTCCCGATACCCGTGGGAGATCGGGTACGTCTCCTGACGGGGTTGAGGGAAGCCATATATTCCCGTGTACTAGCTTGCATAGCTAGTAGAAGGTGTGCTAGATCACCAGACGGCCCCACCGAGGTCAAATCGGTAGCCTTCCCCTTTGGGTTGGCGCGCGTAAGTGGCGTATCTACTTCTATCCCGTCTTGTGTTTTCGAAGCAGATTGGGGGGGCCCTTGTTAGTCTCTAGGTATTGTCCTGTGGAAAGAGCCACAGAGGCACCGGTCGCCCTTCGGGGACAGCTCCTTAACTCCCTGATCGTTAGAGGGGGAGTCTGTCTCACTTTGTGAAGGCTACCCTGGTGTATACCCCTCGAGTTATATAGTCCAACTCAATCCGAACAACTCGCATTCAGGGAGGGTCTCGAATGTTCGGCCTGAGGTTCCTCTAGTAACGTCAGAGGTACCACGAGTGCTAAGGGTCCGCAGCGCCCGCACCATGGCAGCTGAAGGGGACGGATCCCCACGGCATGGAGGTCCAAACCTGGTCCATTGTACCTATGCCCTAGGTGGAGGACCACGAGAAGAGTGAGGCAAGAGGAGAAAGAGGGCGGCCGACCCAAGGAGACATATCAATGCAGAGGACATGGTCCTTCCCTTAACCAGTTTGAATCTCCCCGGCAGGCCTGGACAATAGATATCCCACCCTATTTTGACAATAGAAATTAAGTATTAGTATAAGTAATAGTATTAAGACTTGTAATAGTATTAAGTAAATTTGTAGTTAGATATAAGACATACTCCTAAGATGAAATAAAATTGTATTACAAAACTGTATGAGAAAACAAAGAAGGGATTACAATCTGGTATTTAAAATGGGAACCAGATTCCCGAATTAAGGAGGCCGAGGTCTTGCTGCAGAGCTAGTAGAAGGTGTGCTAGATCGCCAGGCGGCCCCACCGAGGTTATTCGGTAGTCTTCCCTGCGAGGTTGACGCGCGTATGTGGCGAATCCACTACCACCCTGTGCAGTCACAGGGTTGGTTTGACCTAACGGTATTGTCCGTGGAAGACTAAGAGGAGAATACAATCTGGTATTAAAATTAGGAACAAGGTTACAGGGTTCAGAAGCCAAGGACGATGTTAATCCCACCCTACTGTAGTTCTGAAACGACCCCATCACCAGACCAGGTTCGAAGACCGTGCTACTGGAGGAGGAAGTCACTCCGAGCATATCATCCTGTACATGCACCGCCGAGACATCCGGCGACACTTCTACCCTGAAAGAGACCATCAGATGAGAGATGAGACAGGAAATGTGGGGGATGTAATTAACCTACCCAGCATTCGCCTGGCGTCCTGGGAAACCCCGGAAAAACCAGGGTCATATACTGTCCTGTACAGGAGAGAAAGTCTCCGAGGCCTGAGACGCAAGGTTATTGTAGAAGGTTCCGACACCCTCCCTGGACAGGTTTATGACACCCATGTCAGTACAGTTACAGACCATTCAAAAACATTCTGACGGTTTCTACTTTTGTGAATGAATGTCCTTGGTTTTAGTGTAGAGAGTAAAGAGGGCGGATGTTCTTTTTAACGGTTCTACTCCTTGTGTAGCAGACGTTCTGTCACACACATTCGCTGTTCTTGTCCCGCTGTGTAAGGCAGCACATTCATTTCAGGGAGGTTCTTTGCGTTGCTGGACAGTAGGTCGGTAACGAGAATCGAACCCGGGTCTCCCTAATGCGAAACCGCCTGAGGTATCCCACTCGGTCTCTAAAAGGGGGACGATGAGTGTCGACAACTGCGAGGTTTCCTCATTGTTTCATCCAGAATTATTGCACAAGTTGATGTGAGTTTTTCCAGTTTCATCTAACACGCAAAGGCATTATTTTCACTTTTAATATCCTGGGAACCAGACTCCTATCATGGGTGACTAATGATTCAGCTTGCCACTTCCTCACAACACTATCTTTGAATGTGAGAAAGTTCTACAGCAGTCCTCTGGAGAAAATGCCATTTAAATCACTAGCTTGTTTGGTTCTGCCTTTTAATATACTATGCTGGCGTTATACTGATAGGAAGTTCATCTTCCCCTGGAGTAATCGGTTTTTATCAATTACGTATATTACCTATTGAAGTATTGTACTCCAAACACTACCTTTCTTGCTTTTTCTACTACTTTACAGTACAGTAGAGGAAACAATGTATTCAAATATATCCTATGTGGATATTTTACTTCCACAGCCGTTTTGAGGTAATCGAATCCAAACATAGAACTTCTAGAAGGTTCGTCTGCGGGCGGACGCACACGTTTGTGTGCGAGAACAATATAACTCAAAAACGAGAAGTCCGTTAAACACTAGACTTGGTATTTTAGTTCAGTATCTTTAAAGCAAAATCCTAGCACCTCAAATAACATTTCATCTGCAAAGATTTCATTTTCTCAAATATGGTTCTAACAATTTTAATCTCGTTATAAATAGGTATACAATTGATATAAAAAAACTAGCTGACCAGGCGAACCAATTTATAGTTAACCTACTTAAAGTTTTATGTTAAACAATTTGTCTTTTAGTGCTAGGCTTTCACGGCCGGAGTCATTTGGTAGATAATGATTATCCGAGTTTGTAGGCCGTGATCTACTGGAAAATCTTCCAGACGTTTCGCTCGAAACTATGTCGAACTTCCGAAAGTACGAGTGTGTTACGGGCACGCCACTGAGATCTTCGACATAGTTTCGAGCGAAACGTCTGGAAGAAGATTTTCCACTAGACCACGGCCTGCAAGCCCGGATAATCATTATCTACTAAATTTTTGTTTTGTTTTGTGGTGCGTAAATAGATAGTTTTCCGACTCGCGAACACGCGTCCGTAAGAGAAACAGCGAAACTCAAGATTATTCCACAAACATCCAGCGACTGCCCTTGTGATTTATTTATGGTCATCGCAAGGGCCAAACGTACGGTAAACTGTACACGCTTAAACTCAAAAGGTAAATCCGCTGGAATCATCGAAATACATCCGAACAATGTAGCCTCTCGATAGAGCCAACATAAAACATTCAATGCCATGGCCGGGATTTGAACCACGGATCTCCTGGTTTCCGTCCAGCCGCTCTTACCCATTGAGCTACCATGGCCAACTTGCCGTCATGACATTAAATTCGCCAACTCAGTTTCGCTAGGGTCTCTCACATTCGAGATACACAGTTTGTGGCGACTTACTATCGTAAATACTTGAGTCCCAGACTTCATCATTTACTCTTATTATTTTATTTAATTGATGGAAATTAATAGTTCCTTCACACTAGCCGTGTATAGGCTAAGGCGGATGTATGGATGGTAGCTCAATAGGTAAGAGCGACTGGACGGAAACCAGGAGATCCGTGGTTCAAATAGCGGACATGGCATTGACTTAGTTTGACTATCCATCCAAAACATTCTCGTAAATTCTGGATATAAATAGAACAATCAAAAGAAACTAAGCGAGAGAATACAGTAAGATTAAGGGTTATTAAAATCTTAAGAGCTGGTTGCTATGCGTTGACTTTAAATTCCTTTTTCATTATATGATCCGAAGGAGAGGGGGAAGTATAGCGATTTCTGGTTTAATTAAAGTACTAGATCTTTTGATGGCAAATGACATTTGTATTTTGAGTTTTCTGTGAATAACATCTGAAGTCCACTTCATTTTGTTTAAAGCGCACACGTAGTATGTCTAACACTTTTTTATTTTTCTTATATTCAAATATTTATGTATACCTTTTAGATGTAGCAAGTCTGTATCCTATAGTTTCTGGTACTCAAAGAACGGAATGTCAAAGCAGGCACATAGCCACTTGAAACATTTGACTATCACTTGGCATTGTCATTCTTTTTTCTTTTGTAATTTACAACCTTCAACTTTTTAAGTAATATCGGACGATGAATGGAATGGGTGAAATGATGCTCAAATGGGCCCAGGGTCCATGGAGCTTAGAGTTACCCGACATTCGTTTTTTAGGATAAGGGAAACCCCCGGAAAAAACCTTATCCAGGAACTCATGCTGACCAAGATTCGAACTCAGAACCCCTTGAACGTGAGGCAAACATGTCAATATCTACGCTACCGAAGCGGACAACCTTGTCTATCCTTTTTGTACCTACCTAAAACTAAACGTATAGTGAAACTATTCCTGTGAGTATTTGTCAATTAACGAGAAACATATGAAGTTTCGGAAGATTATACAAAACAATTATTGTGAATAGCTTCAAAAGATTTTTTTTTGTAAGGAATCGCAAAACGCTGTATACACATCTCAAACGCAATAAATTATTAGACCTTGCTTGGTGTCTGGGGCTGCTTTAATTACGTCTAAGCTGTTTTAATATGAACGTAGACTTCTCATCTTTCAGATATGCTTTTTGTGTGCTTTTTATTATAAATGTTTAAAATATTTATGGTAATATGACGGTCGGCGGTACAGAATTTTGAATTTTTTTGCAACAGCGTAAGAAAATAACCCAGGTATACAATATGTCATTTTCCATGTCATATTACAAATTTACTACAATAATTAAAACTGGCAACAATGCACCTTCTCTACCTTCATTTGTATGTCCATTGTTACAAATTCTTAGACAATATATACACATGCACTGTTTTGACAAAATACACAGCGATTGCGTTTTGTGGAAGTTATACGTGAAAAAAAGACGTGAAAAAAACCTGAAAACCTACAATTCAACAAAGTCAGGTGTTGATACTGTTGATAAGATGGCGTGGAACAAGGTAGCTACTTGCTCCTTGTTTTCATATTGTGACTGTGGGTTCGTGAAATTAAAAATTCCAGGTCACAAATGCTCTATTTCCGTAGAAACACTTTGGTCAACTCTTACAGTAGCAGAATTACGTCACATACACTATACAACTTGCAAGGTTATCGACCACAACCCGCTGTTCACGCACGAGTCCAATTACCAACAGTGGCGGGCGACAGCTTCCTTTTATAGCTTACTCACTATTCCCGAACTTTGTGGAATGCCCTCAAACAATCAAGACGGCGCTAGAAGACGAACTCTCCGTCTCCTCCCCCCTCGTTTCGGAAAGCTTTTATCTCCGCACTGCACTGTCCGTCTCTTTGAACGCGTCGGCCACGCCGCCTCACAACAATGCTCGCAACAATATATCTGACTTAGCATGCCTCAAAGCTTACGTCCTGTACTATAAATTTTTACATCATATGAGAGGTAAAAATTCCAGAACAAAATTCCCCTCAGAAGTGGGAATAGAACTACTCAGACCTCAAATTGGCAGACGAATTCTTTCCCCCCAGTACAGAACACAAAGCATTCGTTCAGAAATAATTCAAGCTAGTTTCAAGGATCTTCTAAATGACAACCAACTAGACCAAGATACAAATGTTCCAAATAAGAAAACGAAAAAGATGTGATTCCTGCCCAAGGTCAAAGGACAGAAAGTCAAGAAGCAATGTGATGAGTGTCACAAATTTATCTGCAAAGAGCATACAAGAGTAAGTGTTCTGCAATGAGTGGAGAATCAGTAGACGTTTATTTATAACACGATTTATATAAAGTGATAATGCAAATCATAAAAAATTATGTAGTGAGTTAAACATTGTGTTAAAATGGTATCTATATATTTTTGGAACTAAAACATTTTCATATTTCAAATATAGGTAATACATAACCTATATAGCTTACAACAATGGAGTTTTAATTTAAAAGATGTGGTTTGGTCTCAAAATAGTCATTTTTGTGGAAATATTTTACACCTTATT
Source organism: Mantis religiosa (assembly GCA_030765055.1). Classification (NCBI taxonomy): domain Eukaryota; kingdom Metazoa; phylum Arthropoda; class Insecta; order Mantodea; family Mantidae; genus Mantis; species Mantis religiosa. The sequence goes on from CM060956.1 coordinate 10,632,630, forward strand.
GCCACATAGTTGTTACGATAGAATCACTTTGGGGTGAAAAAGGCCCCAGAGCTGATACCATGCGTGGGTTAATATGAATTAAAGAATTGTTTAAAGTGCTGTATACCCTGCCAAGTACAGAAGTTGAACCAATGCTAACTACAGAGAGTTTTTGTTATATTTACTTTCTCGGTGCATGTTTAAGCGTTTTATTAGTCATTTCTCTTAGTGAAAGTTCATAATACGTGGAAACAATTGATGAACACTTTTCTA